>OZ024877.1:42582488-43182488 GCA_964017185.1 Rugalucina vietnamica
TTAATTAACGGCACGAAAATCCCACCTCCAACACTTTGCACATGCCTGTTATGAGGGCAACAAACGTGACTGGAAAATAGACTTGATGATTAGTCTAAAAGATGCATCATCATTTGTTATAAATCATATATTTAGTAAACAACTATAATTGGTGCTGATGTACCGGATGTGAGGATCGATCATTGATCAGCTTCTTGACATGTCAGACAGGCTAGTACTGATAGGCAGAAGTGGTTCCTAAATTGTACATTCACACGTGAGGGAGGGAGGGCGAGAGAGACAGAGAGAGAGAGACAGAGAGAGAAACACAGAGAGAGAAATAGTTGATAGTTTGTCTAAAAGATCAACATAGGTAAACAACCATAATTAGTGCTGATGTACCCGATGTGAGGATTGATCACAGATCAGCTTCGTGACAAATAGGACACACTAACAACTTATGAGGCAGTACAAGGTTCCAAATGATACAAGCCTGAGAGAGAGAGAGACAGACAGACAGACAGACAGACAGACAGACAGACAGACAGACATACAAATGGAGAGAGAGAGAGAGACAGACAGACAGACAGACAGACAGACATACAAATGCAGAGAGCCTCAGAGAGAGAGAGAGAGAGAGAGAGAGAGAGAGAGAGAGAGAGAGAGAGAGAGAGAGAGATGATCTTATAAAGATTAAGGTCTGTATGATTGCTATAGGGCAATAAAAATAACATTTAGCACTCAAAGGCCAAACTGACCTTAAATCAGTTAACATAGCTGTTCATTTGGAATTTACTGATTTCTTCTGACAGCTTTCAATGTTCTAGCAATTGACTGTCAATGTGACAGATCTGATTGGTTCTATATCCTGACAGCTTAGGCTCAAGTAGTTGTTTAAGAAAACTTGTGCTCAGTTTCCTTATAAAATCAAAAGCAAAGATCAACTGTATGGTAATTGATTAGCGCTTGCTACATACATGGTTCTTCCTAATGAATTTGAAGCCTCTAGCTGTGCTGTGGGGGGACGGTGTGGCTGTACAACCAAGTTCGGATCTGGTCAGAAATGCTGATGTCAGAAAAAAGACTAAAAAAAAAATCAGTAGTCTTGAATGCCTTTTTTTTCAGCAGCTATTTAAAAATTTTTTATCTAGATTTATTGAAGATAAAAGTCTAGATAGACTAGAAAACAACATGGAAAATAAAAAGAAAAAGTAAAAAGGATTTATAAATCATAAGCTAAAATAATGTGTGTATTGTTGAATGAAATATAAGTTTGAGTGTGCGATTCCTGGGCATTTAAATTGTGGCTCTTGCCGATACTTGAGAATGCAGGAATTTCAAACTTACAGTTAAACTCATTTTAATGCGCCTCACTATAGTGCCGTTTTTAATGAGGGCCATGTCATGGTTTCAAAAATGATTATTTTGCTAAATATCTATTGTAAACAACCTCATTATTACACAGTTTCACTTATAACACGGTCTGTTTTCTTGGACCCCAAAGACAGCATTATAATGAAGTTGGCCTGTATGCACAAGGTGGGTGTGTTTGGCAAATATCACACTTCTCACCGTGACAATATCAGGCTGTGACAGTTCTTTATTTAGAATCTAAAATATCCTGTTTCATTATAGTCTCATTTACAAGCATAATAAATCACACTTAACATGCTGATATGGAAATTACTAATTAGAAAATCAAAGGCAAAAGTACAAGTAATTAAGGCCTGATCATTAGTACTTGCCTGCTTCTTAATTCAGTCTTTGAGAAGTGGAAGTGCATGCCGCTGTGCTAGTCTAAAACTTGCCCATGAAATATATAGAGTTTTCTGAAGCTGTAAAAATTAAAAATTTTCAGCAGAATTTTTTTTAATATTTTTCTTATTTTTGCTAAAAACATAGATTGAGGATACACATTAGAATGGCTTGGGTGAGGCGGTTCTAACGAGTACCCACAATCTATGTTTTGGAGCAAAAATAAGAAAAATAGGTATACCCCTGCAAAAACCACAGTTTTACTATATAAAAGTGGTTATAAGGGGGTATACATTGCACGGACATGTTTTCATGATGTTTCAGCATTTCATGTTCCTAAAATATATAGATATCAGCCTTTTCCTTTCTTTAAAGTAAGTGGATTTATTTTCTTTAAAAGAAATTATTGTAATTAATTTGTTAACTTAAAATATAGATGAGCGCCTTTTGGCTATCGCTGTCTGTGTCCGCTACCCAAGGCTATGATGCCAACTTTAATCAACAAATCATTTTATTTCAGAATCTATACCAACTGTCTGAAAAATGGTAATCTATAAAAGACATTTTTGTTGCTTTCCAAATAAGGGAATAATTTTTTACTCTAGATTCTTGAAAGCTATCAAAGCAAGCAATCTTTTGCCAATGATTGAATAATATTTGGGACAACTTATGAATATATTTGGCAAGTCTTGATTGATGGTTTGTTTTTCAGTAACTTTTATTAAAGAAATGTTTTCAGCCCATGAAAAAAAAAACAAATTTTTCATTGCTTTATACTATCTGAAAATCTGAGCATTACCAAAACTTGCCCATGCATTATTCAAATATTTTTTGTCTTTGAATATGAAACATTTCAATTGAAATTTTTTAATATTTTCCGTATCTTTGCTCGAAACAATTAACATTGATTGTGGGTACACATTAGAACTGCCTGACTGAGGTGATTCTAACGAGTACCCACAATGTATGCTTTGGATAAAAAAAAAGTTTACCCCTGTACACACCAGCTTTTTTATACAAGGGTATAAAGGGTATACATTTCATGGACATGTTATCCTGATGGGTTTTTGGAGGGTGAAAAGTTGTGTGGATTGGTTGTCAAAGAAAACTTAAGACATGGAGTTTTGGGGAGCCAATTTTGGCCGAGTGGCAGAGTCACAGTCATGTACTTCATAGCAAGAGATGAGACATTTGGAAGTTCCTATGCTGGCTGTGCAGTGTCCTTCAGCAAGACATTATTAGCTCACAGTAGAGTGGTGAAGTGGTAGAGCATAGGACTCCGAATCGAGAGGTCCTGGGTTCGATCCCCACAGGTGTCACAGTGTTGTGTCCTTGAGCAAAACACATTGACTCCCTACAGTTAAACCCAGGAACAGTTGGCTCCATCCAGACATGACTGAAAAATTGTTGACAGGGACGTTAAGCCTCAATACAAACAAACAAAATTAAACAACCACATGCAAACAAAGTACCTGAAGCTCCATTGTGCTGTAGCATTTCTCAGCCTTGTGTTATAGAACAGTGACCCTTAATATGAAATTTCCTATCATTTAAGATTTTGAACTTTTAAACCTCCACATTTGTTGCACATTTATACTTATAGAGAAAATTGATACTTATTTAGGATTAAAAGTAATGCAGATGGACAATTTTGTATAATAGCTGTAACACAATTACACTGGTTTGAATAGATGATAATATAATGAAGTCCAAAAAGGAGATTGTCCCTCATCTGTGTGATGTGCCCTTTGGTCTGAATTAATTCAATAAGATTCTTTGCTCATTGTTTTTAGCTCGCCTGTACGAAAGTACAGGCAGAGCTATTGCAGTCACCCCGGCGTCGGCGTTAGCGTTATCGTCGGCGTCGGCGTTGCTCAAAATGTTAAAGTTTTTGGTTAAAGTTTTTATGAGTCTATATCTCTTGAAGTTGTGGATGGATCAAGTTGATAATTTGCTTGTTGGTAGATATTGGTCTGAAGTTTTATGCTGTACCATCATGACCCACCTGGGTGACCTTGAGGTCAAGTTCACGGACTTAGAAATTTTTTGTTAAAGTTTTTGGTTAAAGTTTTTATAAGTCTATATCTCTTGAAGTTGTTGATGGATCAGGTTGATGCTTTGCATGTTGGTAGATATTGGTCTGGCATTTTATTCTGTACCATCATGACCCACCTGAGAGACCTTGAGGTCAAGGTTACGGACTAAAAAATTTTCTGTTAGAGTTTTTGGTTAAAGTTTTTATAAGTCTATATCTCTTGGATATGTAGATGGATCAAGTTGATACTTTGCATGTTGGTAGATATTGGTCTGAAGTTTTATGCTGTACCATCATGACCCACCTGGGTGACCTTGAGTTCAAGGTCACAGACTTTGAAATTTTATGTTAAAGCTTTTGCTTAAAGTGTTTTGAACTGTATATTGCTGGAACAGATGGATGGATCTAGTTGATACTTTGCTGTAAGATATTATTCTTTTATTATGCTGTAGCATCTTGACTCACCTGTGGTCAAGGTCACAGACTTAGATTTTAGGTTATAAGTCTATATCAAATATGTAGATGGATCAAGTTGAACTTAGCATGTTGGTAGATATTGGTCTGAAGTTTTATGCTGTACCATCACGACCCACCTGAGTGACATTGAGGTCAATGTCTTTGGTCATAGATTTAATAGATTTAGTGGCAAAGCACAAGTCAGGCGAGCTACGCTGTCCTGCGACAGCTCTTATTCATTAAGTTGGAAATGTTGTAAACATAAAACATGGAAGAAAAAAAAATGATACAAACAAATCCCCTATTATACAAGTTTCAGTGACTGGAATCAAGCCGAAACTCGGAAAAGCCTTGCTTGTGGTCCCAATTTCCACTCCTCTCCTAAATGGACAGCCCATTTTTCATCATATGCAAAGGTTGGGAAAACAACCAACACCCCCTGCCCGAGCTACAAAAATTGTAGTTCTTTCTAAACATCGTTTTCAAGGCTCTCTTCATCTGGAATCAAAATGTTGATGACCCTTAAAGCTATGGCATGTACTATTGCAACTGTGACCCTAGCTTCACCCTGTGCCCATTTAATTTGTCCCCAAATGCCTTTACATGGATGACAGTATTAATTCAATATGCACTCATGCCCTAGTTTAAGCAATCTTGAGTGCCAGTGGACTACTAATTCAAACATTTTTTCACCATTAATATCATCATATTTAGATCTTTATGTCACTTATCTCCCAGATTGAAACACAATCTGACAAATCTGATTATCCTGATTTCTTTACAATCAGAACTGATCACTTCTCTTCAAATGGAGGACAGCTATCCAAATAAATGAAATTTCCTCTTTCCACTTTAAAGCTGGCAGAGGCAGCACAAATGTGCAACAAGTTTCAACTTCCATAGAATCAGTGACTGGGAAGATTTTTGAATTTTAACCTTTCGAATTGGGATGGAAATGTTGCAGAAACAGGACAAAGGAGGGACCAGTGATCGATCAGAATTATACATGTTTGATAATTTTTCGGATCAGACACGCATTTGAGCATACATCCAACCTGGCACTTTCTCTATGTTTTATGACCTAGTCACTACATCATTTTAACACACCCACCATTGTATAGTTATAATCAGGATCCGGTTCACCAGTGATCGATCACCTTTTTATGCCCCCAACTTTGAAAAAGTTGGAAGGGCATATTGCTTTCGGCTTGTCTGTCTGTCTGTCTGTCTGTGCGTGTGTGAGTGGGTGCGTCTGTTAGTCACTTTTTTTAAACTTCTGAATGGTGCATGATAGGGATTTGAAATTTCATGTGTGTATTCCTCATGAAAAAATAGTTGACCCGTATTTTTTTTCTTGTCTGAGTTATGCCCCTTTTCTGAGTTATTTCCCTTTGAAAACAAAATTTGAAAATCTTGTGTGCAAGATATCTCGAAAAGTATTTAAGCTAGAACCCTCGTATTTGGTATACTGGTTGGGTCTGATGAGTAGATGACCTGATTAACTTTTGAGAACTTTCCGTCAAATTTTGACAAAAATACAGAATTTTTAAATTTTGATTGATTTTTCCACTTTTTGGTGAAATTTGAAACTTTTGAACGGTGAATGCTAGGGTTTTGAAATTCCATATACAGATTCCTCATGAAAAAATAGTTGACCCGTATTTTTTTTCATGTCCAAGTTATGCCCCTTTTCTGAGTTATGTCCCTTTGAAAACAAAATTTGAAAATCTTGTGTGCAAGATATCTCAAAAAGTATTTGAGCTAGAGCCTTCATATTTGGTATACTGGTTGGGGCTGAGGAGTAGATGACCTGATTAACTTTTGAGAACTTTCTGTCAAATTTTGACAAAACTACAGAATTTTGAAATTTTGATTAATTTTTGCACTTTTCGGTGAAATATGAAACTTTTGAACGGTGAATGCTAGGGTTTTGAAATTCCATATACAGATTCCTCATGAAAAAATAGTTGACCCGTATTTTTTTTCATGTCCAAGTTATGCCCCTTTTCTGAGTTATGTCCCTTTGAAAACAAAATTTGAAAATCTTGTGTGCAAGATATCTCAAAAAGTATTTGAGCTAGAGCCTTCATATTTGGTATACTGGTTGGGGCTGAGGAGTAGATGACCTGATTAACTTTTGAGAACTTTCTGTCAAATTTTGACAAAACTACAGAATTTTGAAATTTTGATTAATTTTTGCACTTTTCGGTGAAATATGAAACTTTTGAATGGTGAATGCTAGGGTTTTGAAATTTCATATACAGATTCCTTATGAAAATGTAGTTGACCGGTATTTTTGTTTATGTTCAAGTTATGTGCCTTTTTGGAGTTATGCCCCTTTTAAAACAAAATTTGAATATCTTGTGTGCAAGATATCTCAAAAAGTATTTAAGCTAGAGCCTTCATATTCGGTACACTGGTTGGGGCAGAGAAGAAAATCACCTGATTACATTTTGAAGACTTTACGTCAAATTTTGACAAAATTACTCCATTTTGAAATTTTTACTCCATTTCTAATTTATCTGCAAAAAGCTTACATTCTGTTTCTGGATCAAGGTCAAAACAGAGGCTTCAGGAAATAAAATTTCACTTCATTCAATTGAAATAAATGAATCATACAAGCTGCCAGTTTAGGGACAAGCATACAGTTGGCGGCATAGTGTTTTACAAACACGCATTTCTAGTTCTCATACAAATTTTAGTCAACTTGTGTGTGTGTGTGTGTGGGGGGGGGGGGGGGGTATGAACATTTTTGGAAAGAATAATATTTGTTCATCATTTTCCACGAAACACAATTTGGAAATTACTGCAGTTTAAAGAAATAAAGCAGTCTTAAGAATAGATCTTGGTAAAATGCTTAAAATTTCGTAAGAGTAAGTAAGAAACAGTAGAAAAAAAATGACACGAAAATCACAGAAATTGTCTATAAGACGCAGTGTCATCGCTCAAAACTTGGAGTGTGCTCTATTTTTGTTTACTATGTTAACATTTTTATCCAGTCTGAATGAATCTTGGAAAATTTACTGAACATTCATAACTTTTAAGCAGTTCTGCTAAGACCCCCTCTTCCTGAAGGGCTAGAAATTGCAAGATAGTAATACTACTGAAATAAATTTAAATTCACGTTTTGTAAGGTAATGTTATGTACTTTCTGTTTAGACAAACATAAGATTTGCTTGAATTATCGTTTGGGAATAAAGGCCGATTCCCACAGCTGATTGATCACTGGTCCCCTTACGCTATGTTTTGTTTAAAAAAGAACAATTGTACCCACAAAAGGCTAAATATGTGTGGGATTTTTCAGGTTTACACCATTGGGACTGTTTTTTTTTTAATTAATTAAAAACAAATGTTTAATTAATTAAAAGACAAATGTACTCATAGAGGCCAATATTTTTTTTAGATTAGCACCATTTTAATGATCTTATAGTCATATTACTGGGTTGCCTGCTTGTGAGAGCAAGAGCTATACCCATCTTAAATATAGGGCCCCCTCACAGTGTGGTATCAAGTCCCAGGCACTTTACTTGACACAACACAAACTTGTATTAAACTAACAATAATGGTTGCTGATATGCAAGATGATCTGCTGCTTTAAGCGTGACTGCATAAGGCATCAATCCTTTTTTAGCTCGCCTGTATGATAGTACAGGAAGAGCTTTTGCAATCACCCCGGCATCAGCATTTTGTGTCTCTGCATCGTTATTGCTCAAATGTTAAAGATTTTGGTTAAAGTTTTTATAAGTCTATGTCTCTTGAACATGCAACTGGATCATGTTGAAAGTTTGCATGTTGGTAGATATTGGTCTTAAGTTTTATGCTGTACCATCATCACACTGGTAAACGTAAACGTACTGGCTAAGGCACGAACGTATAGGCTAAGGCAATTTCAACGCTATGGCTAAGAAAGAAAATGGCGGATAGTGAGACACATTTGCAGGTTTGTTGTTGTTTTACAGTTTCATTTTTTTGTTATCAATGATGACGGCTACTGTCTTGACGGCGCGGGACCCACAAATGAGTCACAAGCTTACGTTCGATGGCACGATGTCGCCAGCTGCAGCCAGTAAAAGAGTAACCTCGACAAAGTGGAGACACTAAACCACGAAATCTCATGATTGTTCATGAATTTCTGTTTTTCTATGATATCGTACTCTGTCTTGTAGTTTATACATATGCAAATGACAAATCGGACGCCTTTGAGCACGATTCATGAAAAAATGACATTGAAGGGGCCCCAGCGTGTGTCAGTACTTGAAGTTTCATTACAACACTATTGGCTAAGGAACCTGAAACAACGTAGTGGCTTAGACCCAAGAGTTTCTCGGGGAGAAAATGTTATAATATGGTTGTTAGACTCGTAAACTTGTGTTTTTATCAAAGTAGATTTTGAGGTCTAAACCATTTTTCAAACATGGCTTAGACCGTCGTTAGTGAAATAAAAAACAAAATTATTATTATTATTATTATTATTATTCGTTAGTGAAAATTCGTTAGTAAAATTATTATTATTCGTTAGTGAAATTATTGTTAGTGAAATTAAAAAACAAATATATCGTATTTACGCGCCTATCAATGTTTTTCTTTGGGGGTGGGGGTGTGGGGGGACGGCTTACAGGTGGAATTATACAACAAATTTATCCCAATCCCTCGGAATTAGACAGAGTACCATGACCCAGTGATGGTTAATTGGATGCTTTACTAGGAAATTGTACATGAAAATATGCAGCGAAATTGATGACCCACGAGGGGATTTAGGACATCACAATGCGATCAATGATTGGGGAAATAGACCATTTTTTTCAAAATTGTTTAATTCCAACTGGAAATCCCGTCACCCCCCCCCCCCCCCCCCCCCAAAAAAAAAAAAAAATATTGAAAACGCACATAAGGTGGTAACTGCTCAAAAATTCAACACCAAGACATAAAACAAAAAGAACCACCACAGAAGTATCGCCTTGGAACAATCAGTAATATAAAATCACTGGCGGGCTTAAATCGATTTTACATGATCATAACCTCACCCTCAGCTTCTGCATTTAGTTCATAACATTTAATGCCAAAAACTATTTAATGTCAAAATGCATGTAATAGAAAAAGAAGCAGCCAGTGCATGTCCAACACAATGTCAAAATGCATGTAATAGAAAAAGAAGCAGCCAGTACATGTCCAACACATCTAGTCAGATAAGAAAACTCAGTATGTGACAACAATACATACTATCTTAAAGAACTACTCTTTTATTTCTTTGGAAGCACACTCCTTCTTTCTGACGATACATGGAGGGATCTGTAACTTTACCATCACCTATTGTGAAGAGTTCTATTTTGTGCTTCTCCGTTCATAGTAAATGTTGTGTTTAAAATGGCCCAGGTTTCTTCGATTTTTTTAAACAACTTATTCAAATTCTTAGGCTTTTTGGGCTGCGAAACTGATTTTTGAAATTTATAACGCATACAACATAATGATAATGAGCCAAGTCGTGAGAAAACCAACAATATGCATATGCGAAATCGAAGGCGAAGATCAACCTCGCGGTAACCGCGAAGCTGATCAGCCCCTTTGTTTTTGCTTTACGAATAGTACATTCCCTCTCCTTTCTAAATACAAAATGTCATGCTTCTAGCCATATTCTGTTGCTGCGCAGTCCGGTTTATGTGGAAAACGAAATTCAAACGGTTTAACAAAGCTCTAAAAACCATGTTTGAACTATAATTTAGACCTCAAAACCTACTTTGAGACAGACACTTACGAGACTTACGACCATATTATATCATTTTCTCCCCGAGCAACTCTGAGGTCTTAGCCTCTACGTTGTTTCCATTTCCTTAACCAATAGCGTTGTAATGAAACTTCAAGTATTGTCACACGCTGGGGGCCATTCAATTTGATTCTTTTCATAAATCGTGCTCAAAGGCGTCCGATTTATCATTTGCATATGTATAAACTACAAGACAGTGTATGATATCAGAGAAAAACAGTATTTCATGAAAAATCATGAGATTTCGTGGTTCAGTGTCTCCACTTTGTCGAGGTTACACTTTCACTGGCTGCAGCTGGCGACATCGGACCATCGAACGTAAGTTTGTGACTCATTTGTGGGTCCCGCGCCGCCAAGACAGTAGCCGTCATCATTGATAACCGGAAAATGAAACTGTAAAACAACAACAAACCTGCAAATGTGTTTCACTATCCGCCATTTTCTTTCTTAGCCATAGCGTTGAAATTGCCTTAGCCTATACGTTCGTGCCTTAGCCAGTGCGTTTACGTTTACCAGTGTGATCATGACCCACCTGGGTGACCTTGAGGTCAAGGTCACGGACACAAATTTACCGTTAAAGTTTTTTGTTTAAAGTTATTGGTTAAAGTTTTTTCAAGTCTATATCTCTTGAACATGTCGATAATCAAGTTGAATTTTTGCATGTCGGTGGATTTTTGTCGGAAGTTTTATGCTGACTTTACATCTCTTGAATATGTAGAATAAGTCTATATCTCTTGAACATGCGACTGGATCATGCTTGAACTTTGCATGTTGGTAGATATTTGTGTGAAGTTTTATGCTGTACCATCATGGCCCACCTGAGTGACCTTGAGGTCAAGGTCATGAATCATAGATCTTATAAGATTTAGTGGCAAAGCACAAGTCAGGTGAGCTACGCTGTCCTGCAACAGCTCTTATTTCTCTTGAAGCGATGTAAGTACCAATGTATGTGTGAAAATAAATTCAATATAGGATGGAAGATGGTGTGGAAATTCATTCCCTTTTGAGATTTATTAGTCCTGTAATGATATCTTCATTAAGAACTAATCAGGCTATTTAATTTCAATAAGGATTGTTTCTCTGCCCTTATTAGGAGGACTTAATTCAGTCATTAACTAGGTTTAATGTAATCAAGAGACACTAGCAGCTGAACACGGAAATTACCTTGGACACAGAAAAAACAACTTTTTTTTGTTTTTCTTTTTTTTTTTTAGGGGTTGGGGGGGGGGGGTAAGAGTTCAAGAGTGTAGAAACTCAAAAACTCAAGTAAATGTACAAGATCTCTGCATGAATGACTAACTACTAGCACTATACAAATCGAGCTGCACAGCTTAGCTATACACATGTTTATTTACCTAAAGGAAGGTTTCCTTTGAACCTGACTAATGTGATTGGATGTAGATAATATTTCCAATTTCCAAAGAGTGTGAATGACAACGGTGAAACGTCACACCCTCATAGACAAATCACATAGATGATGTTGACTTCTGTGATTATAGCCCCGCTTTGAAAAAGTGGGGCTATACTGGATTCACCCTGTCCTTCCGTCGTTCTGTCCTTCCGTTATTCCGTCATTCCGTTATTCCGTTATTCCGTCCATAATTCTGTTACCACTCATAACTTGAGAACCAGTTGTAAGACTTTAACCAAATTTGGCATATGCATCAATATTGACAATATTAACTTATGTATAAATGCATGTCAGTTTCCCCAAATTTGCATAAGAGTTATTGCCCTTGGATGGCCCTATATTGACATCAGAATTTCGTTTCCGCTCAATATCTTGAGAACGAATTGACAGAATCTGACCAAATTTTGTATGCACATCATCATTGACAAGATCTAGCTTGGGATTGTTACCCGTCATTTTTCGCAAAATTTTGACGGAGTTACGGCCCTTGATTGACGTCAGAATTTCGTTTCCGCTCAATATCTTGAGAACGAATTGACAGAATCTGACCAAATTTTGTATGCACATCATCATTGACAAGATCTAGCTTGGGATTGTTACCCGTCATTTTTCGCAAAATTTTGACGGAGTTACGGCCCTTGATTGATGTCAGAATTTCGTTTCCGCTCAATATCTTGAGAACGAATTGACAGAATCCGACCAAATTTTGTGTGCACATCAACATTGACAAGATCTAGCTTGGGATTGTTACCCGTCATTTTTCGCAAAATTTTGACGGAGTTATGGCCCTTCATTGACGTCAGAATTTCGTTTCCGCTCAATATCTTGAGAACGAATTGACAGAATCAGACCAAATTTTGTGTGCACATCAACATTGACAAGATCTAGCTTGGGATTGTTACCCGTCATTTTTCGCAAAATTTTGACGGAGTTACGGCCCTTAATTGGCGTCAGAATTTCGTTTCCGCTCAATATCTTGAGAACGACTTGACAGAATCCGACCAAATTTTGTATGCACATCATCATTGAAAAGATCTAGCTTGGGATTGTTTCCGGTCATTTTTCGCAAAATTTTGACGGAGTAACGGCCCTTGATTGACGTCAGAATTTCGTTTCCGCTCAATATCTTGAGAACGAATTGACAGAATTCGACCAAATTTTGTATGCACATCATCATTGACAAGATCTAGCTTGGGATTGTTACCGGTCATTTTTCGCAAAATTTTGACGGAGTTACAGCCCTTGATTGACGTCAGAATTTCGTTTCCGCTCAATATCTTGAGAACAAATCGACAGAATCCGACAAAATTTTGTATGCACATCAACATTGACAAGATCTAGCTTGGAGTTGTTACCCGTCATTTTTTGCAAAATTTTGACAGAGTTAAGGCCCTTAATTGACGTCAGAAGTTCATTTCCGCTCAATCTCTTGAGAACGAATTGACAGAATCAGACCAAATTATGTATGCATGTCATCATTGACAAGATCTAGCTTGGGATTGTTACCCTTCTTTTTTCGCAAAATTTTGACGGAGTTACGGCCCTTGATTGACGTCAGAATTTCATTTCCGCTAAATATCTTGAGAACGAATTGACAGAATCGAACCAAATTTTGTATGCACGTCATCATTGAAAAGATCTAGCTTGGGATTGTTACCCGTCACTTTTTCGCAAAATTTTGACGGAGTTACGGCCCTTGATTGACGTCAGAATTTCGTTTCCGCTCAATATCTTGAGAACGAATTGACAGAATCCGACCAAATTTTGTATGCACGTCATCATTGACAAGATCTAGCTTGGGATTGTTTCCCATCATTGTTCGCAAAATTTTGACGGAGTTACGGCCCTTGATTGACTTCAGAATTTTGTTTCCGCTCAATATCTTGAGAATGAATTGACAGAATCTGACCAAATTTTGTATGCACATCATCATTGACAAGATCTAGCTTGGGATTGTTACCCGTCATTTTTCGCAAAATTTTGACGGAGTTATGGCCATTTATTGAGGTCAGAATTTCGTTTCCACTCAATATCTTGAGAACGAATTGACATAATCAGACCAAATTTTGTGTGCGCATCAATATTGACGAGATCTAGCTTGTGATAGTTACCTGTCATTGTTTTTTCACCCTGCAAAAAAGCTGAGAAGCGGGGCTATAGTCAGATTCTCTGACAATTCTAGTTGTCACAAGGTTAGAAAGGTGGCTCTTTAGATCTTTTGTATACAGTGTTGGTACCAATAAGATACAGTTTTAAAGTGTATCCTTTTGTGCAATTCTACTTTCATTCATTTGTAACAACAGAACTGACAGATACTTGGAAGGATGTCCCCAAACTAATATGTCTATATGTTCCCAGCATATTGTGCCTGTTTGTCCCCAGTATAGTGTGTCTTTTTCCCCAGCATATTGTCTATTTGTCCCGAGCATATTGTGTCTATATGTCCCCAGCATATTGTGCCTGTTTGTTCCCAGTATAGTGTGTCTTTATAGCCCCGCTTTGGAAAAGTGGGGCTATACTGGATTCACCCTGTCCTTCCGTGGTTCCGTGATTCCGTCATTCCGTGATTCCGTCATTCCGTGGTTCCGTCATTCCGTGAACATTTTTGCATTTTGTTTCCGCTCAATATCTTGAGAACGAATTGACAGAATTTGACCAAATTTTGTATGCACATCAACATTGTCAAGATCTAACTTGGGATTCTTGCCTGTCATTTTTCGCAAAATTTTGACGGAGTTACAGCCCTTGATTGATGTCAGAATTTTGTTTCCGCTCAATATCTTGAGAACAAATTGACAGAATTTGACCAAATTTTGTATGCACATCAACATTGTCAAGATCTAACTTGGGATTGTTGCCTGTCATTTTTCGCAAAATTTTGACAGAGTTACGGCCCTTGATTGACGTCAGAATTTCGTTTCCGCTCAATATCTTGAGAACAAATTGACAGAATCTGACCAAATTTTGTATACACATCAACATTGACAAGGTCTAGCTTGGGATTGTTGACCGTTATTTTTCGCAAAATTTTGACAGAGTTACGGCCCTTGATTGACATAAGAATTTTGTTTCCGCTCAATATCTTGAGAACGAATTGACAGAATTTGACCAAATTTTGTATGCACACCAACATTGACAAGATCTAGCTTGGGATTGATGCCAGTCATTTTTCGCAAAATTTTGACGGAGTTACAGCCCTTGATTGACAGAATTTCGTTTCCGCTCAATATCTTGAGAACGAATTGACAGAATCTGACCAAATTTTGTATGCACATCAACATTGACAAGATCTAGCTTGGGATTGTTGCCAGTCATTTTTTGCAAAATTTAGACGGAGTTACGGCCCTTGATTGACGTCAGAATTTCGTTTCTGCTCAATATCTTGAGAACGAATTGACAGAATCTGACCAAATTTTGTATGCACATCAACATTGACAAGATCTAGCGTGGGATTGTTGCCCATTATTTTTCGCAAAATTTTGATTGAGTTACAGCCCTTGATTGATGTCAGAATTTCGTTTCCGCTGAATATCTTGAGAACGAATTGACAGAATTTGACCGAATTTTGTATGCACAACAACATTGACAAGATCTAGCTTGGGATTGTTGCCAGTCATTTTTTGCAAAATTTAGACGGAGTTACAGCCCTTGATTGACGTCAGAATTTCGTTTCCGCTCAATATCTTGAGAACAAATCAACAGAATCTGACAAAAATATGTATGCTTATCAACATTGACAAGATCTAGCTTGGTATTGTTGCCCGTCATTTTTCGCAAAATTTTGATGGAGTTGCGGCCCTTGATTGATGTCAGAATTTTGTTTCCGCTCAATATCTTGAGAATGAATTAACAGAATCTAACCAAATTTTGTATGCACATCAACATTGACAAGATATAGCTTGGGATTGTTGCCCGTCATTTTTCGCAAAATTTTGACAGAGTTACGGCCCTTGAATGATGTCAGAATTTCAATTCCGCTCAATATCTTGAGAATGAATTGACAGAATCTAACCAAATTTTGTATGCACACCAACATTGAAAAGATCTAGCTTAGGATTGTTGCTTGTCATTTTTTTGCAAACTTTTGACAGAGTTTTGGCCCTGGATTGATGTCAGAATTTTGTTTCTGCTCAATACCTTGAGAATCTGACCAATCTTTTTATGTGCATCAACATTAACAAAATCTAGCTTGGGGTTGTTGCTCTTCATTGTTTGTCTCACCCTGGCAAAAAGCTCAAAAGCGGGGCTATAGTCAGATCCTCTGACAATTCTAGTTTTCCCCAGCATATTGTCTATTTGTCCCGAGCATATTGTGTCTATATGTCCCCAGCATATTGTGCCTGTTTGTCCCCACCATAGTGTGTCTTTTTCCCCAGTATATTGTCTATTTGTCCTGAGCATATTGTGTCTATATGTCCCCAGCATATTGTGCCTGTTTGTCCCCAGTATAGTGTGTCTTTTTCCCCAGCATATTGTCTATTTGTCCCGAGCATATTGTATATGTCCCCAGCATATTGTGCCTGTTTGTCCCCAGTATAGTGTGTCTTTTCCCCAGCATATTGTCTATTTGTCCTGAGCATATTGTGTCTATATGTCCCCAGCATATTGTGCCTGTTTGTCCCCAGTATAGTGTGTCTTTTTCCCCAGCATATTGTCTATTTGTCCCGAGCATATTGTGTCTATATGTCCCCAGCATATTGTGCCTGTTTGTTCCCGGTATAGTGTGTCTTTTTCCCCAGCATATTTGGTCGATTTGTCCCAAGCGTATTGTGTCTGTTGTCCCCAGCATATTGTGTCTATTTGTCCCCAGCATATTGTGTCTATTTGTCCCAAGCACATTGTGTCTGTTCGTCTCCAACACATTGTGTTTATTTGTCTCTGGCATATTGTGTCAATTTAGTCCTTTTCATTGCATTAACAATTTGTTATCCTGGATTTTAATGTAGTACCATAATTCTGTGATTTATATATGAGCCGCGACGCAAGAAAACCGGTCTTCGGGGTTTCCGACAAGGTCTGACACAAACCGGCCTGTACAAGCACAGAAAAGAGCTAGAAGCTTGAAATTTCGGATTTAAGTAGAAGAGGAATTGTACTATCCGTGTAGCGAAAACAAAGGCGCTGATCAGCTTCGCGGTTACCGCGAAGCTGATCTGCGCCTTTGTTTTCGCATAGGCAATAATCCCGTTTTCTCACGATGCGGCTCATATAGTGTTAACATCCAAAATACAACTACAAGTACAAATTCAAGTTCATGATGACCTAAAGAATAATGCTTATAAGGTTTGTTTCCTCAAAAATGTGATTAACTTGCTTTAGTGCTTTAGTGTCATTACTAGTAAGAGGCTTATAATAATGACCAACCCACTGAATAAATATTTTCAGTCTCTGCTAATGTCTGCAGATAAGACTGGTTATCCAGAGACTTGGAGCAACTAGTGCAGCTGATAAATAATAATTAAGTGAGTAAATATCTGCTTGGGAACAACTTACCACAGATTATTCTGATCCATGTCAAATTGGTCACAGAAAGGTATTTGGATTCTACAATCATAAGCCTGGTTTCCATGGACAGTTTTTCTTTGACGAAGATTATTAATTTTTGTGAACACAGCAAAGATTACTTATATTACTTAGCTGCTGTGACCTTTGTCAGATATTTGACAATGAAACTTCGCCACAGAATTTAGTTTTTGCGAGCATATTTTTCTGCGACAAACCTACTTTGTCAAAGAAAAATTTGTCTATGGAAAGGAGGCCTTATATTGATGTCATCTTTGCTTGGTCTCAGTGGCCTTGGTTGTCCCTGGATAACGGGTGTGGATTTTGCTGTTGTTGATTACTTCATCTCTCTAATCTTATTTATTGTTTATATTGTGCATTCCCTTAATCAGTTTTTATTTACTTATTTCTGTCAGTGTGCATTGCACAAAGTGATTAATCAACTTTCCTGTTATATAAACAGTAAAAACGTCTTATTGTTTTAACCTTATTTACAGGGCAATTGTATTGGCTTAAGTGTCAGACATGTTTGAGTTGGCGTCTTTATTAAAGTCTGATTGTCTCAAAGAGAATAGCATTGTATGAAAACCGGATTTTTTTTTCAAGAAATTAAGAATTGTGTATCAGATACTGTGCAAGCTATACACAATATACTTCATAACTCCTATTTTATACAGCTGAGATGGTGGTGTGTCTTCAAAATTGCTGGCCACCTTAAAACTATAAATAATGTGTGGGTACTCGTTAGAACTTGGCGAGACGGTTCTAACGAGTACCCACAATCCATGTTTTGGAGCGAAAATAAGAAACTTAGGTATACCCTGCATTCCCCAGTTTTTCTAAATAAAAGTGGGGTACAAAGGGATATATATTGCATAGACATGTTTTCCTGATGTATTTCTCTTGTCCTTTCTAGTTTTGTCTCTTATCTTGCTCGCAAGCATGACACTTGGAAAAAGTGGCTTTTGTCTGATGCCTTATGCGAAAAAATTCCCAAATCCAGCGATGTGTTAATTAAAGTAGATTTTGCGTTAGTCTGCAGAATTTTCCCTACTCTATTTTTAGCTCACCTGAGCCGAAGGCTCACAAGGTGAGCTAATAGGATAGCCATGATCCGGCGTCCGTCCGTCGTCCGTCGTCCGTCGTCGTCCACAATTTCAAAGATCTTCTTCTCTGAAACCGCTTGGCCGATCTAGTTGAAATTTTATGTGGAGCCTCCTTGGGTAGTGGCATTTCAAGTTTGATCGCGAAATCCAGGTCACATGACCAAGATGGCCGCCATGCCCATATATGGTAAAAACCCTTCAAAAATCTTCTTCTCCAGAACCGGTGGGCCGATTTCCACGAAACTTGGCATGTAGCATTGGGGACTTCAGCCCATCATAGTTTGATAAAATGATGACCCTTGGATGACCTTGACCTATTTTACGGCAAGGTCAAATTTGGAAACATAGGCTTTTACATGGGAAAAAGTGAAAACTATGGATTTTTGAAAACTATTGCAGCCTGAGGCCTGAAAAGTGGTAGATGCAAACAACTAATGGAGTAGATGAAGGTATTTGATTAATATAGGTCAAGGTCATCTCTTGACCTTGGCCAGTCTGTTGTCCATACACATTTTTCAAAGATCTTCTTCTCTGAAACTGCTTGGCCAATCAAAGTGAAATTTTATGTGGAGCATCCATGGGTAGGGGAGACAAAAGTTTGATCCCGAAATCCAGGTCACATGACCAAGATGGCCGCCACGCCCATATATGGTAAAAACCACTCAAAAATCTTCTTCTCCAGAACCGGTGGGCCGATTTTCAAGAAACTTGGTATGTAGCATCAAGGACCTCAGCCCATCATAGTTTGATAAAATGATGACCCTTGGATGACCTTGACCTATTTTACGGCAAGGTCAAATTTGGAAACATAGGCTTTTACATAGGAAAAAGTGAAAACTATGGAATTTTTTTAAATCTGTTGCAGCTTTAGGCCTGAAAAGTGGTAGATGCAAACACCTAATGGAGTAGATGAAGGTATGTGATTAATATAGGTCAAGGTCATCTCTTGACCTTGGCCAGTCTGTTGTCCATACACACTTTTCAAAGATCTTCTTCTCTGAAACTGCGCGACCAATCAAAGTGAAATTTTATGTGGAGCATCCATGGGTAGGGGAGACGAAAGTTTGATCCCGAAATCCAGGTTACATGACCAAGATGGCCGCCACGCCCATATATGGTAAAAACCACTCAAAAATCTTCTTCTCCAGAACTGGCTGGCCGATTTCCACGAAACTTGGTATGTAACATTGAGGACCTCAGCCCATCATAGTTTGATAAAATGATGACCCTTGGATGACCTTGACCTATTTTACGGCAAGGTCAAATTTGGAAACATAGGCTTTTACATAGGAAAAAGTGAAAACTATGGATTTTTTGAAAACTATTGCAGCCTGAGGCCTGAAAAGTGGTAGATGCAAACAACTAATGGAGTAGATGAAGGTATTTGATTAATATAAGTCAAGGTCATCTCTTGACCTTAGCCAGTCTGTTGTCCATACACAGTTTTCAAAGATCTTCTCTGAAACTGCTTGGCCAATCAAAGTGAAATTTTATGTGGAGCATCCATGGGTAGGGGAGACGAAAGTTTGATCGCGAAATCCAGGTCACATGACCAAGATGGCCGCCACGCCCATATATGGTTAAAACCACTCAAAAATCTTCTTCTCTAGAACCAGTGGGCCGATTTCCACGAAACTTTGTATGTAGCATCGGGGACCTCAGCCCATCATAGTTTGATAAAATGATGACCCTTGGATGACCTTGACATATTTTACTGCAAGGTCAAATTTGGAAACATAGGCTTTTACATAGGAAGAAGTGAAAACTATGGATTTTTTGTAAACTATTGCAGCCTGAGGTCGAAAAGTGGTAGATGCAAACAACTAATGGAGTAGATGAAGGTATGTGATTAATATAGGTCAAGGTCATCTCTTGACCTTGGCCAGTCTGTTGTCCATACACACTTTTCAAAGATCTTCTCTGAAACTGCTTGGCAAATCAAAGTGAAATTTTATGTGGAGCATCCATGGGTAGGGGAGACGAAAGTTGGTCACATGACCAAGATGGCCGCCACGCCCATATATGGTAAAACACTCAAAAATCTTCTTCTCCAGAACCGGCAGGCCGATTTTCATGAAACTTGGTATATAGCATTTGGGACTCCAGCCCATCATAGTTTGTTGAAATGATGACCCTATGATGACCTTGACCTATTTTACGGCAAGGTCAATTTTGGAAACATAGGCTTTCACATGGGAAAAGGTGAAAACAAACTATTGCAGCCTGAGACCTGAAAGTTGCTAGATGCAGACAACTTATGGAGTCAATGAAGGTAAGTAATTATTTAAGGCCAAGGTCATGTCTTGACCTTGGCCCAAGGTCATTTAAATATCAAAATTAAAATTATGGTTTTCTCAGAAATCACTGGGTTTGGAAACTATTGCAGCCTGAGACCTGAAACTTTGCAGATGCAGACAACTTATGAAGTCAATAAAGGTGTGTGAGTATTCAAGGTCATTTCATTATGACTTAATACTCCAAGATCAGGCTTCAGGTGAGCGTTCTCAGGACCAATGGTCCTCTGGTCCATCATACCATATGATTAATAGAAAATTGAAATATGTTTGTCTAGAAACTTATTTGTATCATAAGATGTATCATAAACAGTCTGACAGACTAATTTTTTAGTTGTGTGCTTTTAGAAGTAAGAACTGCTTTTGTCCGCATAAATCATCAACTTCATCAGTTTTCAGTTTTGTCCATTGGATGCAATATGAATGGGTTACATGTCCCTTCCAAACTTTTTGATGACCTCCTGAAGCCCATTAGGAGTTGAGATGATGAAATTAAGAATCTCAGCCAAGAAACTGTTGCAGAAGGAAAGCAACAATCATGAAAAATATACAAGATAACAGGCTCTTTCAAAATATACAAGATAACAGGCTCTTTCAAAATATACAGGATAACAGGCTCTTTCAAAATATACACAGGCTCTTTCAAAATATACACAATAACAGGCTCTTTCAAAATATACAAGATAACAGGCTCTTTCAAAATATACAAGATAACAGACTCTTTCAAAATATACACAATAACAGGCTCTTTCAAAATATACACCAAAATATACACGATAACAGGCTCTTTCAAAATATACATGATAACAGGCTCTTTCAAAATATACAAGATAACAGGCCCTTTCAAAATATACAAGATAACAGGCTCTTTCAAAATATACAAGATAACAGGTTCTTTACCTTTAAGATGGCTTTAATGTGAAACAAAGATGGTGTACGTGAAAGAAGACCATGGAAGAGTAAATGATATATCATCACACTTATGTTTGATTGCGCATTCCCTCACATCGATATAGCAAATGAAACAACTCAGAAGTTGTGTCAGGCTCAGATTATCTGTTACTTAAACAGCCTTCTGGAGTCAGTCTAGCTGAGTCCTAATTACTGCTTCTACATCATCTTGCTATTCCTGAACCAGCAGACAAGAAGGCATGTTTGCTGGTCACAAGAATCAGCCTTTAATTTCTCTTGTCCTTTCTAGTTTTGTCTTATTTCTTGCTTGCAAGCATGACACTTGGAAAAAGTGGCTTATGTCTGATGCCTTATGTGAAAAAATTCCCAAATCCAGCGATGTGTTAATTAAAGTAGATTTTGCGTTTGTCTGCAGGATTTTCCCTACTCTATTTTCCATCATACCATATGATTAATAGAAAATTGAAATATGTTTGTCTAGAAACTTATTGGTATCATAAGATGTATCATAAACAGTCTGACAGACTAATTTTTTAGTTGTGTGCTTTTAGAAGTAAGAACTGCTTTTGTCTGCATAAATCATCAGTTTTCAGGTATGTCCTTTGGATGCAACATAAATGGAATACCTTCCATGCTTTTTCATGATCCCCTGAAGCTCAGGGAGGGGTTGAAACGATGAAATTAAGAATCTCAGCCAAGTAACTGTTGCAGAAGGAAAGCAACAATTAGAATCATGTAAAATATATAAGATAACAGGCTCTTTCAAAATATACACGATAACAGGCTCTTTCAAAATATGCAAGATAACAGGCTCTTTCAAAATATACAAGATAACAGGCTCTTTCAAAATATACAAGATGACAGGCTCTTTCAAAATAAACAAGATGACAGGCTCTTTCCCTTTAAGATGGCCACCTGACTGGCTTCAGTGAAAAATAAAGATGGTGTACATGGAAGGCCATGAAGGAGTAAATGATATATTGTTACATTTTTGATTGATTGTTCCCTTACATCAGTAACAAACAAATGAGGTTGTGTCAGTCTCATGACAATCTGTTACTTAAACAGTCTATACTGCCTCTATGCCATCTTGATTTTCCTTAAATAGCAGTCACACATTAGCGTATAAGCAAAGCGCGCCCGGCGTGTTGATAAAAATGTTAACTTCAACATACATCAGGAACAAGTTAGAAATGCATTACGTGTGTGTTGGGTACACTTGGTGTACGTCCGGTGCCTGTCGCTGTACGTCGCTAATAGTCGGTGGGTGTTTCGTAGGCGTTTGGACTCAAAATTTTTTTAAACAGATGCGTTGAATACGCTTTGAATATGCTTTGAATATGCTTTGAATAGATTTTAGGCAAGCCAGTGTAGTTCCGATTTTGAGATATTGCTTCAGTAGCGTGCCCCAATCGTGTGTGAGACCTGTGTTGAAAGTTTGCTGCACGTCTACAGCTTTTGCTTAGCGTGTTTGGGACGTAAAACAAACATACTCCAAAACTTTGAGATGTTTTATACGCCCAGCACATGCCTCAGTCACGTGCTTATGTGTGACTGCTAAAGCGAGTTAAAGGAACAAATTGATTTTTTTACGTCCAAAATCTTCAGCGTGTTGAGATTTTTCATACGCCCGGCACATATGGGTTATACAATAATGAGTGACTGCTGTTTCAACCAGCAGACAAGAAAGCATGTTTGCTGAACAGAATTGATCTTTGGATTGCTGCAAATGATAGCTATGCACAATGCTTTTGGCATAGTTGCCATGCCAAGTGGTTTTATTGTTGTTATAAAATTTATTCTTGCTATTTTGTTTTTGTTCTTTTATTTTTTTCTGTAAAATGCTCCAGTTCGGGTCACTAAGTAATAATTTTGGAATTTGATTTACTTGATAAAAGTGTAGGCATGCCACTTAATGATAGATAGTCTATCTCATGTAATTTCCTTGTTTGTAAACTATATCTTGGAGTGGTGAAGGGGACAATATTGGCTTAATTCGTTTCTGACAGGACTAAGAATAGAATGTGCTATTTGATATGTCACTGGAAGAAGATTTTTGTCCAAGATGGTATTAACCTTATTAAGGAAGGTTCAATATGATCCATACTTGTGAAGTCCAAGTAGTTGGAGTAGTTTTATTGGATTGTAGGGCAAAGTCACTTGAGGAGTCCAAGTAGTACTTCTATTGAATTGTAGAGCAATTTCAAGTGAGGCACTTCCATAAATGGAGGAATTCTGCCAGTTGTAAAAAGAAGCCACTCAAATGTCATTAAGTGCAGCTGACCCATGAAAAATCAGAATGAAAAAAAAAAACCTACTCAGCAGTATCACATAATACCGAACCTGGATAATATGTACATAAATTGCATCTGTAATTTACTACTCTTCAACTTTTTGTCAGCTATTGAGTAACAATTTATATTTGCCAGTATTACATGTAACTTCCACTATAAGATTGAGGAGAGGAACTCCATAAGCTTAGAGCTTCAGTTCCAATCCTGTTGTATTGTATAGAAACTTTGAAATGTATTTGAAATGTCGTTGAAATGAAATATGTTTAAACTATAAAAATCAGAATATGCTATGATTTTGTACTCTTAACAATTACTGCTTATTGACTGCCAGTATGATTTGGTGTGCAGTTGTTGCCTCAAAAATTGCCAAAATGTAATTGACTTCATACAAAATATTCCTATGATAGCCTTTGGATCATATTTGAAAATTGTTTGCTGATCATGCAGCAGATCTGTTCCAGGAACATTTTTTAAGCTTACCCGAGCCATTGCCCATGCTCCGGCTCCGTCCGTCCGTTCATCGTCTGTCGTCCGTCCGTACACAATTTCAAAGATCTTCTCCTCTGAAACCGCTTGGCCAATTAAAGCCAAATTTTATATGAAGCATCTATAGGAAGCTGAAACCAATGTGTATATAAATAATCAAGGTCACTATGACCAAGATGGCCGTCATGCCCATTTATGGTAAAAACCCGTCAAAAATCATCTTCGTAACTGGTCAAAACTTGGCGTGAAGCATCAATGACTCAAATACTACAATGTATGTATAAATCATGACCCTGTGATGACCTTGACCTATTTTAGGGCAATGTCAACATGGGTCACCTATGCATTTGAATGGGTAAATCTGTTAAAATGTCAGTTGAAGGGAAAAACTTGCAGGAAATTGACAAATGGACAGGATATTGATTATTTTGAGGAGAAAAAATGGCCCCAGGGCTTCATCTGCCCCTTTACTGGGGTTTTTGTCCATAATATTCAAACATGTTTATTGGTATGGTATATACAAGAGATCTCAGGTGGACCTTTGGTTCTCTGGTTTCTTTTAACATCTTTCTTTCACAATGGAAAAATTTTCTACACTATTGTCACTGTCTGTTGCTTTATGCGAAAAAATTCCCAAATCTGGCGATGTGTTAATTATAATAGTCTGCAGTATTTTCCTGTACTCTATTTTCCATCATACCATATGATTAATAGAGAATGGAAATATGTTTGTCTAGAAACTGATTTGTATCATAAGATATATCATAAACAGTCTGACAGACTAATTTTTTAGTTGTGTGCTTTTAGAAGTAAGAACTGCTTTTGTCATCAGCTTCATCAATTTTTAGTTATGTCCATTGAATTCAGTGTGACTGATACCACACTTTGCTTTGATATATTTTCATGAAAATAGTTGAAGTCTTTTCTGGATGTCTTAGATATCCAGAAAAGCCGGGCGCTTAAATTTTCAGTTTTTAAAGCCCTGTAAAAAGCCTGGCACTGCCGGGACAGATTTGTGGTAAAATCCTTGCTAAAAGCCCTGGCTTCCCGAGGGTTGAGAACAATGTGGAACAACAGCTGAGAGTTGTTCTAGTGAAAAAATATGAGAGGGGGCTTGATTTTTTTTTCTGCATGTGTTTGACCTTTCAGGATACCTGCATTACTACATGTATGTAAGTCATCTGTATTTAGAACCGACATATATAGTGTACCAACATTATAACTTGATGAAGACTGTTCAGAATTTGATTAAGCTACTTTAGAGAGTTTGGCGACTTGTTCATGGACTTACATATAATGCACAGAAAGAGAGCAGATTTCTGAAAGGGTGCATTTTCATTACACGTAACATTATAGATTTTGTAACAGAATCTTTCTCCACCAACTACAATGCATCTTTTGAATGTACAGTAATAAAGAACAAACTCCATATTTTATGCAGAATATGCTAGCATATTTGATGCATGCAAAATATATAGCATGAAAGATATTTAATTTGGAATTGGATTTATCTGACAAGCCATGTTTTTTTCCCAAAGAGAGCCATACATGCCACTTAAATGATAGATGGCCTATCTCATGTAATTTCCTTGTTTGTAAAATATATCTTGGAGTGCTGAAGTGGACAATATCGGCTTAATTCGTTTCTGACAGGACAGAGAATAGAATATGCCATTTGATATGTGGCTGGAAGATTTTTTGTCCAAGATGGTGTTAACCTTATTAAGAGTAGTTCAATATCCATACTTGTAAAGACGAAGTACCATAAAAATTCTATTAAACGCCCACACACTAATAAATGCCCATCCCCCAATTTGGATGCCCCAAATGGCCATTTATCTGTGAGTTTTGGAATTCCTGAAAAAATAAAATGTGATGTTTTTGCTCAAAACATTGACTGTGGGTTCACAAAGGAGGTTCTAAGGAGTACCAATAATCTTTGTTTTGGATAAAACAATAAGAAAAAATAGGTATACCCTTGTACACCCCAGTTTTACTTTATTAAAGTGGGGTAGAAGGTGATATTTATTTCACAGACATTTTTTTCCTGATGTAAAGAGAAGCATTTGGCACACGTAAATCAAGCCAGTTTCCTAGATCTTTTTGGTCTCTTGTTCAATGCCGTCATTCTATTATTTGTTTTCTGTCTCAGATGAGCCAATCAGTAAGTGTGGTGAAAATGAGAGATAAAAGTGCCCAGAGAAAAAAAACAACTGGCACACCGGTAAGCAGAACTGGGCTTGTCTCACATCTGCCCGTGTAGGTCCAGAACCCACACCAGACACAGCGCTAAGATGATTAAATGATTAAGCATGGTAATGAAATATCAGTGCTCTGAACCACTCGGCCACGAGGGCTGCTGTACTTATTTGAATCATACAGTCACAGACAGAAGCTTTGAAAAGATTTAATTTGCCTACATTAATAATATTCCTTATAAAGTTTTATCTTGCTTTAATAAGCTCATGGAGCTCTAAAGTATATCTTCCTGAATGTGCAGTTGTTGTGGTTTATGATCCTACATGACTGAGAAAAGGGACAAACCATTTAAGTTTGATGGGCTACCATCTGGCAAGCTGGAATTTTATGCTTACTTAATTTCTCTTTGTCTTTCTTCTTTTGTCTTTTAATATCTTTCTTGCACAATGAAAAAATGTCTACACTATTGTCACCGTCTGTTGCTTTATGCGAAAAATTTCCCAAATCTGGCGATGTGTTAATTAAAATAGTCTGCAGCATTTTCCCCTACTCTATTTTCCATCATACCATATGATTAATAGAGAATTGAAATATGTTTGTCTAGAAACTTATTTGTATCATAAGATATATCATAAACAGTCTGACAGACTAATTTTTTAGTTGTGTGCTTTTAGAAGTAAGAACTGCTTTTGTCATCAGCTTCATCAATTTTTAGTTATGTCCATTGAAGTCAATTGAAGTCAGTGTGACTGATACCACACTTTGCTTTGATAAATCTCCATGAAAATAGTTGAAGTATTTTTTGGATGTCTTTGATAGTTTTAACTGCTAGATGAAGCTTAATATAAATGCATCAGGACAGCCAGTGATGCACCAGTCATTTGTATCCACAGCCCCCCCCCCCTTGAAAAGGAGCTTCAGGGAGATTTTTCTTTCATTCCAGGGAGGTTTTTGAAAAATGCATAGAATATATAAGAAACTTTCTGATACATTTCAGGGAGAGTTTTGATTGAAAAATAGGTATATTTTAGAAGAATTTCGATCAGTTTTATGGCTCATTTCCTGGAGTCTCCCTGATGATGAGGGAGGTATCACATGTATGCCCATGGGGCCGGGAATAGCCGGGCGCTTAAATTTTCAGTTTTTAAAGCCCTGTAAAAAGCCTGGCACTGCAGGGACAGATTTTTGTGGTAAAATCCCTGCTAAAAACCCTGGCTCCCCGAGGGTTGAGAACAATGTGGAACAACAGCTGGGAGTTGTTCTAGTGAAAAAATATGAGAGGGGGCTTGATTTTTTTAAATTTCTGCATGTGTTTGACCCTTTTCAGGATGCCTGCATTACTACATGTAAGTCATCTGTATTTAGAACCTACACATACATGTATATTGTACCAACATTATAACTTGATGAAGTCTTCAGAATTTGATTTTAGCTACTTTAGAGAGTTTGGCGACTTGTTCATGGACTTGCATATAATGCACAGAAAGAGCAGATTTCTGAAAGGGTGCATTTTCATTACACGTAACATTATGGATTTTGTAACAGAATCTTTCTCCGCCAACTACTATGCATCTTTTGAATACTCGTAATAAAGAACAAACTCCATATTTTATGCAGAATATGCTAGCATATTTGATGCATACAAAATATATATGAAAGATATTTATTTTGGAATTGGATTTATTTGATAAGCCATGGTGTTTTTTCCAAAGAGAGCCATACATGCCACTTAATGATAGATGGTCTATCTCGTGTAATTTCCTTGTTTGTGAAATATATCTTGAAGTGCTGAAGCGGACAATATCGGCTTAATTCGTTTCTGACAGGACGAAGAATAGAATATGCCATTTGATATGTCGCTGGAAGAAGATTTTTGTCCAAGATGGTGTTAACCTTATTAAGGAAGGTTCAATATCCATACTTGTGAAGACCAAGTAGTTGTAGTAGTTCTATTGGATTGTAGAGCAATTTCAAGTGAGGCTCTTCTATAAACGGAGAAATTCTGCCAATTGTAAAAAGAAGCCACCATAATGTCATGAAGTGCAGCTGACCCATGAAAAAATCAGAATATGCTATGATTTTCTACACTTAACATTTATGCCAAAATGATTTGGTGTACTGTTGTCACCTCAAAAATTGCCGAAATGTAATTGACTTCGTAGAAAATATTTCAATGATAGCCTGTGGTGTTAGTTGATCATGCAGCAGCTATGCACCTCTTTTTTCAGATATGTGAAAATCAAGCTTTATTGCGGCAGCGTATGTGATGGCAAGGACAAAAAGATTCCAATTTGTCATTGATAATTGGTGCTAATAATGGCTATTAAATCTTGTACTTAGGCTGTATTTAGATGAATATAAGCCAACTCAGGAAACTTAATATAGCCGTTATCGCTTTGTGAAATCAAAAGGACATGTCTTTGACCCTTTCCTGATACCTTTAAGCCGACTGAGGAAACTCAATATGGCAGTTATCACATTGCGAAATCAGCAAGACATATGAGCCGCCTCGTGGGAAAACCAACAATCTGCATAGGCGAAAACAAAGACGCAGATCAGCTTCGCGGTAACCGCGAAGCTGATCAGTGCCTTTGTTTTCGCTACTCGGATATTACAATTCCTCTTCTGCTTAAATCCAAAATTTCAAGCTTCTAGCTCGTTTCTGTGACTGCACAAGCCGGTTTGTGTCGGACCTGTTCGGAAACCACATTGTTGGTTTTCCCACGAGGCGGATCATATCTTTGACCTCTTCATGATACCTTCTTTTATCATATGACGGCACTGTTTTCTAGTGGATAACGTCATGTAATAAAAGTGGATAACCGCACATGTAATAACACTTTTGCAGGAATACTTAAAGTCATTGACGACCTCCGTAACAACAATGTTAATTTTCATTGGAAATATGTCCACTTTAAAGGCGATAAAAACCTATTTTAGAAGTCATATGATAAAAGGAATCTTACAGTGGTGGTCATTTCATATGAAATTTATTAAACTCGCCAAAGCTCGTTTAATAAATTTCATATGAAATGACCACTCATATAATTTAGATCCTCTATTTTTTTTATAAGTCAGCTGAACCGGCGTGTATGTATATGTATATTGTTCCAGCATTTTAACTTTGAAGTGATAACGTCACTGTGATCAGGATTTGACCAAGCTACTCGTAGTTTAGTCAGCTTGATGCCTTGTTCACGGTATTTTATGACACAAAATGGTCAAATCACGAAACTTGGCATGACTGTATTCTTCGAATCCATTTACATGGAGGGAAGTGTGACAATAGAAATGTACTTTGAACTAGATCATTTTTTCTTGGTTAATTGATATATAATGATATTGGCCTTGATTTAGTTTTACTCCAATTTAGCAAAATTAGACTAAACTGGCTTATATTCTTTCATGATGATGTGGACCTGAAATATTTCTGAAACTGTTCTTCCTCTTTTGCATTTGTCAGTTGATAGTGAAGAAGTGTGCATTATTAACTGGTAACCTGTCTGTGATAGGCATTGCTGGGTGCACAGCTTACAAGATGACACATCCAGCTAATGGGGATTGAATTGTGACAGCAGAATTCATTAAAGCACCATTTAATGAGTAAATAATGACGCTTGTATCATTTCACTAATTCGCTTGTTCATTTCACTAATTCGCTTGTTCATTTCACTAATCGCTTATATCATTTCACTAATCCGGTTTGCAATTTTACATTATTATCAGAATACTTCTATTATTCAACATCATTAGTAGAATATTTCTGCAGCAGCATCTTTGATGATCATCCTTTACAGTTTGAGACAGCCTTTTACTGAAAATGTATTCTGCCATGAAGTAAAACTATATGGCGTAGGGGGCATAGCTAAGAATGTCATTTGTTTAGACTCTGTGACTCAGTATTTGTCTTTAAGAGTAGACTTTGTAGACATCAAGAGAAAAATGAAAATGATTTGAGCCGCATCGTGAGAAAACCGGATTTTTGCCTAGGCGAAAACAAAGGCGCAGATCAGCTTCGCGGTAACCGCGAAGCTGATCAGCGCCTTTGTTTTCGCTACTCGGATAGTACAATTCCTCTTCTACTTAAATCCGAAATTTCAAGCTTCTAGCTCTTTTCTGAGCTTGTACAGGCCGATTTGTGTCGGACCTGGTCGGAAACCCCGAAGACCGGTTTTCTCGCGTCGAGGCTCATTTGATAATTACTTATTAGTGTTTTAAAAGAAGAGTGGTTCCATTGTATGCTGTATCTTGAAAGGTTTTCAAATATTTTCAATGATATTGCAGAATACAAGTGTATCTATTTTTGAATATGAAAATGCTAGCTAATAAAGTGATTTGGGCTGTTACAACCAAAGCTTGCAAAAAATTAGCCATGAATCATGTAGGTAAGAAATTAATTAGAAGAATTTAGCTGCTTATGGCAAATTAAAGAATTTGTATTTGTCAAGTTACAATGGTTTACTTCAAAATAGGGAAAAATGATCAGGAGAATGGACCTTAGATAGTTATCATGAAAAATACAAAAGGAATGCAGTGCTGGGATTTTAACCGGGCTTTGGAAATTGAAAAGTTAAAAGCCCAACTATGCCCCAGCTGTAGGGGAGCAGAGGATACAAATGACTAGTGCATAAACATCATTATGTTCATACAAAATGAGTTTTGATGATAAGTAATCTTGTAATAAGAGGTTTATATATATCAAGGTTGGTCAAAAATTATTTAATCCCTAGTAATGAAAATGAATTAATTTTGGCCAATTCTTGCAATTTTCTATTATACAAACCCAAAACTATGAAAATCGGTACCTAACGTTCTCAGTGATTTGATTTTCTTGCAAATTATGCTACATGTATTGCGTAAGAAAGAAAGCTAGGATTTTTTGCTCAAACAAGTGAATTGTGAACTTACGTTAAGACAAGTTGGTTCCAATAAATACATAAAAACAGTGTCTAAATACCTGAAGTTACTTAGTTTTTATTGGGTCTGAGCAAAAATGTGTTTTGAAAAGTACTTTATAAAAAAATGATTACGTAGTGCCTGTGTTCCTAAGAGTTAATTAGGCTTATCTACAACATTAACAGAGTTATCTGAATCATTTTTTTATCTGCAAAATCATTTGATTACTTACTTTATGTTCCAGTCTGTTTTTAATTTTATATCTGTTTATATGATTAAAACAGTTGTTCGCACTTCAGCAATCCCATTGAACTGCATGATAAAAATTCCACTGGTTGCTAAATGCTATGCTTGTTCAAGTGGTGCTAATCCACTTTTGAGCAAATTAGGTCTATTTGCATGTTTTTACGAAAAAATGCTGGAAATGTATCATCATTCTCTCCAGTAAATTCAATTCAGAGGATCTAATACAATTTAAAAACCCTTACTTCAGTCAAGAATCGTTTTGATTAAAGCTTGAGTGCCATAATTGTATTACATGTAAGCCAGGGAATTAATTTATATGTTGTTGTCTTCTATTTGAGCCGCATCATGAGAAAACCGGATTTTTGCCTAGGCGAAAACAAAGGCGCAGATCAGCTTCGCGGTAACCGCGAAGCTGATCAGCGCCTTTGTTTTCCCTACTCGGATAGTACAATTCCTCGTCTACTTAAATCCGAAATTTCAAGCTTCTAGCTCTTTTCTGAGCTTGTACAGGCCGGTTTGTGTCGGACCTGGTCGGAAACCCCGAAGACCGGTTTTCTCGCGTCGCGGCTCATTTGTTGTTTTACAGTATCTAGGAACTACACTTTCCCTAATTTGGCTTAGCAAGATGAACTAGCCATGCATTTTAAACTTTGTGCCTATTCTTTTGCTAGAAACCCTGGGCGGCTGAAGAATTTGTGTTCAGTGACTCACTGTTTTTGCATTTGAAATCTTCTTCACAAAAATATAGCAGTAATATTTTTCAATGTTCTTGACAATTTTTAAAATGGTTTGCTTCTTTGGACAACTGGCCCTAGCTACAAGGTTGTTTTCAACATTATTTCAGGAAAAAAAATCTAATCTGAAGAAGAAAAGTACATGTAATGTCTGATTTTAATATCCCATAATATAGTGTCTGATCTGAATTTCAGCAATTTCAGTGTCTAGAATCCAAATTTTTAGCAAGACTGTATTCTGCCCTGATTTTTCAGCAAGACGATTTCTTGTTTCTAAACTTTCAACAATTCAACACCATCTGTGCTCAGAATTTTCTGCAATGTCTGAATTTCATGAAAGACAATGTCTAACATCAGGAAATCATGTCCGTGAAATAAATACCCCTTTATACCCCACTTTTATGTAGTAAAACTGGGGTATGCAGGGGTATGCCTATTTTTCTTATTTTTGATCCAAAACATAGATTGTGGGTACTCGTTAGAACCGCCTCGTTGAGGCAGTTCTAATGTGTACCCATAATCTAATGTTTGAGCAAAAATAGGAAAAGTATCAAAATTTTTCTACTGAAAATTTTCATTTTTTACAGCTTTAAAAATGACTGTATATTGCATGAGCATGTTTTCGTAATGTCTGAGTTCATGCTTATGTAGTGCTTCTTAGCTCAAACAAGATTTGTTACTAATTCACTTTATTTGAAATGATGATTAAATTTTAACTGCCTGAATACACATTCTCCAAATGAAGGCTTTGATTTAATTTAGTGAATTCTAACACATTAAAAGGTTTAATGGCATTTTAATGTTCATTTGTTGCAATCTTATTAGAATCATGTAAGAGGGCCCCAAAGGAGTTATTGTTACCCTCTTGACGATATTAAGACAAGGGTTTTAATAGCCCACCTGAGCCTTAAGGCTCACTAGGTGATCCTATGGGAAAAGACATGCTTTGCCATCAGCCTGTTGTCTGCTGTTCTTCTCTGGATCAGTTTGGCCAATCAAAGCTAAATTTTATGTGGAGCCTCTTTGGTCTAAAGTCTTGAGTATTGAATAGGACAATCCATTTCAAGGGAAGCGCGATGGTTTATTCATAGAGCATCAGACTCCGAATCCTGAGGTCCTGGGTTCGATCCCCAATGGTGGCACCATGTTGTGTCCTTGAGCAAGTCGCATTAACTCAGAGTACTGGTAAAACCCAGGAAGCGGTGGCTCCATCCTAACATGACTGAAAAATTGTTGACTGGGATGTTGAACTGCTATTCAAACATACAAACAAACATTCATTTCTATTCCAAAAATGAAATTTAAGAAAGTAGTAAGTAAAAGTACAAAAAGTTTGTTTTTCCTCAAGAGAGTCTCAGTCGGATTAATACCATCTTTAATTTTGGTTAGTACTTTCTAGAACTGTTATGCAAGCAATTAATATCAAAATGAATGCCTAAATGATGATTAAAGTTTCTGGATTAAAGAAGCATCAATTGGTCTATAATTTCCAATTCAACCAAAGTTTTACTGCCATTTAATGTCATATTTTGGCTCAGTGTAACCATGATTTGATTTGAAATATATTTTATGGATCTTAAAATACTGCATTTGTTCTACATGTATTTAGTGCACAGTGTCTTTAACTTTTCAAAATGATTTAAAGTTAAGGTAACAAAATATCGTTCTCATAAGCGCACACTACAAACCAAAACAACACATTAACTGATAAAATAAACATGCCAAAATAACCAATGATGATGCCATTTAAGTGTTCCAAGCGTTTCAAAATAGTGTTTGACCATTTAATGTTAGGTTTTAAAGGGTATCCGGACAAAATCCCCCCCGGACAGAATCCCCCCCACTCTTTTTTGTTGTCGAGGACAGAATCCCCCCAATATATCTTGCAGATAGGACAGAATCCCCCCCACTTCCCAGACAGAATCTACTTCTATAATTGAGCAATCTTTAATATAGTTGACTATAATAAGTGGTGATTAGAGAAAATTAAATATAAGAATTTGGTTATTTTCACTTTTTATTATAACTTAAGTCCAATTCGCATGCGCCAAAAATACACACGTGTAAATATACTCCGGTGTGCAAATTTTACTCGGGGTAAGTAAATGGCGCATGCGAACGCAAATACACACCGGAATATATTTACATATGGGTAAATTTACTCCTGGGTCTGACCAGATGCAAATTTTATTTTTACAAATACACGCGTGTAAATTTACTATTATGTGCCATGTGAACGCAAAGTAAAATTTACCCATGAGTATTTTTATTTCAAGTCAATATTCTGCTTCTAGATAACGATTTTTCACATTTTTTGTTCCTAACTGATTATATGACAGTTGCTGAAACTGTGGACATTGTTGCTAAATAAGAGTTTATTGCCATTCATAACATTTTAGATCATAATTTATGGAGTGCAAACAGCCACACTATTTCTTCATCATTCTTGGTTAGGATTCTTGGGGCATTTTAACAGTAATTCATTGTAAAAGGATGAAAAAAGGGAACTGTATAACTGCTAAGGTTATGCCTGACCATTACATGATTCCCCTCTGCTGCCAAAGTCTACATGAACACCTTGAAGCAGCCTCTTCTTGTTTTGCAAATACAGAAAATTTAAATGAACAGGTTTTAATCCAGAAATGATAAATTTACCTACAAAAATACTCCTGGCGATAAAACCCATGCGAACGCAATTTAAATTTACTCTCAGGTTGATTTGCACACCGGAGTATAAATACACACCGGAGTATATTTACACGCGTGTATTTTTTGCGCATGCGAATTGGACTTTAGTTAATTACTCAATTATAGAAGTTTGTCTCACCTCATCATTGCTTTTAGGTGTAATTATGGCATATTAAGATGCAGCTTTCTTAATTAAATAAAAAACAAACAAAATAATTACCCGGTCATTAGCATATAATGAATAAAGACACTCTAATTTGATGCAAAAATAGTTGACATTTAGTTTTAAATGTTACAATTTGATTATAGAGATTCTGTCTGGGAGGGGGGGGATTTTGTCCTATTTGCAAGATATACTGGGGGGGGATTCTGTCCTAGTCAACAAAAAGGAGTGGGGGGGATTCTGTTCGGGGGGGATTTTGTCCTACACTCGTTTTAAAGTGGTTAATGCTTAGTCGAGCAATTGAGCCCCCACCAACGGGGAAGGGCTGTGATTATGACTTTTCAGCTTCCAGTGCCCTGTTTAAGCACCACCCCCAGGGGACAAACTGGAGGTCAAAACCTTGCTCTTTGCCCTGATTCTCCTTTGGGTAAGGTTATGTCAAAACCCTGTCAATTCCCCTGCACTATGGGGACAATCAAAAAGTAACTGTCCCTCACTTTAGCCGGGCTATCCCCCACCCTTCCCCATAGGTGTAGGGGTGGGGGCAGTGGTTACAAATGACTTATTTCCCAAAAGGTGGCCACTCATTGTGTACCTTAACCAAAATAAATATATTAAGTGAAGATCACATAAATGTAGGTAATTATAATGAGAGCTGGTTGAGGAGATGGTTTTTCTCATGTTGCAATTCAAGATGCAATTGTTCCTAGATATCTGCTTACAACAAAACTTGTTTTTCTGTAAGTGGCTGAATTATTTTGAATTCCCCACAGGCTAATAAATTGTGCTATTATTCTTTTCATTCCTTTGAACTTTTTTGATCAAAGTCTGTCTGCTTCAGTGGTAATCAACATAAATTCAACTAATTGGATCCATAATTAATTTTGATAGAATCTTATCACATTTTCCCTTTGATTTTGCATTTATCCATTTCCATTAAAAGCAGGAAAAATCTTTAAATTTTGTAATCATGTCAGCTGATACCTGGTTGTCATTAAATTTTGAAAAATGTGAAATACAGGTAAACCAGTCATTATAGTGTAGGGTCCACAGAAGGATGGTTGGGTGGGAATATGGCCCCTGCCCGTTGGGGCCTAGGAGAAATAGATGGGCTGCTTGTGCCTCGAGGCAAAGCTTCTAATCTACTGACAGACCATCTGATTACTGGTTAACAGCTTATGTCTGAGCCTGCCCAGGAAATGTGGTTTAGTCAAACCATCCATACATATAAGCCTTACTGGCTTAGTTGGGTGGTTATATTTATGAAGCACATTTTGAGTGTCATGACATCCTAATTTGGGGTAAAAGTCCCATAAAATGGAGGTAACGTCCCGACATGACCATTGCTGTTGACTGGGACGTAAAGCATCAAATCAAGCAAATTAAACAAACAAGAATAAGACCTTGTTATAAGTGAACTGTCTTATAATGAGGTTGCTTATTCACAATAGACTATAATGAAAACAACATTATAATGAGGCACATTATAATTAGGATGAACTGTACAAAGTTATGGGGCTGGTCTGCTGTGATTTATCTATATGTTGTCTGTTTAACTCTGTCTGCCTCTCCCTCGTACTCATCATCTTTGTGTTTGTTTGATGCCAGCACAATCATGCTACCCATATTGGAAATCGAGCTAGTCATCTTGGTCTTTATATGTTTTGTTCAAATTCAGGCAGTGTCTTGTATTGCCAATTCTTTCCAGCCTGGGCCTGAGGTTATTTAAACTTTTTTCAAGCTCAGCTCATCTGAGCATGAAATTTCAACTGCTCATAAATGTTGAAATAGTCAAAATTTGTGGAAAATTCAGGTTCAAAACTAAAAACTAGTTATTAATCCTGCTCATTAATGTTAAAATGCCATCAATTATTGGCATTTTAACATTTATGAGCAGGATAAATTTTAGTTTCAGTTGAGTTGAGCATGAAAATTAGTTTTATAACCTCGGACGCCTGATTTCTAGATTTGGATTCTGAATTATATTGTATCTACATTTTCATTTTTATGTAACGAAATGGGGTTTCTCTGGTTCCATAAAAGATGTAAAGAGTGATTATTATACTCTGCTTTATTTCATTTGTAAATTCCTGACAATTCCAATAGAAGCAAAAACGTTAATATTATTGCCTACAGCCTGTTTACAAATTAAGAATCAGCTCATTTAATGAAGACAGAAAATGACATTTCCTGCAAAATTACGCTGCACATCATGCTTGTGCATAAGGTGCTGTCTTACCCATTCATGATGAATGGACTTTTCCATCCCTATAAATTGGATGAGTCCACTTTCATTTTTAGGAGCATCAGGAGTGATTTTCGAATATTATGTCATTTTGATGAAATTCCTCTAAGCAAATAGAATAGCACCATTTGGGATGCCGCATTCTGCGGCATCACATCTGGAGCTATTCTGTTCGCGTATGGCCCATAAACCAGGACATCAGGCTTATATGAGTTAAATCTAAAATAATGACAAGCTTTGGGAATTGAAACCAAATAAAATTGGTTTTGCATCCCAGAGAGGCTATGAGACCTGGGCCCGAGTTATAAAACTTTTTTCATGCTCAGCTCAGCTGCGACTAAAATTTATCCTGCTCATAAATGTTAAAATGCCAACAATTGTTGGCATTTTAACATTTATAAGTAGGATAAATTGATAAATTACAGGCTTTGGTGATCTAAACCTTCAATTTCAATGTATTTGGGCTATTTTGGTATTTGTGAACAGTTTTAATTTTATGATGAGCTGAGTTGAGCATGAAAATTTATAACCTCGGGGCCTGAGCGACCATCTTTTTCAGAGAAAAGCGTACAAAAACCTCCCTGAGCATTTTTTTTTTTTTCATTACAATGATTATCAAGTGATCATTTTTTATTTATGAGTATGGCCCCAAAGCATTGTTGCATAAGGTTTCAAATTCTCTTGAGAATTTCCGTGTTTCAATTTTATAAATAATGAAAAAATAATTAATTTTCAAATGATTTAGATAAGAAATTACACAATTATGCACTTTTTGTACTTGTATAAGTATAGTTACTTTTATAGTAATTATTATGATGAAAGAATACTACAGAATATTGAATTTGGTCCTGTTTTGGTTTGGGACAGTCAAAGGCTTCTTAAAATTTGTCTTTCATATGCACAGTTATTTGTAGCCTTGCCCAAGGCTTAGAAATTATGAAATACTCCTTCCTCGTTTTTCACTTCTAAATCTTTGTGGCCAGTGTATAGATGTGGCTGGATGTAAACCACAGCCAACTTTTCATTTATAGACTAGCTTGACCAAAGTTTTTTTATGTCTCCCCCCGACAGGGTCTGGAGACATATTGTTTTTCCCCGTGCGTCTGTCCGTCCGTCCGTCTGTCCGTCACAAATCGTGTCTGCTCTATAACTTGAAAACCATTTAAGATTTTTCAATGAAACTTGGTACACTTGTAAACCACGACAAGACGATGTGTCATGCAGAAGAACCATAACTCTGGCTTGAGTATTTTATGAGTTATTTCCCTTTGATTATTTTCCATACAATTTCGTGTCCGCTTTATAACTCGAAAATCGTAAGAGTTATTTCAATGAAACTTGGTACACTTATAAAGAACAATGAGATTACATGTCGTGCTAAAGAACCATAACTCTTGCTTGCATATCTTTGGAGTAATTTCCCTTTGATTATTTTTCCATACTATTTCGTGTCCACCCTATAACTTGAAAATTCAGTGAAACTTGGTACACTAATAAAGCATGATGAGACGATGTGTCATGCACAAGAATTATAACTCTTGCTTTCATATCTTTGGAGTTATTTCCCTTTGATTATTTTTCCATACAATTTCATGTCCACTCTATAACTTGAAAACCATAAGAAATATTTCAATGAAACTTGGTACACTTATAAAGCATGATGAGATGATGTGTCATGCTAAAGAACCATAACTCTTGCTTGTATATCTTTGGAGTTATTTCCCTTTGATTATTTTTCATTCAATTTCGTGTCTGCTCTATAACTCAAAAACCATTAGAGATTTTTCAATGAAACATGGTACACTTATAAAGCATGATGCACAAGAATCATTACTCTTGCTTTCATATCTTTGGAGTTATTTCCCTTTGTTTATTTTCCAAACACTTTCGTGCCCCCTCGATAACTTGAAAACGGTAAGAGATATTTCAATGAAAGTTGGTACACTTATAAAACAGAATGACAGGATATGTGATGCGCAAGAACTATAACTCTTGGTTGCATATTTTGGACATGCACGTAGAAAGGGGGGAGACATCAGTTTTCACATAGAAAACAAATTCTAGTTTAAGATAGACGAAACTAAAAAAAAATATATATATATATATATATGAAAACAATAACATTTCATAACTAGTAGCTAGTCTAAGTTGTTTGTAACTTAGTTTGGTCAAGCATTATCAGTTACATTGGTCAAACATTTTGTTGAGGTTGGTCAAACACATTATTGAGGATTGGTCAAGTACATTGTTGAGGCTGGTCAAACAAATTGTTGAGGATGGTCAAGCACATTGTTGAGGCTGGTCAGGTATATTGTTGAGGCTGGTCAGGTACATTGTTGAGGTTGGTCAAGCACATTGTTGAAGTTGGTCAAGTTCATTGTTGAGGTTGGTCAAGCACATTGTTGAGGTTGGCCAAATACATTGTTGACATTGGTCAAGCACATTGTTGAGGTTGGCCAAGTACATTGTTGACATTGGTCAAGCACATTGTTGAGGATGGTCAAGCACATAATTGAGGCTGGTCAGGTACATTGTTGAGGCTGGTCAGGTACATTGTTGAGGTTGCTCAAACACGTGTTAAGATTGGTCAAGCACATTAACGAATTTTGTTTGTAATTTTTTAATGGCCAGGAAAAGTGAAAGACAGAAATAAGATTGGTTTATTTAAAATTTACACATTGGAGTTGATCTAAAGACCATTGGTAATTTAAAATTTACACAATGGAGTTGATCTAAAGACCAGCAAAAATTCAAAATGGGGACTGAAAAGCTTATGCCCCTATCAGACTACAACATTGAATTCCATTGCCCCAAACTGGAATTTTTTAGGATTCATAGCTGAAATATATAGTCAATTCTTAAAGTTCTTTTAAAACTCATCAGGATAACATGTCCGTGACATGTATACCCCCCTTGAACCCCACATTTCATGTAGTAATACTGAGGTATGCAGGGGTATACCTATTTTTCTTAGTTTTGCTCCAAAACATAGATTGTGGGTACTCGTTAGAACCGCCTTGGCGAGCAGCCTTTGCGAGGCGGTTCTAACGTGTACCCACAATCTATGTTTTGAGCAAAAACTTAGGAAAAATCTTATATTTTGTAATGCTGAATTGTACAGTTCATAGTAAGTTCTTGTAGGCAAAATATTGAACTGATAAAAATTTTGGCCACAAATTCCCTAATTCAAAATTTGTAGTTACGTGTAATTTGTACTTAATTAAATTTGTAACAAAGTGTTCCTTGGTGTCATAAATGAGTCTTGTTGGATTCGGCAGCATCATCAAGTATTCTGAAGTGTAGCATTATTACTATGATTAGTTTAGACATTCGTTTTCATTTTCAATATGCACCTCACAACACATTTCACATTAACACATTTGCAACATCTGCATTGATGTTTTTTTTTGTTTTGTTTTTTTTTTTGTTATAATAGTTTGCCTGTACAAAGTACAGGATTATTCAAAGAGCTATTGCAGTCACATCTGCATTTTGTTTGTTTTTAGAAAACGCTTACACAAAATGCATAACAAATGAAAATAATATGTTCAAAGCTGTAAAAATGTTTCAAACTAGTGAAAGATGTTTTATCAGACCATTATGACAGAATATTTTACCTGGCCATTATTATGGCCATCCTAATAGTTGATCAGGTTTCAAAAAGTATACTGTCACACCATCACCACTTATCAGGAAAACATGTCCGTGAAATGTATACCCCCTTAAACCCCACATTTATATAGAAAAACTGGGGTTTACAGGGGTATACCTACTTTTCTTATTTTTGATCCAAAACATAGATTGTGGGTTCTCGTTAGAACCGCTTCGGTGAGGCAGTTCTAAAGTGTACCCACAATCAATGTTCTGAGCAAAATTATTAAAAATATCAAAATGTTTCCAATGAAATTTTCAATTTTTACTTTTGAAAAAAAATTGCATGGGCAAGTTTTCGTAAAGTGTCAATAGGTTATCACAATGTGCCTTAAGGTAAAGGTCTGTGAAAACACCCCATATCAAGACTGAACACTAAAACATTAAGCACTGGAGTATACCAGACACTGAAATTAGGAAGTGAAGTGAAGTGAAGTGTGTTTAAGGTAACCGGAAATTAGGGCTGAAATGGAAAAGCTTTAATTGTAATGATTATGTAATGGGAAAGCCAAAGGTAACCCTTTGACATTCAGAGTATATAACAGTGACATATAAAGGGGACAGTTTGTGCTTGTGTTTACTATTTTTGGAAATAAACATCTATAAAAAAAAAAAGAAAAAAAAAAGAGTAACTTAGTGACTGCAAAACATTCAAATATTCAGAGTTCTTTGAACATTTGTTAAGCTGATCCAAAAGAATCAAAACCTCTTCTACATTTCATTGTTAGAACACAGTCAAGTTTAACCTATAATAATAATGATTTGAAATTATTAAATGTTAATATAGTATTTATGCATCTAATCTCTTTCAAGTTATTTTCTGTCTAGGAAAAGTTTTGTAATAATTGTGACATTTGATTTTTAGTCTTCTTTCATAAAAAAAAATAAGTATTATCAGTACTGTCAGTGAGGCAGAGAAATGAACTTTTCTTCTTTAATTAACTTAATTTCTCTAATTTGAATGTAAGCGTCCATCCTCATTTATTTCAAATTAAATGTTAAATATTGTTGTCTAAATGTATACTTTGATATGTAAAATCATTCATTTTTTATATTTTTGAAGTACTAGAATTATCAACTTTGTATAAGTTATAATAATAATTGTTTCTAATTACTGTATTATGCTTCTTGTATCTTCTTATACACAGTAACCTTCAGGAATAAAACATAAAATATCTACTCTTAAACAACAAAAAATATTTGTTAATAAAAATAGATAAATAATAAAATACAGTACCTTATTATAATTACTCCTCCAAACTTTATTCCGAGTAATAGATTCTCGATGATTGTTATATCAATATTGTATAAAATTCCATCATGGATCACGGCAAAGCGATGTAAAGAACATATTGCCTATCCGATCATATCTTTATCCAATAACAAATCTTAGGAGTTGTGGTTTCACTGCCTATATAAAATAGGAATAAAATCGGCAGAGCAAGTGGGCCGGTTTCATCACAAAGTCAGATTCTATAGTTTTCTAAAGTCTGAAGTCTTTTGTATTGTTTTGTTTGTAGAGAGCTCGCATCACGATAACACTCCCATATAGTAAAGACCCCCATGTGAGAATTCTGTTTAACCCAGATACGCTGTTATTCTTTATTTCTTTTTCTTTTTTTGTAGTTAAACATCCGAGTCGACAATTTCAGCTTACCTGAGCCGAAGGCTCACAGTTGAGCTTATACTACCCATGAGGTCAGTCTTCCATTATTGTCGTCATCATTGTCCACAATGTTCAAACATCTCCTCTGAAACAACTGGGCCAATCAAAGCCACACTTTATGTATCTATAGCAAGTGAAACCCAAGTTTGTATAAATGGTCAAGGTCATGACCAAGATGGCCGCCATGTCCATAAATGGTAAAAACCTTTTAACACACACTTGGGGCACGCTACTGAAGCAATCAGAACGCGCATGTAGCGTACACTTGTGAGCCTAAATCATGCGCCAAACATGTTCAAACCTGTAAGGCACGTGGAACTTATTCGAAAGGTTTTCGACACACGCCCAGGACATGCCAAGCTTCTAGAAAATTTTTAAGCATGTTAAAAAAAATTTGAGTTGAAAAGCGCCTAGAGCTCGCACTGACCTACAGCGACGTAGATCAATGTACACCAAGTGTACAAAACGCACATGTAACACGTTTCTAACGTGTCTCCGACATGCTCCTGACATATGTTGAATTTTACATTTTTGTCAACATGCCTTACACGCTTTTGGCTTAAACGCTAATGTGTGACTGCTACACGTATTTTACATAATCATGTTGACGTAATGGAGAGCAAAGCTTATTCACAATGGTCCTCTTGACTTAACACTTGTTCCATTTCTTTTGTTGTCTTTTGTTACTTTTATTTATTATTCTGTTTACTAGTAGCTGTTGCTGTATCAGTGATTTGAGTACAAAGTGATTGTCAAAGCAGAGCCTAGATAACACCTTTAATATAATGGAACAAGAAAGGCATAATACTGTCAAGGATATCTCAAGGAAATAATAGCAGGGACTCTGGCCCATCTTAAGCCCCGTTTACACATTCACGATTTTTGGCTACGGTGCCGCTACGATTCGCCACGATTTGTAAAATCATCGTGTACCGTGGTGTACCGTGGTCATTCATAGTAGAACCGTGGTGAATGGTGATGAATCGTGATGATTCGGGAAACTCTACGGCAGCGCTACGGAAGTTTCTAACTGTTTAAAACATTCGTGGCATACCGTGGCGAATCGTGGTGGTTATTGGGCATGGCCTAATTTGTAGCGCAACCGTAGTGGAATCGTGCTTATTCGTACTGACACTGTAGCTATATTCGCGGCTATTCGTGAGAGATTGTAGCCAATCGTGGAGCTCCGTAGCGAAAACCGTGGAATCTTTGACACCACTAACTCCCACGATTCACCACAAATTGTCTACGGTTGTCCTACAAATCATCCACAGTTTCGCTACGGAGCTCCACGATTGGCCACGTCGGCTACCGCCTTGAATCGTACTAGTACCGTATCGAATCGTACAAGCACCTTGAGCATTCATTGTGCCACCATGGTTAATCCTCGTTGATGGTAGGGTTGCCGTCATGAATCGTCATTGATTCGTAGCGATACCTTACAGACACCGTACTAATATCGTAGACATTCTTACTGGAATCGTAGTGACACTGAATATTTCCACTTTTCGCCATGATTCATCCCGGTCCACCCCGATTTTTCTGACCATGAGAAATCGGGGTGAATCGTGGTGAATCGTAGAGAAAATCGTGAATGTGTAAACGGGGCTTTAGTTTATTGAAAAGTTCGTAGTAAGTCAGAATAACCTGGTGATCCAGGACACTTTTACTAAAAGCATTAGTCTCAGCCTTGGAGAAAATAGGGCTTTGGTGTAGCTTTGTCTTTTGCTCATTTGTCTGTTCTTCTAGAGAGCAGTTATTAGCTCACCTGAGCCAAAGGCTCACAGGTGAGCTTATAGTATACCCATGCTCCGGCGTCCGTCCGTCGTCGTCCATCATTTTCAAAGATCTTCTTCTCTGAAATCGCTTGGCCAATCAAAGCCAAATTTTATATGATGCATCTATGGGAAGTGGGAACTAATTTATTTATAAATAGTCCAGGTCACATGACCTAGATGGCCGCCAGGCCCATATATGGTAAAAACCCTTCAAAAAGCTTCTTCTTCTGAATCACTGGATCGATTTCGATGAAACTTGGCATGAAGCATTGGGGACTATAGTACTATAATGTATATATAAATCATGACCCTGTGATGACCTTGACCTATTTTACGGCAAGGTCAACATAGGTTGCGCATGCATTTGAATGGGGAAAACTGTTAAAATGTCATTTGAAGGGAATAACATGCAGGAAATGGGCAAATGGACTGAAGATTTATGATTCTGAAAACATTTGGACCCCAGGGGGCACTCTGCCCCCCACCCTGGGGCAATATATATGCATATTACAAAAATATTCAAAGATCTTCTCTGTAACTGCTTGGCCAATCAAAGCCAAATTTTACATGAAGCATTACAGGAAGAGGGAACCAATGTGTTTATATATATCTAGATCACATGACCAATATCTAGATCACATGACCAAGATGGCCGCCATGCCCATATATGGTAAAAACCCTTCAAAAATCTTCTCCGGAACTGATTTACTGATTTCAACGAAACATGGCATGTAGCATCAGTGTCTAGAGTACTTTAATGTGTTTATAAGTTATGACCCTTGGATGACCTTGACATATTTTACGGCAAGGTCAACATTGGTGGCCTATGCATTTGAATGGGGAAAACTGTTAAAATGTCAGTTGATGGTGAAAAGTTACAGGAAATGGGCAAATGGACTTAATATTTATGATTCTGAAAACATTTAGACTCCAGGGGTTAGTCTGTCCCCACCCCAGGGCAATATACCTTATGTTACAAAAATATTCAAAGATCTCCTTCTCTGAAACCACTTAGCCAATCAAAGCCAAATTTTACATGAAGCATTTTTAGGAAGTAGGAACCAATGTGTATATAAATAATCCAGGTCACATGACTCTGTGATGACCTTGACAGATTTTAAGTCGAGGTCAGTTTAGGTCACATTTTGCAGAAAGCTGTTAAAATGTCATTGAAGGGAAAAACTTAAGGAAATGGGCAAATGGACAGTTTATAGAAAAAAAGTCAAACAAATTTATTGGTATATATCTCAGATCTCAGGTGGGCGTTTACAGGAACATTGGTCCTCTGGTTTGGCACTGTCTTGATAGTTTTGGTTTTACTTCACAGGATATAATGTATCATTATTTGTAAATTAGTAGATGGATTTACTTACCTAGGAAAACATGTAACATTGTTGCAATTTTCACAGGTGCTAGCTACCTTGGTATAATTATTTATTAACATTTTGTAATGAACTGAAAATATACTTCTGAAATGATCTGAAAATGTAAGGGGTAGTCCAAAGTTCAGTAAAAATAAAAAATATGCCAAAGTATACAAAAGAAATATGATGAGAAAATAATTCCTACACTGTCAGTTTTCCACTCTGAAAAATCCGAGAATGAAGAAGACTAATACAAGTATCCCAAAGGGCAACAGTTGCTCACCTGAGAGTCAACATAACTCATCAGCACCTATATTTTGGCTTCACGGCATTGCAAGCGCCTAGTCTTCTCTGTGATTGTACTAGCTAGTTTGTATCGGACCTGAAGGTAAGTTTTCTGGTATTTTCTGGCTAATTTGATAAGCGGTCATTGACTGCACTAGGCTTTATTGCCACCTAGTTAGTTCCATCAATTAGTTCTTCTTATGGTATCATTCAGACCTTTTCTATGAGAACAGGTCATCATGGGTTGTGGAAAAAAATCACAAATTGGCATGAGTGGATGCAAAACGCTATCTGAACATGCTTTAATTTGTATGTTACTTGGTCCAGTGAGAATAGCCACTAAGCAACTAAATTAAGCACTGATCATACTCAAAAGTAGATTGCAGTCTGAGGGTTTTCTTTTGTGAGGTATATTTGATGTTATAGAGGTAGTTTTACTGATATTTTTCTTCTTCTTTATCCTTTCATCGGCATGAGGCTGACTTAATTAAATGGCTAAAGTTGTCTCTATCCAGGGGCTATGTATGATGAGCCTTTTAAATAGAAAATCTGGTTATATGTCACTATGAAGAAGAAAAGCGCAGACCCAGGCAGTCTGATCAGTGCCCTTCTTGTTCATTAATTGCCTAAGAAAAAATATAAGATATTGATAGTCATTGATATGCAATTTTAATTTATGAGCTGCTCTCTGGCTAGTTGGTTGGAGTTTCATGATGATGCTCATGTTGGCATAACAAGGGAAGCAGATCAACTACGAAGACATGCCCATGCAATATACAGAGATTTTTAATGTTCAGTAAAAAAAATGATATTTTTCTTATTTTTGCTCAAAACATAGATTGTGGTTACACGTTAGAACTGCCTCGGCGGTTAGAACCGCCCCTGCAAATCCCAGTTTTTCTATTTAAAAGTGGGATTCAAGGGGGTATACTTTTCATGGACATGTTTTACTGATGACAAAAAAAATGTCACCAACTGGAAATAGGTAGGTAAACTGTCCTGAAAAAGGATCCAAATTTATTGAGCTCAAGCAGTCGCCTCTGGCAAATGCTGACCCACCCCCACCCCCGGGTGGATTTGGGTTAGGGTTATAATAAGGTGCACAGGACATGACTGTGGCAATTTGTTAGATTCCTTATGTCATAGCTTAAACAAGTTAATAAAGCATCTTTCATCGGAAATTCCTGTATGTACATTGGTATTGTAACGGCTACTTCCTTCTTGGAATGATATGCTATTGACGTCATTTCATTATTTAGTCACAAAATGTGTTTTGCTGTATTAAGACGTGTTGATAATCAAATAATTGGCACTGTGGTATTCCATGCTTTCATCAGGAAATTGGAATAGAAACGCTGAGGCATAGGGTTTACATTGCTTATAGCAAATTTTTTTTTAGCTCAAGTGAGCTCACTAATCATAAGATGGGCAATAAGCACAACATGAGCATAATTATAATTGGCTAAATTATGTAGACTTAATTAGGTTGAGCAAAGCAGTTAAAACCACTGAGCTCTGTAATCCTGGCTGCTCTGGGCACTTTACATTTTTCAGACAAGTTTCTCCATGAAGCATCAGGATTATTTACTAATAAGTTTGGCTAATGATGCCCTTTCTGCTTGAACCCTTCCAGCAATAGTACATGTATGACACTGATAAACCCATTTTAGACAAATGGCCTTTCCTGTCCTTAGCATTTTGGTTGAGTCCACATGCTTTTTAGGAGAATCTGTGAGGTTTTTTGTTTGATAGTGTATCCCCAGAAAAGTGGCCCCAGAAAAATCTCAGTGATGTCTCATTTGGGGCTAGTTGTTTGTCAGTGTCACAAATATAGAATAACACCAGGCTTACATAGGCTTTGAACTGTGTGTGGTCATTTCTGTGAATGTCTATCTAATATATGAGAATGTCTCCAAGGAATTCTAATAAATTGGCTATGGGAAGTGCTGTAAATCTTCTCCTTTAGGAATTCATGTTTTTCTCTTGAAAAATCCTTGAAAATAGACTGAAAACTATAGGAATCAAGAGGGATTTTAGGGGATTTTTGGGGTAAATGAAAACCTAATCTTGGATTGGTGAGCTCATATTTGGTTGTCTAGACTTTGCACCCAAAACAGCAAATGAGCCGCTGCACCAGAAATTCAACATTTAGCATATGCAAAAACAAAGGCGCAGATCAGCTTTGCGGTAGCCGCGAAGCAGATCAGCGTCTTTGTTTTCATTACACTGATAATACTATTCCTCTTCTTTCTAAATCCAAAGCCATCTTCTGTGGCTGTACATGTGAGCCCTGTTTCTTTCAGACCTGGACAGAAATCACATTGCTGGTTTTCATTCTGGCCTGACTCAATTTGGCAGTGACTGCCTAAGACTTTCCAAAGTAAATAATTATTATTTTTGTTAATTCCAGCCATTTCCATTCAAGTGTTTGTTGGTAAATACAGAATAATAGCAGGTTGTCACGCTTTGTCTGGAATTCTGCAGACTTGTAACATAAACAATCATTTCAATCAAAAAGTGGACATCTGAGTCTTCCAAAGACATATCAGGTCCCAGTGTTATAAAACTTTTTTCATGCTCAACTCAGTTGAGCATGAAGTTTAAACTGCTAATAATTACTGAAATTATCAAAATTGGTTGAAATTTCAGGTTAAGATTGCCAAAGCCAGTAATTTATCCTGCTAATAAAATGTTAAAATGCCAGCAATTGTTGGCATTTTAACATTTATGAGCAGGATAAATTTTAGTCTCAGCTGAGTTGAGCAAAGTTTTATAACCTCGAGTCCTAGTCTGAGAAAACAGTGTACAGGGTGTTAAGAAAGTTCGAAGACATCATTCAAAAGGACACAATTTGTTTAATAAAGCATTTAGATTTAATAAAACTTTGTTATTTAAATCTTAAATGAGTGCCATACAAGATATAATGGAAAAAGCATAGTTTTCTATGAAACTGATCAGAAAATTATGTGTGGCAATAAACGACCCCTCTTCTAAGCTGAGTGTCATAAAAGTGCAAAATGTTGGTTTAACCAGTGACTGCCTGAGAAACTGCTTAAATTTCTAATACCGGTGGATTCACGGTTGAATACATCGATTACAAGTATTGTCAGGAATGTTTTTATGCCAATACGAGTCATCATTTCATATTGTCTCATAAACTTTCTGGAATTGCTGAGCGAAGTCTTAGGGTACCCCCATTCTTGAAATGGGCCACAAAAAGTAGGGGGTATAGATAAATATTATATAAATATTCGAAACTGCGTGGTAATTGTCATTTCGTTTTCCAATGTAATGCTATTATATATTTTGTGGTGTAACCAAAACTCATTTTTGATGACGTCACTTCGTTGTTTTTGAGCAAAACTTAATCGATGATATGTTATACCTTAGCCTGTCACTCACACTCACCAACATGAAATTTTGCGATAAAAACTCCATTATTTTGAATATCACACACACATACAAAAGTTCATTCAGTTTTACGGGGTAATATTTGATACAGGGGTGTATACTGATGTGTTATACGGTGCCAATACAAGTAAAATGCTATATTGTTAAGAAAATTCTCAATTTTCCGTCATTTTATCCTTAATTGTTACTTTTTGGGGTCAAACTTAATGCATGATGAATTTTAACCACACAATCGACAAAATGGACATTTGTAACAATTCTGTTCACTTCACGGACACTTAACACATAACATGAAATATATAATGTAAGTTATTCCCTTCATATTTTGTTTCTGTTAAGTCTAGATTACCCCTACCCCCTATCAAAACACCCACAGCTTTTCCATTCTTAAATCATGTGTTTTAATCTGATGAAAGTTAATAGGTCCTGAACAATTTTAAAATAACTATTATGTTCATGGTAACGTTTAGGCCAGTAGCTATCACTTAAAGTAATTTTATGTTCCCTGAAATATATTGTAAATGTTTTAAATTATGTTTAATATGGTCACCCCTTTTACACAATATCTCATGCGGATGGCAACAAAATGTGGCACCCTGGCTTAGAAATTGTAATGTGAACCAGTCAAAACAGAAGTTGTAGAAGTTCTATTTTACTGTGCAAACTTCTTTTAAAATGGGTTTTAAGTGTGTAGATTTTTGAAATTGTATGAGTATTCATTGTGAAGTCATATGGAATATTGTAATGTCTTCGAACTTTCTTAACACCCTGTAGGCTATTGTGAGACAATTGGAGATCATGAAAATCATGTCTTCTCAAAGTGTCTACATTTACTTGCTTTGAAATTTCCATTCTTTTGTTACAATACAGTTGAACCTCATTATAACACGCCTCATTATAAGGCGGTTTTCAATACAACACGGCCATGTCATGGCTCCCAAGATGATTTTTTTGCTATATATCTATTGTAAATAACCTCATTATAACACGGTTCACTTATAATACAGTCTGTTTCCATGGACCCCAAAGATAGCGTTATAATAAGGTTGACCTGTATTAGGTACATGTACTTTTTAGCTCACCTGAGCTGTTAGGCTCACATTGTGAGCTTATAGTATACCCATGCTCCGTCGTCCCTCATTGTCGTAGTTGTCATTGTCATCCTCAATGTTCAAACGTCTTTTCCCCTGAAAATGCTGGGCCAATCAAAGCCAAACTTTATGTGGATGGTTTTCTTTAATATGGTAGTGTTCAAACGTCTTTTCCTCTGAAAATGCTGGGCCAATCAAAGCCAAACTTTATGTGGATGGTTTTCTTTAATATGGTAGTGTACATGTACGTTTGATGTAGAGATTTTTTACCGATATTTTTGTTATCCTTTCATCGGCATGGGGCTCACTTAATTAAATGGCAAAGTTGTCTCTGTCCAGAGGCTATATAAGCCTTTTAAGTTAAAAATGTGTTTTTTGTGCCTTTACGAAGCCAGGGATCAGTGCCCTTCTTGTGTATTGCCTAAATTAAATTCATTAATTTAAAATTTTAGTATGTAGCTGCTTTTAGTTGATAAATAGGCTAGTCAGAGTTCTTTTTCTTTTCTGTTTCCATAACAAGCAAAGGAAATCAACTATCACGTGACGAAACAACAAAATGACCAAACAGACTCTAATACAGGTTTAGATTAGAAGAAATAATTTGCCCTTAAAACAGATCAAAAGCATAATTAAGAGCTCAAAAGTTGTGAGCCTCATGCATTGATAGCAGTACTATGCACCAAGCCATGATCAGGCAGGTTTGTTAAAAATGGGTGTTTGGCATTATATCCCATTAGTCTTGTCATGGCTTTAATAAGTTAATAAAGTGTCTTTCTTCGGAAATTCCTTTATGTACATTGGTACTGTTACTGCTACTTCCTTCTTAGAATTATATGAGCCACATCGTGAGAAAAACAACATTTTGCATGTGGAAAAACTAAGGCACAGATCAGCTTCACAGTAGCTGCGAAGCTGATCTGAGCGCCTTTGTTTGTGCTACAATTCTTCTACTTTCTAAATCCAAAATTTCTAGTCTCTAGCCATCTTCTGTACTTGTACAGCTCAGTTTGTGTCTGACCTGGTCGTAAACCCAGATTGTTAGCTCACCTGAGCCGAAGGCTCACAGGTGAGCTTATAGTATACCCATGCTCCGGCGTCCGTCCGTCGTCATCCGTCGTCCACAATTTCAAAGATCTTCTCCTCTGAAACCGCTTGACCAATCAAAGCCAAACTTCATGTGGAGCATCTTTAGGAAGGGGGAACGAAAGTTTATATAAATGGTCCAGGTCACATGACCAAGATGGCCGCCATGGCTATAAATAGCAAAAACCTTTAAAAATCTTCTTCTCCAGAACCAGTGGGCCGATTTCCACGAAACTTGGTATGTAGCATTGGGGACGCGGGCTTATCATAGTTTATATAAATCATGACCCTAGGATGACCTTGACCTATTTTAGGACAAGGTCAACTTAGGTCTCCAATGCATTTGAATGGGAAAAAATGGTAAAATGCTATTTAATGGGCAAATGGACAAAAGATTAATGTTAATGGAAAATTTTAGCCCCTGGGGGGTTGTCTGCCCCTGCCCCAGGGCTATATACATGTATATTTTCATAATAATGAAACATCTTCTCCCCTGAAACCACTTGGCCGATCAAAGCCAAACTTCATATGGAGCATCCTTGGGAAGGGGGAAAGAAAGTCTATATAAATAGTCATGGTCACATGACCAAGATGGCCGCCATGGCTATAAATAGAAAAAAACCTTTAAAAATTTTCTTCTCCAGAACCAGAAGGCCAATGATTTTGAAACTTGGTGTGAAGCATCAGTGACTGGAGCTCTACAAAGTTTATATAAATCATGACCCTGGGATGACCTTGACCTATTTTACGGCAAGGTCAACATAGGTCGCTCATGCATTTGAATGGGGAAAAGTGTTTAAATGTCATTTGTAGGGAAAAACTTGCAGGAAATGGGCAAATGGACTTAAGATTGATGATTCTGAAAAAATTTGGACCCCAGGGGTCTGTCTGCCCCCACCCCGGGGCAATATACATGTATATTACAGTGATATTCAAAGATCTTCTTCTCTGAAACTGCTTGGCCAATCAAAGCCAAACTTTATGAGGAGCATTGTTAGGAAGTGGGATTGAAAGTGTATATAAATGGTCAAGGTCACATGACCAAGATGGCTGCCATGGCTATAAATAGCAAAAACCTTTAAAAATCTTTTTCTCCAGAACCAGAAGGCCTATGATTTTGAAACTTGGCATGAAGCATCAGGCAATGGGACATCTACAAAGTTTATATAAATCGTGACCCTTGGATGACCTTGACCTATTTTACGGCAAGGTCAACTTAGGTCGCCCATGCATTTGAATGGGGAAAATTGTTAAAATGTCATTTGAAGGGCAAAACTTGCAGTAAATTGGCAAATGGACTGCAGTTTTATGTTTTCAAAAAGAAATTGACTCCAGGGGTTGCTCTGACCCGGCCCTGGGGTTATATACATGTATAGTACCATTCTAGTCAAACAAGTTTATTGGTATATATCTCGGGTTTCAGGTGAGCGTTTACAGGACCATTGGTCCTCTGGTTGGTTTACTCATGATGCGGTTCATTTGCTGTTGACGTCATTTCATTATTTAGTCACAAAATGTGTTTTGTGGTATCAAGACATGTTGATAATCAAATAATTGGCACAGTCACTATTCCATGCTTTCATCAGGAAATTGGATTAGAAACTCTGTGGCATAGGGCTTACATTGCTTATAGCAAATCATTTTTAGCTCACCTGAGCTCACTAATCACAAGATGAGCCTAATTAAAACCTTTGGTCTTTCCGCGCAATTAGACTTGATCAGTTAAAAACACTGAACCTAGTAAAGCATGGCTGCTCTGGTCGCTATATTTTTCAAACAAGTTTCTCCAGGAAGCATCTAATCAGAATTATTTACAAATAAGTTTGGCTAATGATAGCCTTTCTGCTTGAACCCTTCCAGCAAAAGTATATGTATTACACTGATCAACCCATTTAAGACAAAATGGCCTTTCCTGTCCTTAGCGTTTTGGTTGAGTCCACATGCATTTTAAGAGAATCTGCGAGATTTTTTGTTTGATTTTTAATTTATGGATGCAATTTCAATTAGCAAACAGTCTGTATATCCCTAGAAAAGTCGCCCTAGAAAAATCTCAGTGTTGTCTCATTTGGGGCTAGTTGTTTGTCAGTGTCACTAATATAGACTAGCACCAGGCTTACATAGGCTTTGAACTGTGTGTGGTCATTTCTGTGAATGTCTATCTGATATATGAGAATGTCTCCAAGGAATTCTAATAAATTGGCTATCAGGAAGTGCTGTAAATCTTCTCCTCTAGGAATTCATATTTTTCTCTTGTAAAATCCCTTAAAATAGACTGAAAAGTATAGGAATCAAGAGGGATTTTAGGGGATTTTTGGGGTAAATGAAAACCTAATCACAGATTGGTGAGCTCATATTTGGTTGTCTAGACTTTGTACCTAAAACAACAAATGAGCCGCCACACCATAAAGCCAACATTTTGCATATGCGAAAAGAAAGGGGCAGATCAGCTTCATGGTAACCTCGAAGCTGACCAGCACCTTTGTTTTCATTACACAGAATTAGTACAATTCCTCTTCTTTCTAAATCCAAAATTTCAAGCTTCTAGCCATCTTCTGTGACTGTACAGCCCTGTTTGTTTTCGACCTGGTTGGAAACCACATTGCTGGTTTTCTTGTGTGGCGGCTGAAATAAAGCTCATTCTGGCCTGACTGAGTTTGGCAGTGACTGCCTCAGACTGTACAAAGTAAATAATTATTATTTTTGTTAATTCAAGTTATTTCCAGTCAAATGTTTGTTGGTAAATACAGAATAATAGCAGGTTGTCACGCTCTGTCTGGAATTCTACAGACTAGAATTGTTTCATTCAAAAAGTGGACATCTGAGTCTTCCAAGACATATCTGGCGCCAGGGTTATAAAACTTTTTTCATGCTCAACTCAGCTGAGCATGAAATTTAAATTGCTCATATTTTACTGAAATTACCAAAATTGGTTGAAATTTCAGGTTAAGATTGCCAAAGCCTGTAATTTATCCTGCTAATAAATGTTAAAATGCCAACAATTGTTGGCATTTTAACATTTATTAGCAGGATAAATTTTAATCTCAGCTGAGTTGAACGTGAAAAAAGTTTTATAACCTTGGGCACTCGGGTCTGAGAAAACAGTGTAGACACTTGTGAGACAATTGGAGATCATGAAAATTATGTCTTCTCAAAGTGTCTACATTTGCTTGCTTTGAAATTTCCATTCTTTTGTTACAATATTAGGTACATGTACTTTTTAGCTCACCTGAGCTGTTAGGCTCACATTGTGATCTTATTGTCGTAGTTGTCATTGTCGAGCACAATGTTCAAACGTCTTTTCCTCTGAAAATGCTGGGCCAATCAAAGCCAAACTTTATGTGGATGGTTTTCTTTAATATGGTAGTGTATGTTTGATGTTATAGAGATGTTTTACCGATATTTTTGTTCTTCTTAATCCTTTCATCGGCATGAGGCTCACTTATTTAAATGGCAAAGTTGTCTCTGTCCAGAGGCTATGTATGTATAAGCCTTTTAAGTTAAAAATGTGTTCAGTGGTTGTTTTTTTTTTGTGCCTTATACCAACAACAAATCAAAGCCAGGGATCAGTGCCCTTCTTGTGTATTGTCTAAAAAGTATAAAAGATAATTAAATTCATTAATTTGAAATTTTAGTATGTAGCTGCTTTTAGCTGATAAATGGGCTAGTCAGAGTTCTTTTTCTTTATTGTTGCCATAACCAGATAACAAGCAAAGTAAATCAACTGTCACATGAGGAAACAACAAAATGACCAAACAGATTCTAATACAGGTTCAGATAAGAAGAAATAAGCATAAGAGCTCAAAAGTTACGAGCCTCATGCATTGATAGCAGTGCTACCGCACCAAGCCATGATCAGGCAGGTTTGTTAAAATTGGATGTGTTGGACAATTGGCCTTATATCCATTAGTCTTGTCTTGGCTTATATAACATCAGGAATACATGTCCGTGAAATGTGTACCCCTCAAACCCCACTTTTATATAGCAAAACTGGGGTATGCAGGGGTATACCTATTTTTCTTATTTTTGCTCCAAAACATAGATTGTGGGTACTTGCTAGAACCGCCTCGCTGAGGTGGTTCTAACGTGTAACCACAATCTATGTTTTGAGCAAAATAAGAAAAATATCAAAAATTGTCTTGTGAAATCTTTCATTTTTTACTTAAAATCTCTGTATGTTGCATGGGCAAGTTTTCGTAATGAGTTAATAAAGCGTCTTTCATTGGAAATTCCTTTATGTACATTGGTACTGTAACCGCTACTTCCTTCTTCGAATTATATATGAGCCACATCATGAGAAAACAAACATTTTGCTTATGGGATAACTAAGGCACAGATCAGCTTCACAGTAACTGTGAAGCTGATCAGCGACTTTGTTTTCGCTACAATTCTTCTACTTTCTAAATTCAAAATTTCCAGCCTATAGCCATCTTCTGTGCTTGTACAGCTCGGTTTGTGTCGGACCTGTTCAAAAACCACACTGTTGGTTTTCCCATGATGTGGTTCATTTGCTGTTGACGTCATTTCATTATTTAGTCACAAAATGTGTTTTGTGGTATCAAGACGTGTTGATAATCAAATAATTGGCACAGTGGTATTCCATGCTTTCATCAGGAAATTGGAATAGAAACGCTGTGGCATAGGGTTTACATTGCTTATAGCAAATCTTTTTTTAGCTCACCTGAGCTCACTAATCACAAGATGAGCATAATTATAAACGTTTGGTCTTTTGGCAAAATTAGACTTGATTAGAATGAGCAAAGCAGTTAAATCCACTGATAAGCCTAGTAAAGCCTGGCTGCTCTGGGCACTATATTTTTCAACCAGGTTTCTCCATGAAGCATCAGGATTATTTACAAATAAGTTTGGCTAACAATGTCCTTTCTGCTTGAACCCTTCCAGCAAAAGTACATGTATGACACTGATCAACCCATTAGAGACAATGGTCTTCCCCATTCCCTTACAGTTTGGATGCTGCATTTTACGGGTATCTGAGTGACATTTCTTTTTTATTCACATGACTGTGCTAGAACTTCAATGGTCAAACTGTATAGCACTAAAAGACTCTTTTATTATTCTGTGGCATTTCATCTGGAGTAGTCTTTTTCATTTTTCACTGCTTACATTGGTCAAGAGCTGTGTGTGGTCATTTCTGTGAATGTCTATCTAATATATAAGAAGGTCTCTAAGGAATTCTAATAAATTGGCTATCAGGAAGTGCTGTAAATCGTCTCCTTTAGGAATTCATATTTTTCTCTTGTAAAATCCCTGAAAATAGACTGAAAACTAGGAATCAAGAGGGATTTTATCTGATTTTGGGGTAAATGAAAACCTTAACGCTGATTGGTGAGCTCATATTTGGTTGTCTAGACTTCGCAGATAAAACAACAAATGAGCCACTGCTCTAGACAGCCAACATTTAGCATATACGAAAACAAAGGCGCAGATCAGCTTCGTGGTGACCACCAAGCTAATCTGAGTGAGCGCCTTTGTTTTCACTACAAGGATATTACAATTCCTCTTCTGTCTAAATCCAAAATTTCAAGCTTTTAAGCATCTCCTGTGACTGTACAGCCATGTTTGTGTCTGACCTGGTCGGAAACCACATTGCTTGTTTCATTGTGTGGCAGCTGAAATAAGATCATTCTGGCCTGTCTGAGTTTGGCAGTGGATGCCTCAGACTGTACAAAGTAAATAATTATTATTTTTGTTAATTCAAGTTATTTCCATTGAAATGTTTGTTGGTAAATACAGAATGATAGCAGGTTGTCACGCTCTGTCTGGAATTCTGCAGACTTGTAACATTAACAATCATTTCAATCAAAAAATGGACATCTGAGTCTTCCAAGACATATCAGGCCCTGAGGTTATAAAACTTTTTTCATGCTCAACTCAATTGAGCATGAAATTTAAGCTGCTCATAATTTCTGGAATAAGCAAAACTGGTTAAAAACACTGGTTATGATTGCCACAACCTGTAATTAATCCTGCTAATAAATGTTAAAATGCCAACAATTGTTGGCAATAAATTTTAATCTCAGCTGAGTTGAACCTGAAAAATTTTTTATAACCTTGAGCCCTGGTCTGAGAAAATAGTGTAGACACTTATGAGACAGCTGGAGATCATGAAAATTATGTCTTCTCAAAGTGTCTACGTTTGCTTGCTTTGAAATTTCCATTCTTTTGTTACAATATTAGGTACATGTGCTTTTTAGCTCACTTGACCTGTTAGGCTCACATTGTGAGCTTATAGTATACCCATGCTCCATCGTCCCTCATTGTCGTAGTTGTCATTGTCGTCCACAATGTTCAAACGTCTTTTCCTCTGAAAATGCTTGGCCAATCAAAGCCAAACTTTATGTGGATGGTTTTCTTTAATATGGTAGTGTTCAAACAAACGTCTTTTCCTCTGAAAATGCTGGGCCAATCAAAGCCAAAATTTATGTGGATGGTTTTCTTTCATATGGTAGTGTATGTTTGATGTTTTAGGTATGTTTTACGGATATTTTTGTTCTTCTTTATCCTTTCATCGGCATGGGGCTCACTTAACTAAATGGCAAAGTTGTCTCTGTCCAGAGGCTATGTATGTATAAGCCTTTCAAGTTAAAAATGTATTTTTTTTTTCTTTGTGCCTTATACAAACAACAAACCAAAGCCAGGGATCAGTGCCCTTCTTGTGTATTGCCTAAAAAGTATAAAGGATAATTAAATTCATTAATTTGAAATTTTAGTATGTAGCTGCTTTTAGTTGATAAATAGGCTAGTCAAAGTTCTTTTTCTTTTCTGTTGCCATAACAAGCAAAGGAAATCAACTATCTCATGACGAAACATCAAAATGACCAGATTCTAATACAGGTTCAGATAAGAAGAAATAAGCATACAAGCTCAAAAGTTATGAGCCTCATGCATTGATAGCAGTGCTGCCGCACCAAGCCATGATCAGGCAGGTTTGTTGAAATTGGGTGTTTTATGTTGGACAATTGGCATTATATCCCATTAGTCTTGTCATGGCTTTAATTAGTTAATAAAGTGTCTTTCATTGGAAATTCCTTTATGTACATTGGTACTGTAACTGCTACTTCCTTCTAAGAATTATATACAAGCCACATCGAGAAAAAATAAACAATTTGCATATGGGAAAACTAAGGCACAGATCAGCTTCACAGTAACTGCGAAGCTGATCTGAGCGCCTTTGTTTTTGCTACAATTCTTCTACTTTCTAAATCCAAAATTTCTAGTCTCTAGCCATCTTCTGTACTTGTACAGCTCAGTTTGTGTCTGACCTGGTCATAAACCCAGATTGTTGGTTTTCTCATGATGCGGTTCATTTGCTGTTGACGTCATTTCATTATTAGTCACAAAATGTGTTTTGCGGTATTAAGACGTGTTGATAATCAAATAATTGGCACAGTGGTATTCCATGCTTTCATCAGGAAATTGGAATAGAAATGCTGTGGCATAGGGTTTACATTGCTTATAGCAAATCTTTTTTTTAGCTCACCTGAGCTCACTAATCATAAGATGAGCATGAGCATAATTATAAACATTTGGTCTTTTGGCAAAATTAGACTTGATTAGGTTGAGCAAAGCAGTTAAATCCACTGAGTCTAGTAAAGCATTAATTTACTGCTCTGGAAACAAGTTTCTCCATGAAACATCTAATCAGGATTATTTACAAATAAGTTTGGCTAACACTGTCCTTTCTGCTTGAACCCTTCCAGCAAAAGTACATGTATGACACTGATCAACCCATTAGAGACAATGGTCTTCCCCATTCCCTTACTGTTTGGATGCTGCATTTTATGGGCATCCAAGTGACATTTCTTTTTTATTCACATGACTGTGCTAGAACTTCATCTGTATAGCAGTAAAAGACTTTTATTATTCTGTGGCATCCCATTTGGAGTAGTCTTTTTAACTTTGTAACAAAATGGACACATGGCTTACATTGGTCAAGAGCTGTGTGTGGTCATTTCTGTGAATGTCTATCTAATATATAAGAATGTCTCCAAGGAATTCTAATAAATTGGCTATCAGGAAGTACTGTAAATCTTCTCCTTTAGGAATTCATATTTTTCTGTTGTAAAATCCCTGAAAATAGACTGATCAAGAGGAATTTTAGGGGATTTTTGGGGTAAATGAAAACCTAATCGCAGATTGGTGAGCTCATATTTGGTTGTCTAGACTTTGCACCTAAAACAACAAATGAGCCGCTGCACCAGAAAACCATCATTTAGCATATGCAAAAACAAAGGCGCTGATCAGCTTCGTGGTGACCACTTTGCTGATCAGCGCCTTTGTTTTCACTACAAGGATATTACAATTCCTCTTCTGTCCAAATCCAAAATTTCAAGCTTTTTACCATCTCCTGTGACTGTACAGCCCTATTTGTGTCTAACCTGTTCGGAAACCACATTGCTGGTTTTCTTGTGTGGCGGCTGAAATAAAGATCATTCTGGCCTGTCTGAGTTTGGCAGTGACTGCCTCAGACTGTACAAAGTAAATAATTATTATTTTTGTTAATTCAAGTTATTTTCACTCAAGTGATTGTTGGTAAATACAGAATGATAGCAGGTTGTCACACTCTGTCTGGAATTCTGTCTGGAATTCTGCAGACTTGTAACATAAACAATCATTTTAATCAAAAAGTGGACATCTGAGTGTTCGAAGACATATCAGGTCTGAATGAAAAAAAAAATAAAATAAAAAAAAACAGTGTAGGCACCTATCGAAGCAATTGAAGATCATTAAAATTAAAGTGTCTACATCAGCATGCTTTGAAATTTCCATACTTTTGTTACAATAGTAGGTACATGTTCTTTTTTAATTGACCTGAGCCGTGAGGCTCACAAGGTATACCTATGCTCTGTCGTCCGTCATTGTCGTAGTTGTCTTTGTCGTCCACAATGTTCAAACGTCTTTCCCTCTGAAAATGCTGGGCCAATCGAAGCCAATTTTATTTTAACTTCATGTGGAGCATCCTTAGGAATAGGGGGAACAAAGTTTTTCCTTCTTTATTTTTTTTTTTTTTTACAATAAAACTTTTCATTTTTAGCTCACCTGAGCCAAAGGCTCACAGGTGAGCTTATAGTATACCCATGCTCCGGCGTCCGTCCGTCGTCGCCCGCCCGTCCGTCCATCGTCCACAATTTCAAAGATCTTCTCCTCTAGAACCGCTGGGCCAATCAAAGCTAAACTTCATGTGGAGCATCCTTAGGAAGGGGGAACAAAAGTTTATATAAATGATCCAGGTCACATGACCAAGATGGCCGCCATGCCCATATATGGTAAAAACCATAAAAAAATCTTCTTCTCTGGAACCGGTGGACCGATTTCAACAAAACTTGGTATGTAGCATCGGGGACTCTGGCCCATCATAGTTTATATAAATCATGACCTTGGGTTGACCTTGACCTATTCTATGGAATGGTCAATTTTGGTTACATAGGCTTTTCAATGGAAAAAAGTGAAAACATTGAATTTTTCAGGAAGTTTTGTAGCCTGTGACCTGAAAGTTGGTAGATACAGACAACATATTGAGCTAATGAAGTGTTGTGATTATGAAAGGTCAAGGTCATTTTTTGACCTTGGCCAAAGGTCATTTACAAATTAAATGTAAATTTTAATTTTTTCAGTAACCGCTTGACCAATCAAAGCCAAATTTTATATGTAGTATCCTTGGGATGAGGGAATGAAAATTTGTATAAATGGTCAAGGTCACATGACCAAGATGGCCGCCATGGCTATAAATAGCGAAAACTTTTAAAAATCTTCTTCTCCAGAACCAGAAGGCCTACGATTTTGAAACTTTTGAAGCTCTACAAAGTTTATATAAATCATGTCCTTGGGATGACCTTGACCTATTCTATGGCAAGGCCAACATAGGTTGCCCATGCAGATGAATGGGGAAAATGAGTAAGATGTAATTAAATGGAGGGAAACTTGCTGGGAGTATGCAAATGGACAGAAGATTTATGTTTTTGAAAAAAATGTCCCCAGGGGGTTGTCTGCCCCTGCCCCTTGGCTATATACATGCATATGACCCCGGGATGACCTTGACCTATTTTATGGCAAGATCAGCTGAGGTCGCATATCCCAGATCTCAGGTGAGCGTTAACAGGACCATTGGTCCTCTGGTAAAAAATTTACTGTGCATATTATATTGAAAGAAAAGACTGTAGCTGGGTAGGTAGAGTTTTCACTCTGGGCTTAGCTGTACTAGCGATCTTGAGGTTCAGTCCCTGGTAACTTAGGATGGAGAGTTTGGCCTTGGGTTGCATACTTGAGCAAGGCACATTAACTCCCAATATTACTAGTCAGACTCCCCAGGAAGTGATGGCTGTGTCTCAGCATGGGTGAAAAATTGTTGACTTGGATGTTGACCATGAAACAAACAACTCGCCTATTGGGGCTGAGTAAAATTGAGAAATAGATGAGCTGCCTCTGTCTTCAGGCAAAGCTTATAAACTACTGACTGCCCATCTGATTACTGGTAAACAGCTCAGAAGGTGACTGAGCCTGCCCAGGAAAAGTGGTTCAAGTCGTGGTTCAAGTCAAACCATCCATACATTGAAGCCATTTGGGTGTTTATGGTCCCACAAAATGGAGACGCCCCGACATGACCATGATGTTGACCTGGGCCCAGTTGTTCAAAACTAACGACGTCGTTAGTTAACGTTTCGTTTAAATTTCAAACATTAATATTACAAATACACTTTTATTTTTTGTTGAAAAAATGTGAGAATCCTTTGCACTGCAAAGGATTCTCACATTTTTTCAACAAAAAATAACAGTGTATTTGTTACTTTTGCTGATATTTGCTTAACAAGTTTATGTCTTAACGATATCGTTAAGCTAACGATGCTTTGAACAACTGGGTCCAGGAGGCTAGGCCACTAATCAAACAAAAACAAACAAAACAACCAAATTAACACACAAAGAATTTTAAGTTATTATTTCATCATATCAGTCAGACAGGAAGAGAAATGCAATAAATCAGCTGCAGAACTAGAAATTGCAGATCAATTTAACCCTTATTTGACGAATGGTTTGACGAATGGATTCGTCCATCATTACCAATTGGATGAGTTAACTTTTATTTTTAGTGTGTTAAAAGTGATTTTTTTTTTCTTATTTTTTGACAAAATTACTTTTAGCAAACAGTATAGCCCCAGATGGGACGCTGCATTCTGCGATGTTTCATCTGGGGCTATACTGTTTGCTTATATATGAGCTAATTTCTTGTTATTTGCAATTATGGCTGTTATTCAGTTTTAGTGTCCAGAATGATACGAGCAGGCTGTCATGTGAAAACTGGTTTTGCCAATACTTTGCTCAAAAACGACCACTTCATATGATTATTTTTCCTAACTGTACCTGTATTGCCAAACATTTTCCTGACAAGACTGGCTAAAGCAGTGAAATGTGCAAGTTTTAATGTATTCACAAATACACGTTGAAAGCTTAAGTTGTAACTTCAAAAAAGAAGAGGCTTAGCTACTAGTATATACAATGTTTATGTTACTTTGGAACTGTCCAAGAGAACAAATATATAAACATGACCAGCAATGCTGCATAGATATGTTTTGATAGAGATTAAGAACCAAGATAACCCATGAAGCTGACTGAACAAATTTTGTTCAAATTTCTTGCCTTTATATACCATATTGAATATGCTAAACATTTCATGGACATGTTTTCCTGATGCAGCTAAAAATCATATAATGTTGCATTCTTGTGGAGGAAGATGACACCCTCGCTTGCCTGATATGAATCCAAATTGTTTCATTAATTGTCAATTGTCCATAACACCTAAATAATGCAAGCTCCCATGACCGTGTCACTGTCCTGACTTGACAGTTTTTCAGACAAAACAGTCCAGTCCCTGAGGTTATAAAAAGAAACTTTATGCTCAACTCAGCTGAGACTAAAATTTATGCTGCTCATAAAATGTTTAAATGCCAATAATTGTTGGCATTTTTAGCTCACCTGAGCCGTTAGGCTCACAAGGTGAGCTTATAGGATGGCCATGATCCGGCGTCCGTCCGTCGTCCACCATTTTCAAAGATCTTCTTCTCTGAAACCGCTTGGCCAATCAAAGCCAAATTTTATATGAAGCATCTATAGGAAGGGGGAACCAATGTGTTTATAAATAATCTAGGTCACATGACCAAGATGGCCGCCATGCCCATATATGGTAAAAACCCTTCAAAATTCTTCTTCTCCGGAACCACTGGACCGATTTCAACGAAACTTGGCATGAAGCATCGGGGACTAGAGTACTACAATGTGTTTATAAATTATGACCTTTGGATGACCTTGACCTATTTTACGGCAAGGTCAACATAGGTCGCCCATGCATTTGAATGGGGGAAATTGTTAAAATGTCATTTGAAAGGCAAATCTTGCAGGAAATGGGCAAATGGACTGAAGGTAGGTAATTCTGAAAAAAATTTGGACCCCAGGGGTTGGTCTGCCCCCACTCCGGGGCAATATACATGTATATTACAAAAATATTCAAAGATCTTCTTCTCTGAAACCACTTGGCCAATCAAAGCCAAATTTTATAGGAAGCATCTATGGGAAGGGGGAATCAATGTATTTATAAATAATCCAGGTCACATGACCAAGATGGCCGCCATGCCCATATATGGTAAAAACCCTTCAAAATTCTTCTTCTCAGGAACCACTGGACCGATTTCAACGAAACTGGGGACTAGAGTACTACAATGTGTTTATAAATTATGACCTTTGGATGACCTTGACCTATTTTACGGCAAGGTCAACATAGGTCGCCCATGCATTTGAATGGGGAAAATTGTTAAAATGTCATTTGAAAGGCAAATCTTGCAGGAAATGGGCAAATGGACTGAAGGTAGGTAATTCTGAAAAAAATTTGGACCCCAGGGGTTTGTCTGCCCCCACCCCGGGGCAATATACATGTATATTACAAAAATATTCAAAGATCTTCTTCTCTGAAATCACTTGGCCAATCAAAGCCAAATTTTATAGGAAGCATCTATGGGAAGGGGGAATAAATGTGTTTATAAATAATCCAGGTCACATGACCAAGATGGCCGCCATGCCCATATATGGTAAAAACCCTTCAAAATTCTTCTTCTCAGGAACCACTGGACCGATTTCAACAAAACTGGGGACTAGAGTACTACAATGTGTTTATAAATTATGACCTTTGGATGACCTTGACCTATTTTATGGCAAGGTCAACATAGGTCGCCCATGCATTTGAATGGGGAAAATTGTTAAAATGTCATTTGAAAGGCAAATCTTGCAGGAAATGGGCAAATGGACTGAAGGTAGGTAATTCTGAAAAAAATTTGGACCCCAGGGGTTGGTCTGCCCCCACCCCGGGGCAATATACATGTATATTACAAAAATATTCAAAGATCTTCTTCTCTGAAATCACTTGGCCAATCAAAGCCAAATTTTATAGGAAGCATCTATCTGAAGGGGGAATCAATGTGTATATAAATAATCCAGGTCACATGACCAAGATGGCCGCCATGCCCATATATGGTAAAAACCGTTCAAAATTCTTCTCCTGAACCAATGGACTAGACCAAGATGGCCGCCATGCCCATATATGGTAAAAACCGTTCAAAATTCTTCTTCTCCTGAACCAATGGACTAATTTCAACAAAACTTGGCATGAACCATCGGGGACTGTAGTACTACAATGTATATATAAATTATCACCTTTGGATGACCTTGACCTATTTTACAGCAAGGTCAACATAGGTCGCTAATGCACTTGAATGGGGAAAACTTTTAAAATGTCATTTAAATTGAAAGTCTTGCAGGAAATGGGCAGTAGGACTGAAATATTAATGATTCTGAAAAAAATTGGACCCCAGGGGCTCATTTGCCCCAGCCCTGGGGCATTATACATGTATATTACCATAATATTCAAACATCTCCTCTGAAACCGCTTGGACAATCAAAGCCAAATTTCATGTGAAGCATCTATAGATTGGGGGAATCAATGTATATATAAATAATCAAGGTCACATGACCAAGATGGCCGCCATGCCCATATATGGTATAAACCCTTCAAAAATCTTCTTCTCCGGAACCGGTGGACCATTTCGAAGAAACTTGGCATGAAGCATCGATGACTCGAGTACTACAATTTATGTATAAATCATGACCCTGTGATGACCTAGACCTATTTTAAGGCAAGGTCAACATGGGTTGCCTATGTATTTGAATGGGTAAACTGTTAAAATGTCATTTGAAGGGAAAAACTTGCATGGTCAGTATATTGATTATTCTGAAAAAAATAATGGCCCAAGGGCTTCACCTGCCCCTATACGGACTATTTTCTATAACATTCGTATATACAGCAGATCTCAGGTGAGCGTTTACAGGACCATTGGTCCTCTGGTAACATTTATGCTGGTTTGGGTGATTGCAGAGACCCAAAATTTCAGTTACTAATTAAAAATGGTCTGTTTCAGTATTTATGAGCAGTTTGAATTTCATGCTCAGCTGAGTTGAGCATAAAAATGTTTTGATAACCCATATGAGACTTTTGCTTAAAGCTGCTTCAGCCCTATATTTTGCCCCTGAAAGGCTATGAAAAATAGTGATGTGTTTTATGAAATACATTAATGTAATGAATGATAAGAAAAAAAGAAAACTTTCAAATTTCAGTGTCAACATTTAATGGATTTCATGATAGAGTGTCTGATTGGATACTGAGGAAAACTACAGTAGTCCTGAGGAAAACTACAGTAGTTCTGCGAAAATCATAATTTGACATGTGAAGGAATGACAGACTGAAGGATGCAAGAGAGCCTTGGGTTTACACAATATTAATTATGGAAGTGATATTTGGGTCCCGTTTATAAATTAAGACCCTTGGGTTCTTGTGGCTAATCGTAGTCTACTTGTGAAAAAAAAACATGTGAATAAAGAAAGATCATACTTTGCTAATTCAGTTGCATGAGAAAAGACAATTCCATATGCTTGAACCTTTGATGAACTTATCAATGTAAAATGTGTGTCCCTCAGGGATCTGTGATTTGTCCACTTTCCTATTGATGGTAGATGAGATGAACTAATAATCATCAATTGATTGGTGATTTAATAAGATTCACAATGGACTTTTATTATGTATAGTGGACAGAGAATCTAAATCATTCTTGGACCTAAGTTATGGCAATAAATAGTATTGTTGAAAGAAAAGAGGCCATGAATATATAGAAATAAACAGAATATGAGCAATGTTAGGTAAAATCACGTCTTTAAGGTAGTCCTCCATGTAAAAGAGGGCATATCCCAGAGAAGGTTTGTTGTTTCCTGTAATTCAATATTTTTTTTTAAACCTCAGGTGAGCATTCTCAGGACCATTGGTTCCCTGATTAATAGAAATGTAGAAAATATTTCCAAACTTTTTGGCATTATCAAACTGTAGAATATGGTTTATAGGTCAAACTGATGGCAAAATCATGAGCAGGGTGAAACTAGGCCCTGAGTTTTTTTCATTTCATCTCATGTCATATTGTGAGGATATTGTTCTGTGCACCAAAGTAATGAAGTTCTGTTTATTCTTCATTGTCTGGAATTTGAATAGAGACTTCAGTAAATTTCCAAGTCCTATGATTGATTCAAGTGCAGGTCTTTGTTATAGAATTAAAAAGAAAAGTGTCATGATTTATAGCTTCCTAGAAAATTACAATAACCCTATTAAGAGGGAAGATTCATATTTGAGCCACCGCACCAGAAACCAACAATCTGCATAATTATGCGAAAACAAAGATGCAGATCAGCTGTGCAGTAATTGCACAGCTGATCAGCATCTTTGTTTTTGCTACACAGATAGTATAATTCCTCTACCTTCTAAATAAAAAAGTTCAGTCTCTATATAGCCATCTGTGCTTGTAAAGCTGGATTTGTATTGAACCTGTTCAGAAACCACATTGTTGGTTTTCTAGTGACGCGGCTCATTTCTGTTCTTAATATGGAAGAGAAGTAGATCACCATATGAGCCATCTCATGGGAAAAACAACAATCTGCATAGGCGAAAACAAAGACGCAGATCAGCTTCGCGGTTACCGCGAAGCTGATCAGCGCCTTTGTTTTCGCTACTCAGATAGTACAATTCCTCTTCTACTTAAATCTGAAATTTCAAGCTTCTAGCTATTTTCTGTGCTTGTACAGGCCGGTTTGTGTCGGACCTGTTCGGAAACCACATTGTTGGTTTTCCCACGAGGTGGCTCATATATTCAGTACACAGGGCAAAGTTGGTGGGTGTTGTCTTTGGGGATTCATACTGTAACCCATTTTATTTTTATGGCTATTAAATTTTGTGATTTTATCTCCAGCATATTTTTACAGAGATTTATTTTTGCAGTTTTATGAGAATAATGTGACGTAAATGAAAATGAACAGTTTTCCAGCTAGTTACTTTCATAAATTCATAGTTGTTATGGTTTTAGATCTGGTCTATGGATGTTTTAGCATGGTTACAGTTTACCGTGCAGTTAAAAGATCTATTAGTATGGTTACCATGCTTTCTGGTCCGAGTCAACTTGTACCATAGAGTGTCAACTCGTACCCTAGTCAACTTGTACCCAAACTGGCACCCAAGTCAGCTTGTACCCAAGCCAACTCGTACCCGTACCCAAGTCAACTTGTACCCAAGTAGTCAACTCGCACCCAAGTCAACTTGTATTCCTCTTTCTTGTGAAAATAAATTGATCACAAACATACGTGGGTTTTAATATCATATTCTGTTCTTCAAAGTTGCTCATTTATGTGAATGATTACTAGATCTTGTAAATAACTCATGGGCAACATCTTGCTTGTAGTCTATTGTTATGGAGGCCATGACAGATTTCCTTTTCAGGAAAATGTAGCAGATTTCCTTTTTATGAAAATGTAGCGGATTTCTTTTTCATGAAAATGTAGCTTTTTTTCTTGTGACATCTTGATACTTTGGAAAATTAAACAACCCCATGACTTTCAGCAGTTCATGAAGCAGTGCTTGTTATATAGTATTGCGACTTAATAGCAAGCTTGAGGAGCATTAAATTTAACGCTAATGCTATCATGAGACAGCTTTAATTTATTTAATGGCAGACAGTATTTAAAGTTCAGTTAGGTTTCTGTTTAAAACTATACATTCTGAACTAAAGTTATAATGAAAATTTGTTTGATTCCCTTGATTCAGGAATTGTCTTATTCTTCAATTATCATTCTTAATTAAGATTTAGTTTATCTGAATGGTTGTGTAAGAAGTTCCTTAGGGAAATCTCCATCTTTGTTATTAAATAAGGTCTACTAAAACATGAATATTTCATATCCGTACATCATCCATAGTGCAGATTATATTTTTCTTTCGGTCCTTTGTGATCAGTGAGAATATTCAGTGTATTCAATACATATATGTATAGAAACCTCTTCTAAACAATATTTATAGCTCACCCGAGACGATGGCTCACAACGTGAGCTTATTATAAGGATGGCCATTCTCCGTCGTCGTCCGTCCACAATTTCAAAGATCTTCACCTCTGAAACCACATGGCCAATCAAGGCCAAACTTCATGTGGAGCATCCTTAGGAAGGGGGAACAAAAGTTTATATAAATGGTCCAGGTCACATGACCAAGATGGCCGCCATGGCTATAAATAGCAAAAACCTTTAAAAATCTTCTCCAGAACCAGAAGGCCTATGATTTTGCAACATGGCATGAAGCATAAGGGAGAGGAGCTCTACAAAGTTTATATAAATCATGACCCTGGGATGACCTTGACCTATTTTACGACAAGGTTAACTTAGGTCACCCATGCATTTGAATGGGGAAGATTGTCAAAATGTTGTTTAAAGGGGAAAAAATGGAAATGGGCAAATGGACTGAAGATTTATGATTCTGGAAAAAATATTGACCCTAGGGGCTGGTTTGCTCCCACCCTGGGGCAATAATACAAGTATATTACTATGATATTCAAAGATCTTCTCTGAAACTGCTTGGCCAATCAAAGCCAAACTTCATGTGGAGCATCCTTAGGAAGGGAAACAAAAGTTTATATAAACAGTCAAGGTCACATGACCAAGATGGCCGCCATGGCTATAAATAGCAAAAAAAAAACTTTAAAAATCTTCTTCTCCAGAACCAGAAGGCCTGTGATTTCGAAACTTGGCATGAAGCATCAGGGAGAGAAGTGCTACAAAGTTATATAAATCATGACCCTGGGATGACCTTCACGTATTTTACAGCAAGATAAACATAGGTGGCCCATGTATTTGAATGAGGAAATTGTCAAAATGTCATTTGAAGAGCAATACTTGATGGAAAGGGGCAAATGGACTGAAGATGTATGATTCTGAAAAAAAAAAGGACTCCAGGGGCTGGTCTGCCCCCACCCCAGGGCAATATACATGTATATCATCATAATATTAAAATATCTTCTTCACTGAAACCACTTTGCCAATCAAAGCCAAATTCAATGTGAAGCATCTATAGGAATGGGTAACCATTGTGCACATAAATAATCCAGGTCACATGACCAAGATGGCCGCCATGACCATATATGGTAAAAACCCTTCAAAAATCATATTCTCCAGAACTGGTGGACCAATTGACTCCTCCGCCAGCAAGGTATAGCCACGCCCACCCCTATTTCCTTAGACAAACATTGTGTTTTTGCACCTATATTTACCTGTAAAAAGCACATGTTGGTTTGTTTGTCTAACCCTCGTGTTGTCTAACCGTCGCTGACCGTTAGCTAATGTGCAGATTTGAATGGTCAATATAAAATGAATATTAATGATGGGTGGTTTGACGGAGGACTCAATTTCAACAAAACTTGGAAAGTAGAATTGTGAAGTAGAGTACTACAATGTATACATAAATTATGACCCTGTGATGACCTTCACCTATTTTACAGCAAGGTCAATATAGATCGCCCATGACCATAATAGTCAAACATGTATATATCCCAGATCTCAGGGGAGCATTTACAGGACCATTGGTCCTCTAGTAATTATTTGGCACTGTTTAGGAATGTGTCTTTGAAAAAGACTTCCCTTGTGTAAATTTGCAAAATTGCAGGAAACTTGTCCGATTTAAGGGTCATTGTTGAGGGTTCAGTACCTGAAATTGCATTATATGGTACATACTATCTCCCTTTGAATGTTTTCGCTGATTGGAAAGGATCTTACCTTTATATTTTATTAGAATGTGATCCCTTGAGACAGATTTTTAAGCAAATGAATTATTTTATTTATTTATTTTTATTTTTTTAAAAAATACAATATGAGAAAAAAAAAAGATTTAAGAATAGATGCAGCAATGACATTCATCTTATCCGCTTTAAATTCTGTAATGTTGAGTCTTCTTGTATGTATTTCCATTTAGAAAAATTCTAAGTATTAGCAGTGCCTATTCCAAGCTTTTGTAGCTCACCTTAGCCAAAGGCTCATGGGGAGCTTATAGGATGGTACTCGGCCATGCTTCTTCTCTAAAACCGCTTGGCCAATCAAAGCCAAATTTTACAGGAATCATCTATAATAAGGGGGAACTTATTAAATCTGTATATAAATAACCTAGGTCACATGACCAAGATGGACACCATGCCTATATATGGGAGAGACCATTTAAACCATTTAAAAATCTTCATGAGTTTTGACATGAAGCATTGATGACTCGAGTACTACAATGTGTATATAAATCGTGACCTTGTGATGACCTTGACCTATTTTACTGCATGTTCAACATAGGTCGCCTATGCACTTGAATGGGGAAAACTGTTCAAATGTCATTTAAAGGGAAAATCTTGCAGGAAATGGGCAGTGTGACTGAATATTGATGATTCTGAAAAAAATTTGGACCCCAGGGGCTCATCAGCCCCCATTCCTAGGCAATATACATGTATATTATCCTAATATTCAAACATCTTCTCTGAAACCGCTTGGCCAATCAAAGCCAAGTTTTATATGAAGCATCATGAGTGTGGACAGCAAAGAGCTCACTGGTGAAGCAATGAGCTCAGTTAGTGTGCTGTTGGTTGAAGCACAGTCTTATCAGATTTCCTACCACCATGCTGCACTTTGTGTGATGTTGCATCAATCTGCATGAAAGAATCAGGGGTATAATAAAGGGTGACATATTAGTTGTTGAAATAGTTCAAAGACTTATTTCTTAGTCCATGTCACATCTTGTGCCAGTTTTAGCAAAAAAAGAGAGACATTCACGACCAACTCAATGGAACTTAGTACATTTTCAAACATGATATTTACAATATTGACTTTTCGAGGAGTTCATAATATTTATCTATGTCAAAATGATTATCGTTATTAGCACATAATTCTAGTGCAGAAAATTGCAAAATTGTCTAAAGTGCATTGGACAGTGTCAGCTGCCATTCAACCAGAAAGAGATTATTCTTGAATAAGAAACTCATTTTCCTGACCAGGAAAAAGCAATTTACACACAATTTCTATGGGAAATGGTTTGGTTATTATATTACTCTAATGATTTTGATATTGCAATATTATGCAAATTTGTTTGTCCTGTTATTCTGATTTGGGGTGCCTTACTTTCTTCGGTTCCAGACAAAATCTAGATTCTAGCAAAGCATTCACTCTCTGGTTATCCAGTTACAACCTGACACAATTTAGAACAACCAATGTGTTTGAAAACAATAGGGAGAAAATGGGGTGTAAGGGAATCATTACCACCATTTATCTTGTATCATTCTAATTTCTGTTGAATTGTGTGAATTGTTCCCAAATAGGTATCCTACAGCCTTATGTATTGGCTTCATCAACTACATTGGTTGTCCTTAGCAGTGTTGGTTATCTCTGGATAATTGGTGTGATAACTTCTCAGTACATGTAGCTGTTTGTCAATGCTTAGCTGACAGCTCAAGTTCACTAAGTGATATTCTCTTGTCTTTGATAATTCTTGGTTTGGTGACTCTGATGATATGTTACGTTTCTAAGAAAATTGAGACCATCTTTTTATCCATCCTTGAATGCAGGTTTCATAATGGGTTCTGTTCCTGATTGCAACTTGACATGAAACATAAGCAATTCTTTCAGTAATCCCCAGAAAACCATGGCATGCTTTACTAAAGGACATAAAACCTATTTCTATTTTGTCAATCGGGAAAGAGTAAGGTTCATAGTAAACTCAGAACTCAGGTGAGCAATAGGGGACCTGAGTGGTCCACAGGGTTATCATCCGCATTTTTAGACCTGACTTTAGAACCTCATGACTAATAATAAACTTGTCCTGAACTTGATGTTGAAGTTTTTTACTGCTACAAATCTGTTGAAAATTAAAAATATGTAACCACAATATCTTTTTGCATTGGACTCCAAATCGAGAGGTCCTGGGATTGAAATATGCTGGGGTACCATTTTGTGTCCTTAAAGGACTTGTCACACATAAGCGAAAATCTCTCCATGTAGACTTGTGTTTAATTGCGAAAAATAGTTTTTGTTTGTTTGATGTTTTGCTTTATGTGCCAGTCAACAGCTATGGTCATGTTGGGACGTTAGATGTAGAAAGGGTTTTCAAGCAATAAATCAAACAAAAATTCCTTTTTGCAATAAAATGCAAGTCTGTGTCCAGCGATTTTCGCTTGTGTGTGACAAGGCCTTAAGCAACAGCTATGGTCATGTCGGGACATTAGATGTTGAAAGGGACTTCAAGCAATAAATCAAGCAAAAATTTCTTTTGATATGTCTGTGCAAGTCGGCGTTGAGGGATTTTCACTTACGTGTGACGAGGCCTCTTGCAACGCATTTATTCCCTAAGGCCTTTGTTGATATTTTGGAAGCAGTGAATCTGACCCCACATGACTTAATAATTGCTGACTGGGATGTTAAACCTCATTACAAACATCAACAAAAAATCTATATATTTTCAGGGCAAAGACCTATGTGAGTTGAAACGTCATACATATGCCAACACCGTGGACTACAAAACATTGAAGAAACTAGTACAGAAACTGTTCCCCTCTTGTCGGTGTAAAGAAGTACATCAGAAACATGCAGAAGCTGTCCAGGTACACAACTGTATGCCATTTAAGTCTGACGTGAGAAAGACGTGAAAAAAATTGGGTGTCCAATTAGGTCTGACACAAACCAGTCTGTGCAGCTACAGAAAATGGCTAGAAGCTTGAAATTTGGGATTTAGGAAGAAGAGGAATTGTACTAGGTTAGAATGTCCAGGAAAGGATTCAATAAAATTTAAAATCGCAACCCAGGCACAAGATGGGGAAAAAAGGACAACACAAATATCAGAGAAAATTTTTTTACAATTCATATTCTTAGAGCAAGATGACTAGCTCTTTCCCGACAAGGTAGCCATCCTGGGCTAACATTAACCAAAAACAAAGATGATTAGTACAGCAGAGTGGCAAACCCATTTCTAATCATGCATGTATTTAAGCACAAATCGTACAAAGGTATGTGGAAGGTCCAGCAAGTATCACAGTCAAATAATGAAGCTTACTCTAGGCACCTAGAGATAGAATCAGGTAGCAACAAAATTATGAGTGGTCAAGCTCCAGGGAATGTCACAATAAAATCATTGTAGCATGCTGAATACATGAAGAAGTAAAATATTTTTCAAGGCATCATGCATATTAAGAATGAAAAATAAAGTCATGAATATGCAGTTGGTAAAGATATATTCCACCTGATACAATATTTAACAAACTAGAAGTTATGTAAATTTAATTAGACAAAAGTTATAAAAATGACCCCATTGCACCCTGTTTTGGATGGGTTTCAATGCATGCCTGTAGTGCTTTCTCTAAAACAGGTGTTCTGTAAAGTGTTTGCATGAGACTCATTATAAGTTACATCAAAAACATTCAGATAACATCGTCTATCATCTTATTTCTTACATGAGAAAATCAACAATCTGGGTTCCTGACCAGTGCCGACACAAGTCGGCCTGTACAGCCAAAGAAAAAGGCGACAAGCTTGAAATTTCGGATTTTAGAAGAAGAGGGATTGAACTACCTACTACTACAAAAACAAAAGTCACAGTAACCCCGCAGCTGATCTGCATCATTGTTTTTTGCCTATGCATGTTGTTGGTTTTCTTATTCCGATACTCATATTTTCTTACTTGCTTATATCTGTTTTTGACACATTTCCCTTGAAACAGAATGAGCATCTTAATGATACACTTATATTTTTTATTACCGAATTGTTCCATTTGTACCATTTGTACTGCAGAAATATATTCTGCAAAATTCAAATATTCACCATTTTTTTTGCATTATTGGCTGGTTTCCAGCATATAAATAATCAATATTAGAAATACAGGTAACCAAAACCACCCTGACCTAGAGGTCAGGGTGGTTTTGGTTACCTGTATTTCCAATATTGATTTTTGTAAGCTGGAAACCAGCCAATAATGCCAAAATGGTGAATAGTATCTAAGTTTTAGAGTTAGGGATATAAAAAGACACAGATTCAGTGATAAAGGCAAAAAGTGTTGACAATAAAAATGTTTTAATGTTGTTTACAGAAGCACAATTTTATGCATGTTATGTAAAAGTGCCTCGCCAAAAACCTTGGAGAAATGTTATGTTATTACTTAATCCCCCTGAAAAGTAACCTGATTGATATCTTAATTATGATCTCAGTGTTATTCCAACAAATCTAAAATGCTAGATGCCTTGGGATGCCATAGATGATTCCTTATCTTAAAAGCTTAATTCATTATTAAAGCAATCATTAGGGCTTTTCAGTTGGAATAAGCCACTGCATAGGAAGCGAAATACCGTACCTTGGCATATGATACCTGTGCACTACCTGTAATAGAGACATGCCCAGATAGTAGCCAGCTAAGCTTCCCTATCCATATGCAGTGCTTTACTTGGTACCTCTCTTTGACTGAGACCTATTTCACCAATCATACCAATTTTGTTATGAGTTTTTTCTTCATCGTGGCTTTATTATTAATGTTCTTGATATAGTCTGAGGTTATATAATCTCCAACTTATTAAAGAAACATAAATAAACAAATATGATTTTGTTGCACAGGCAGCCTGTCAATCAGATATACTGCATAGACAAAAAGAAATATGAAATTAACATTTTCCCTTTGTTTTGGGCTTAAGCTTCATTTTTTGGCAAAATTAATGCACAAATTGATCTACTAAAAAAAGCTGTTTCATTACTTGCTTTCATGGCCTATCTGTATAGATGCTTTACGTTCAGGGTGAACAGCTAAGGTCATATCCAGAGGGTTAGTTATCCTAGCCAAACTGTTCTTGAACAAGCCTCCAAGAGGCAGGTTACCAGTACTTAGTGCACATTTGTTTCACCCCAAACCATGACGAAAACACAACCATTGAATGTGCAGAGATTTTTAAAGCTGCAAAATTGAAAACAAATCATAACTTTTTAGCTCACCTGAGCCGTTAGGCTCACAAGGTGAACTTATAGGATGGCCATGATCCGGCGTCCGTCCGTCCGTCGTCCGTCCGTCCACAATTTCAAAGATCTTCTTCTCTGAAACCGCTTGGCCAACCAAAGCCAAATTTTGTATGAAGCATCTATAGGAAGGGGGAACCAATGTGTATATAAGAAATCCAGGTCACATGACCAAGATGGCCGCCATGCCCATATATGGTAAAAACCCTTCAAAAATCTTCTTCTCCAGAACCGGTGGACTGATTTCAATGAAACTTGGCACGAAGCATTGATGACTCAAGCACTACAATGTGTATATAAATCATGACCCTGTGATGACCTTGTCCTATTTTACGGCAAGGTCAACTTAGGTCGCCAATGCATTTGAATGGGGAAAACTTTTAAAATGTCATTTAAAGTCATTTAAAGTGAAAGTCTTGCAGGAAATGGGCAGTATAGGACTGAATATTAATGATTCTGAAAAAAATTGGACCCCAGGGGCTCATATGCCCCCAGCCCAGGGCAATATACATGTATATTACCATAATATTCAAACATCATCTCCTCTGAAACCGCTTGGCCAATCAAAGCCAAATTTTATGTGAAGCATCAATAGGAAGGGGTAATTAATGTATATATAAATTACCCAGGTCACATGACCAAGATGGCCACAATGCCCATATATGGTATAAACCCTTCAAAAATCTTCTTCTCCAGAACCAGTGGATCGATTTCAAAGAAACTTGGCAAGAAGCATCGATGGCTCAAGCACTACAATGTATATATAAATCATGACCCTGTGATGACCTTGACCTTTTCTTACGACAAGGTCAACATACGTCGCCAATGCATTTGAATGGGGAAAACTTTTAAAATGTCATTTAAAGTGAAAGTCTTGCAGGAAATGGGCAGTAGGACTGAATATTAATGATTCTGAAAAAAATTGGACCCCAGGGGCTCATCTGCCCCCACCCCAGGGCAATATACATGTATATTACCATAATATTCAAACATCTTCTCCTCTGAAACCGCTTGGCGAATCAAAGCCAAATTTTATGTGAAGCATCTATGGAATGGGGGAATTAATGTATATATAAATTATCTAGTTCACATGACCAAGATGGCTGCCATGCCCATATATGGTAAAAACCCTTCAAAAATCTTCTTCTCCGAATCTGGTGGACCGATTTCAAAGAAACTTGGCATGAAGCACCAATGGCTGAAGTACTACAATGTGTATATAAATCATGACCCTGTGGTGACCTTGATCTATTTTACGACAAGGTCAACATAGGTCGCCAATGCATTGGAATGGGGAAAACTTTTAAAAAGTCATTTGAGGTGAAAATCTTGCAGGAAATGGGTAGTAGGACTAAATATTAATGATTCTGAAAAAGAAATGGACCTAAGGGCTCATATGCCCACACCCTGGGGCAATATACATGTATATTACCATAATATTCAAACATCTTCTCCTCTGAAACCACTTGGCCAATTGAAGCCAAATTTTATGTGAAGCATCTAAAGGATGGGGGAACCAATCTGTATATTAATAATCTAGGTCACATGACCAAGATGGTGGCCATGCCCATATATGGTAAAAACCCTTCAAATATCTTCTCGAGATCTCTGAAACAATAGATTGATTTCAATGAAACTTAACGTGAAGCATCCATGGCTAAAGTACTACAATGTATATTTAAATCATGACCCTGTGATGACCTTGACCAAGTTTATGGCAAGGTCAACATGGGTTGCCCATGCATTTGAATGGGAAAAACTGTTAAAATGTCATTTGAAGGGATTAAAGCCAGCAAGAAATTGGCAAATGGACAGAATATTGATTATTCTGAAAAAAGAAAACGGCCCAAGGGCTTCATCTGCCCCTGCACTGGGGTTAAATACAATAATATTCAAACATGTTTATTGGTATATGCAGCAGACTCAGGTGAGCGTTTACAGGACCATTGGTCCTCTGGTTTTTAAATATTTTTCTTATTTTTGCTCAAAACATAGATTGTGGGTAGTCGTTAGAACCGCTAGATTGTGGGTACTCGTTAGAACCCCCTCACTGAGGCAGTTCTAATGAGTACCCACAACCTATGTTTTGAAGCAAAAGTAGGAGAAATAGGTATACCCCTGTATACCCCAGGTATACCCCTGTATACCCCAGTTTTGCTTCATAAAAGTGAGGTTAAATTAAAGGGGTATACTTTTCACGGACATGTTATCCTGATGATACTGACAGATGCATTTGCCAACTGTTAGTGGTGAAAAGAATGTGCACTATCTGCTGGTAACCTGCCTCCGGCTTGCTGGGGCAAGTCCAGGAACAGTGTGGCTAAAAGATAACTTGTCATTCGGGTATGACCTGAGCTGTTGACCATTGGTGTAATGCACATATCTTACTATGTTTGCTTGAAATTACAGCATACTCATCAGAAAAACATGTCCATGAAAAGTATACCCCCTCATACCCCACTTTTATATAGCAAAACTGGGGTTTACAGGGGTATACCTATTTTTCTTATTTTTGATCCAAATTATAGATTGTGGGTACTCGTTAGAACCGCCTCTGAGAGGAGGTTCTAACATGTATCCACAATTCATGTTTTGAGCAAACATTAAAAATATCAAAATTTTTCCAGTGAAAGGCTCACAGGTGAGCTTATATGATAGGCAGTCGTCTGTCGTCCATCGTCAACCATTTTTAGCTCACCTGAGCCGAAGGCTCACAAGGTGAGCTTATAGGATGGCCATGCTCCGTCGTCCATCCGTCGTCTGTCCACAATTTCAAAGATCTTCTCCTCTGAAACCGTTTGGCCGATCAAAGCCAAACTTCATGTGGAGCATCCTTATAAGGAAGGGGGAACGAAAGTTTATATAAATGGTCCAGGTCACATGATCAAGATGGCCGCCATGGCTATAAATAGCAAAAACCTTTAAAAATCTTCTTCTCCAGAACCAGTAGGCCGATTTCCATGAAACTTTGTATGTAGCATCGGGGATGTGGGCCCATCATAGTTTATACAAATGATGACCCTAGGATGACCTTGACATATTTTACGGCAAGGTCAACTTAGGTCGCCAATGCATTTGAATGGGGAAAAATGGTAAAATGCTATTTAATGGGTAAAACTTACTGGAAATATGCAAATGGACAGAAGATTAATGTTAATGGAAAATTTTAGCCTTTGGGGGGTTGTCTGCCCCTGCCCCGGGGCTATATACATGTATATTTCCATAATAATGAAACATCTTCTCCTCTGAAACCGCTTGGCCAATCAAAGCCAAACTTCATGTGGAGCATCCTTGGGAAGGGGGAAAGAAAGTTTATATAAATGGTCAAGGTCACATGACCAAGATGGCCACCATGGCTATAAATAGAAAAAAAACTTGAAAAATCTTCTTCTCCAGAACCAGAAGGCCAATGATTTTGAAACTTGGTGTGAAGCATCAGTGACTGGAGCTCTACAAAGTTTGTATCAGTCATGACCCTGGGATGACCTTGACCTATTTTTGGCAAGGTCAACATAGGTCGCTCATGCATTTGAATGGGGAAAAGTGTTAAAATGTCATTTGTAGGGAAAAACTTGCAGGAAATGGGCAAATGGACTTACGATTGATGATTCTGAAAAAATTTGGACCCCATGGGTCTGTCTACCCCCACCCCGGGGCAATATTATACAATTATTGACTTCAATGAGGTAGATATAAGGATTTATCTACCTGAAAAAGTGATATTCACCGAGGCCGGAGGCCAAGGTGAATATCACTTATTCACCGAGGCCGGAGGCCAAGGTGAATATCACTTTTGAGGGTAGATAAATCCTTATATCTACCGAAATTGAAGTCAATAACTGTTTTGTTATATGACTTTTCAAGTGTTTTAATGTTTATTTTATAACAAATAAACAAACAAAATCATATCAGATGTTAAAGAAGGCTAGACAGTTATGGGTACTCCTAAGAATCACCATGATGAGGCAATTCCAATGGGTACCAACAACATGGGTTCTTATGAAAAATAAACAAAATTATCCCATAATTATCACCAAATACACCTTATTATCTAGTACTTTGTTTACCTGTAATAGTGTGTTACTGCAAAGCATGTAGATTTCTTGAACTGAAATGAGTTCAGGCTATTTATAGCTAACTGGCAGGTTTTAAACATATACACCAAATCATGTCAATTTCATGAAGCCCATGTTGATTTCATGCTGGTGCTATTTTTGGGTAGTCAGGAAAGTAATATAGACTTTGGAGGTTAATATAGAAAACCTGTCAAAATAATTAACCTCCAGGAACTGGTTTGATCTGATTTTGATCAGTTTGGTCTGGTTTCAGAGAAATATAAGGATTTATTAATAATAAATGAGCCAATCAGGAGACAGGAATTCCTTCAGTCATATAACAAACATGTTTATTATATAACTATAAATAGACAGTATTTCAGACAATGCTTTCGGCCCATTGCATATTTTATCATATTCTATGACCTGGGGTTTTTCCCATTAAATATATGTTGCTAAATTTAGAACACTACATCTATCATGGAGATGTACATTGATTTATGTCTTGCAGTCCTGCTGATGAACTACAGATGATATTTACTACTGTTTAATTTATTTGAATTAAGACTTTATGTCCCAATGAATTTTTTAGTCATGCTGGGACTTTATGCAAGCTGTTGAAAACAGTACATTTTCAAATGGTTTTTTTTCTGCAAGTTTTGTATTAAAAGAAAGTGTTATACAATAAAACAATTGTTGACTATTGAGTCATTGAATATGATGTGATATCCAACAGAGACTACCAATATTGACCTCGGCTTCGCCTCGGTCAATATTGGTAGTCTCTGTTGGATATCACATCATATTCAATGACTCAATAGTCAATAATTGTATAATATTACAGTGATATTCAAAGATCTTCTTCTCTGAAACTGCTTGGCCAATCAAAGCCAAACTTTATGAGGAGCATTGTTAGGAAGTGGGAATGAAAGTATATATAAATGGTCAAAGTCACATGACCAAGATGGCTGCCATGGCTATAAATAGCAAAAACATTTAAAAATCTCTTTTTCTGCAGAACCAGAAGGCCTATGATTTTGAAACTTGGCATGAAGCATCAGGCAATGGAGCTCTACAAAGTTTATATAAATCATGACCCTTGGATGACCTTGACCTATTTTACGGCAAGGTAAACTTAGCTCGCCCATGCATTTGAATGGGGAAAAATGTTAAAATGTCATTTGAAGGGCAAAACTTGCAGTAAATTGGCAAATGGACTGCAGTTTTATGTTATCAAAAAGAAATTGCAAAAATCTTTCAAAATCTTCTTCTCCAGAACCAGAAGGTCTATGATTTTTGACAATTGGCAAAGGGACTGAAGTTTTATGATTTGAAAAAGAAATTGACTCCAGGGGTTGCTCTGACCCGGCCCTTGGGTTATATACATGTATATTACCATTCTAGTCAACCAAGTTTATTGGTATATATATATCGGGTTTCAGGGGAGGGTTTACAGGACCATTGGTCCTCTGGTCAAAGATCTTCTCCTCTGAAACTGCTTGGCCAACCAAAGCCAAATTTTATATGAAACATCTATAGGAAGGGGGAACCAATGTGTATATAAGAAATCCAGGTCACATGACCAAGATGGCCGCCATGCCCATATATGGTAAAAACCCTTCAAAAATCTTCTTCTCCTAGAACTGGTGGACAGATTTCAACGAAATTTGGCATGAAGCATCGATGGCTCAATCACTACAATGTGTTTATAAATCATGACCCTGTGATGACCATGACATATTTAAGGGCAAGGTCAACAACATAGGTCTCCAATGCATTTGAATGGGGAAAACTTTTTAAATGTCATTTAAAGTGAAAGTCTTGCAGGAAATGGGCAGTTGAACTGAATAGTAATGATTCTGAAAAAAAATGGACCCCAGGGGCTCATCTGCCCCCACCCCGGGGCAAATTCATGTATATCTCCATAATATTCAAACATCTTCTCTGAAACCTCTTGGACAATCAAAGCCAAATTTTATATGAAGCATCTATAGGATGGGTATACCAATGTGTATATAAATATTCCAGGTCACATGACCAAGATGGCGGCCATGCCCATATATGGTAAAAACCCTTCAAAAATCTTTTTCTCCAGAACCGGTGGACCGATTTCATTGAAACTTGGCATGGAGCATCATTGGCTCAAGTTCTACATTGTTTATATAAATGATGACCCTGTTATGACCTTGACCTTTTTTACGGCAAGGTCAACATAGGTCACCAGTGCATTTGAATAGGGAAAACTTTTAAAATGTCATTTAAAGTGAAAGTCTTGCAGGAAATGGGCAGTAGTACTGAATATTAAAATGATTCTGAAAAAAATTGGACCCCAGGGGCTCATCTGCCCCCACCCTGGGGCATTGTACAAGTATATTACCATAATATTCAAACATCTTCTCCTCTGAAACCTCTTGGCCAATCAAAGACAAATTTTATGTGAAGCATCTATAGAATAGGGGAATCAATGTATATTTAAATTACCTAGGTCACATGACCAAGATGGCCGCCATGCCCATATATGGTAAAAACTCTTCAAAAATCTTCTTCTGCAAAATCGGTGGACCAATTTCAAAGAAACTTGGCATGACGCATCAATGGCTAAAGCACTACAATGTATATATAAATCATGACCCTGTGATGACCTTGACCTATTTTACGACAAGGTCAACATAGGTCGCCAATGCATTTGAATGGGGAAAACTTTTAAAAAGTCATTTTAGGTGAAAATCTTGCTGGAAATGGGTAGTAGGAATGAATATTAATGATTCTGAAAAAAAAAAAATGGACCCAGGGGCTCATATGCCCCACCTCGGGGCAATATACATGTATATTACCATAATATTCAAACATCTTCTCCTCTGAAACCACTTGGCCAATTAAAGCCAAATTTTATGTTAAGCATCTAGGTCACATGACCAAGATGGCTGCCATGCCCATATATGGTAAAAACCCTTCAAAAATCTTTGTCTCTGAAACCAATAGACTGATTTCATTGAAACTTGGCGTGAAGCATCGGTGGCTTCTATTCTACAATGTTTTTTAAATTGTCACCCTGTGATGACCTTGACCCAGTTTATGGCAAGGTCAACATGGGTTGCTCATGCATTTGAATGGGAAAAACTGTTAAGAAGGGAAAAGCCAGCAGGAAATTGGCAAATGGACAGAATAATTATCATTCTGAAAAAAGAAAATGGCCCAATTAAGGGCTTCATCAGTTAAATACCATAATATTCAAACATGTTTATTGGTATATGCAGCAGATCTCAGATGCGCGTTTACAGGACCATTGGTCCTCTAGTTTAATTATGCTAAAAAAAAATTCTCTGTATGTTGCATTGGCAAGTTTTCATAATGCTAATGGCAAATTGTTTATGTTGTGAGCTGTACATATATCACCTATTTTGTCTTCCAAAGTCTCTTAATGACCATAAATTTTCCTATCCTGAATGAAATTAATACTTTTTGCATTATGTAATGCAAAATTTATCAGACATTCACACAGTAAATCTTTATTTTATGGTGCGAGGCAGTTGACCAATTGTTTCAATGACAGTCTGCTGATGTCATTTGTTCCTGATTTATGATAAAGCTTGATATTATAAGAATCTTACATGAGTGTCAGGGAAGAATAGACAAATCTGTCCTGAGGGTCACTTTGGCATCACGAGGCGAGCCTCGTGATGTCAAACTGTGACCCGAGGGACAGATTTGTCTATCCATCCCTGACACGCATGATAGATTCTTTTCTTAAGAAACGCCTAAATGTAGTGACATTTGATTCTCATAACATTTACATTGAAAAGCATTGAAAAACACTGATATTGTGACCGCCATTTTGAAATAAAACGTTTCTGACGTAGTTGTGACATATGCGCTCAACGAAGAAGTTACGTGCAGGGTGAGATAACAAGGGTGAGAATTTCTCACATGGGGTAAAACGTAGGATTTCTCTGTCTAGTGTGCAAGAAAAGAATTTCCCACATAGGGCAAAACATGGGATTTTCTCTATCTGGTGTGCAAGAAAGCCTATTCTCGTATTTGTTGAGAATTTTGTTGAAATTTTTTAATAGAAGACACAGAGATCGATACAACTAAATCTAAAATCCCAACCCAGACACCAGGCGGGAAAGAATTAGTACAGCACAGAACTTCACAAAAATGTGATACATTTGTAAGGAGTTTCAGTGTCGTTTCCTTGAGTAAATTATGTTAATTTATCTTATTATACCTCATTAATATTCATTGGCTGATTGTGGAGTTTGATTGGTCCAAAGCAGGGTGCTATTCTGTCATGTCGCATGATCATATTACCCTCTGACGTCATATCTGCCTTAAAAAGGGTAACTTCACTTGTTGTCACAATCGTTTGTTTACAGTGCACGTAGAGGATGCTATTCTGTCATGTTGCTTTATCATATTATCCTCTGATGTCATATCTGCCTAGAAAGTGCAGTTGCACTTATAGTCACATGTGTTTGTTACGTGGCATGTCGCTAATTTTTTATTTATTTTTTTTCTTTGATTCAGTTTTACATCCCTTTCAAGCTTTTTCACTCATATCAAAACGAATCAATCGGTAGGTGGGGCGAAAACCGGAGTACCCGGGGAAAAACCACCTGACACACCCGCAAGCAGAACTTGGCTTGTCCCACATGTTACTCGTGCCCCGAGCGAGGCGCGAACCCACAGCGGTGAGATGATCGAATGATTAAGAGCACTGAAGTCAGCGACCTTAACCACTCGGCCATGGGAGCCGCCCGCTAATTTGTTTCAAAAGTGGTTTGGTATATAATAAAACAATTGTTACCCTTGAGTAAGGGTGACATGATGATTTGTTCACCCTCAACAAGTTATAATAATGCCTGCGGTTATAATAATGCCTGCGGTGATCAAATCGTAATGTCACCTTCACTCAAGGGCAACAATTGTATAATATTTTCTCAAAGCAACATGAATGAAAAATCTTTAACAGTAAGCTTGTGCAAGTACACAAACAAACAACAGACATTGGAGACTGTTGGCAGGCTAAAAATGCACCAAAGCACAGGCATGTTAAAAGCATGTTCAGAGCATGTTCAAATAAAAACATTACATGAACTGTGACTTAAGCTGCTAAAACGGTTACTATGCCGCATAAAACTGTTAATTTCTTACATAATTCATTTGCTTCCATATTGAAAGCCAATATATTCAGAATCTTTCAAGAAGATTCAAGGAGCCAATGGTTTTAGATTAATGAAAATTTACATATCAGAAAGTCAGGAACTACTGAAACACGTTTTTAGAAAGCAATTGAAGAGTGACTTTTCCATACAACTAGGACTAACAGATGCATTGATAATAAGCAGATATAGCAGAAAGCTATAATTTCTGCTTTTATCAACAAATTTTATTGACTTCTTCCGGCCCGCACAGTTAGTTAAAAAATAAAAAAAATATAAAAAAAAAAAAAATAATAATAATAATAAATAATAAAAAATAACAATACATGTAATAAAGAAAAATGGTTAAACCTCAAGTTGCATCCAAGTATAGACTCCCTTTAGCTTCAAATTGCTACCCTTAAAATTATTTTAAAAGAATGCGTGATTTATTATTGCCAACAATATCAGAATAATTTCTCGCATGCATGCTATAATGGATTATGCTTGTGCAATAAGCTTCTAACAGAGGGATAGTCTAACAGTCTAACAGACTTAGCGATTCCAGTATTGTCATTTTAGGTTGGCTAATTATCTCCTAAAAGATATCCAATTACTGTCCTTATGTCTTTTGCTATGAAGATTTTACAACTAGATTTCATTATAAATGTCTTTTGGCTTCATTATTTTCCAACTAATATTTCACAATAACATCTAATTGCAATTTTAGTACCTTCTTTTTAGATTTCTGCTGCATTAAGTAACAGATATTTTCAGTTTCATGTCTGCTGTTCTGTCATTTATGTTTGATGCTTTTTGATTATATATGCAATTCTTGCCAGGTCTTCTCAGACATCTAGTTATTTCACTATTCTAACACACCTTGCCTATATAGCCAATGGTAAAAAACGTGTTATATTGTGCAACAATTTCACTGGGCAAATAAGCGTGACGTTACTTTGCGGCATTTGTGACGTCAGCTATCCCACAAAGCAGCGTTAGACGGTGAAACGTCGTTTTAGCGTACAGCAAACGTAATAAGTGTGTGTAAATACCAGCATTACAGTCAAATATTTGGCGGGATATCTGCAATGCAATGGCGGAAAGCTGAACGATATCGACGGTTTCAGCAACATTTATTCCGTTTATTGTGTGTTAGAATCGAAATAGATCAGCTCAAGTGCGTGAATTGTTGAGTAATAATTCACTGTTTGTCGGTCAGTTGTAAGAAGATAAATCACTCGCGCTACGCGCTCGTGATTTGATCTTCTTTACAACTGACCTCCAAACAGTGAATTATTACTCAACAATTCACTGCTAGAGCTGATCTATTTCTTAATTATAAATTTGTTGGGATTTAGCTGTAGCAGCAAGGATTTTTCTGATCACATTGCATAGTACATGTTATTACAGTCATGTAATGGAGGTTAGAGGCAAAGTGCTAAAGCATCAGAAGAAGTGGTTGGAGGTTCACCTGTACACCGTAGCAAGACAAATGCGCCTTTGCACTGGCAAAGTTCCCAGGTCACAATAGCTCCTTTCTGACTTGACCAAAATAATTGTTGACAGACAAAAAGAATCAAATAAAAAATTTGCTGCGACCACCCTTCAATATCTAGTTAATTTTGACATTTTTGCAGTAGAAAATTGTAATTTAAGCGAAACGTAATAGAGTAGCCAGATGTCCTTATTGGTAAAAATTGAAAAATTTAAGTCTTTATTGCTTTGCTTACATACTTATTTAGTTTTGGCAGACTTGTAGACTTCTTTATTAGTGAAATTTGACCTAAGCTAACCATCAAACAGCAAAAACATAATATACTAGTTATACAGTTTGTTTTTTTGTATTAATTATATATATAGACAATGGTCTACCAATTATGTGTGTACTTTATTTTTTATTTGTATCCAGTCAACAATTTTCCAGTCATGTTGGAACATAGCCACCGCTTCCTGGGTTTTAACTATACTTAGAAAATCAATTGAAGGATATTATACTTTGCCATTTTAATATGCAGAATATACAAATTTGATTTGGAAACAAATAATAACATTTCATTAAATGCTGTATGGCTGATTATATCAAATAAAGTTTATCACTTTTCTGCAATTTGTTAAAGTACAGTACCTTGCCAAATGTGTGTACCCACAAACACCAAAAGTCACAGCACACTAATAACGTGTATGACCACCTCTAGAATTAATAACTGCCTGACAACGACGTTGCATACTTGCTATAAGCCTTCGAATGACGTGTCGAGGGATTCTGTTCCACTCCTCGATCAACGCCTGTTGAGGTTGGACCAGGTTGGCTGGAGCATTGGGTCGATCGTTCAGACGCCTCCCCAGCTCATCCCACGCATGCTCGATGGGATTGAGGTCAGGGGAACGCGATGGCCAATCCATAGTTTGAATTCCAGCTTGTTGCACTCAGTTTCGCACAATGATTGCTCGGTGTGGACGGGCATTGTCATCCATAAATGTGAAATTGGCCCTATTTCCTCGAAAGAATGGCATGGTATATGGATTTATGACTTGATCAATATATCGTTGACCAGTCAGGGTCCCTTTGATTACCACTAAATCAGTTTTAAAGTTACCAGAAACACCAGCCCATACCATAACAGAACCCCCACCATATGGGTCACGTTCCAGAATGTTACAGGGAGCAAATCTCTCGTTTGGACGGCGCCACACGCGTGTCCGCCCGTCTACACGTGACAACCGAAAGACACTTTCGTCGGTGAAGAGCACAGTGTTCCAGTCCCGTTGAGTCCACATTAAATGTGCCCTTGACCACTGTAACCGTGCTCTGCGATGTCGTCTGGTAAGAGGAGTTGCTTTAACAGGTCTTCTGGCACGTAGACCTCGCGCATGGAGCCTGTTACATATGGTTTGTATACTAACTTTTACGCCCCACCTATTCCGAAGCATTTGACGCAGCTTTGGGGCACTTAAAGTCCTTGAATGTAGTGATTGCGTCACAATGAAACGGTCGTCCCACCTGGAAGTAGCTCGTGTGCGCCCCCTACCACGTCTTTCTGCAACGTCACCCATCTGCAAGTACCTTTGGTACAGACGGCTCACCACACTTTGCGAGACGCTGAAATTTGCAGCGACGTCAATGTGACGTCGCCCAATGTTCAGCTGACCGATTGCTTGCCAGCGCTCATTGTCAGTTAAACGCCTACGTCCAACCATGCTAGTCGTAATCCCTGTTTCAATACAAGAAACTTTCTATCCAAAAGAAACGATATGGTCACTGTAATCATGTAGAAAAGTGACCTTGTATTGCACGTGAAGTTTGATGTCCGACCCTCATGTTGTTTACGACTAAAATTTCGAATGACCACTGTAGCATGACTCAATTTGGCTACATGAAATATTGTAGAGGACATTTGTCTTCTAAAATAAATTAATGGATCTTATCTGGATTTTTTAATATTTCAATAGTTGGCCGCTAATTTTCAATATCCTTCAATTGTTTTTCTAAGTATAGTACTATGAGGAGGTAATCTGTCTTGCTCAAGGACACAACACGTTGCAGCTAGTGGGGATCAAACCCAGGACCTCTCTATTCAGAGTCCGACACTCTACCACTATGCCAGATCTGTGTAGCGAAAACAAAGAAGCTGATCACCTGTGCAGTTACTGCACAGCTGATCTGCGTCTTTGTTTTTGCCTTTGCATGTTGTATATTTTCTTATGCGATGGCTCAAATATTTTTTTCAGGAGGTTGAAAAAGGTGAAGGTGAAATAGATGTTTCCATGGAAACGCCTGATAAAGAACGACTTTGTCCCGGACATGAGAGAGCTATGCCAATAGAGAGGACTGTTATGGAGTTAGATGTCAAGGAAGAAGGTAGGTCACATGGTCATTATTGAAGGTCAGGTACTTTATTATTGAAGGTCCGGTACTTTATTATTGAAGGTCAGGTACTTTATTACCTTGGTAACGAGTGATAAAGAACGACTTTGTCAGGGGCATGAGAGAGCTATGCCAATAGAGAGAACAGTCATGGAGTTAGATGTCAAGGAAGAAGGTAGGTCACATCGTCATTATTGAAGGTCAGGTACTTTTTTACCTTGGAAACAAGTGATAAAGAACGTCTTGGACCTGGGCATGAGAGTGCTATGCCAATAGAGTGAAATGTCATGGAGTTAGATGTCATGGAAGACGGTAGGTTACACCTTTGAATGTAGGTCAAGGTCACAAGTATTATTCAAGGTCTAACAGGGTTATTCATGGGAATAAGGGATAAAGAACAACTCTGTCCTGGACATGAGAGAGCTATGCCAATAGAAAGAACTGTCATAGAGTTAGATGTCATGGAAGACGGTAGGTTACACCTTTGAATGTAGGTCAAGGTCACAAGTATAATTCAAGGTCAAACAGGGTTATTCATGGGAATAAGGGATAAAGAACAACTCTGTCTTGGACATGAGAGAGCTATGCCAATAGAAAGAACTGTCATAGAGCTAGATGTCAAGGAAGAAGGCAGGTTACACCTTTGAATGTAGGTCAAGGTCACAAGTATAATTCAAGGTCAAGCAGGGTTATCTGAAGGAATAAAGGGACAAAGAGCAATTTTGTCCAGGACATGACGTAGAGAATGATATGCTAAAAGAGGAAACTGTCATGTTGTATGGGTGTTTAAATTACATTTTGAATATAGCTCAAGGTCACCACCATTTTTGCAAGGTTCAAAAATGTAAACATAGAAATACAAGTGATAAAGAGCTACTTTGTCCTGTTAGAGCCCTGCCGATAGAGAAAATGGTCTTGGATTTAGATGTGAGAGAAGATGATAGCAGCATTTGATAAAGGTCAAGATCATTGGTAAAGTTCAAGGTCAAATGTTACCATGGATACAAGAGTTTAGTACATGTAATCAAAAGAAGATGTTCAGCTACATTAAGGCATGGTCATTACAGAGTTTACATATGCAGTTTTATATAGAATGTATGCACATACAGTCCTTCTTGTTGATCCATTGATTTGTATAATGTAGAGGATACGCACAAACTTCTTGATCTAAAATATGATGATGCCTTTTGTTCATGCTTTTTACATTTTTGCCACTCCTTCAGAATGAAATATGGCAAGGAAATATTTGGAAAAAACATGAACTTTAGCTTAATTTTCCAGAATTGGTTTATAACCACATTATCAGAGTTTGTTTTCTCATGAAATTTGAGCCTGTGCGTGAGAAAACCAACAATTTGAGTTCCAACCAGGTCCGACACAAACTGGGCTGTACAGGCGCAGAAAAAGGTTAGAAGCTTGAAATTTTGGATTTAAGAAGAAGAGGAGTTGTACTATCCGTTTAGCGAAAACAGAGGCGCTGATCAGCTAAGCGGTTACTGCGAAGCTGATCTGCACCTTTGTTTTGCCAAGACAAAAATCTGGTTTTCTCATGACGCGGCTCATTTTGTTTTCTCATGAAATTTAATGTGGGCAGCAAGAGGAATTTGTAATCGTCAATTAAATCATAGGAAGCATCCATTGAATCATAATGGATTGATAATGTCAGAAAATTCAAAACAAAAATTCAATTTGACTCAGAAATAGATTTCATGAAACCATTAAACGTAATTTGCATGTTTTCAGTTGTTTAAGGTATGGTCCAAAATTATCATAGACAATGAAAGTATGAAAATATTGCAATGCAACGTGACTAGGATATCCACTATCAATTTGTTTTCCAGTAGCTGTTATATAACCTATATTAGGTATCAAGTAAATATTTCCTCAGTTTCATAAAACCTGTTTAAATCTATGGAAAAAAAATGTAATTAACTGAAAAGTTATAAAAACCTTGCCTGTGACCAGACAGCATAATTGAAAGCCAAAAAAAGAAAAAAAAAATAGACAAAATGTTTCAAACAGCTGAGCAACTGAATATGAGCTGCGACGCAAGGAAACCGGCCTTTGGGTTTCCAACCAGGTGCGACACAAATCAGCCTGTGCAGTCTAGAAGCTTGAAAATTTGGATTTAGGAAGAAAAGAAATTGTACTGTCCGAGTAGCGAAAACAAAGGCACTGATCAGCTTCGCAGTTACTGTGAAGCTGATCTGCGCCTTTGTTTTGGCATAGGCGAAAAAAAAAAAACGGTTTTCTCATGACGTGGCTCATATAACAGGTGCATAATAGCTCAATCTGTAGCATGACCAGTATGAACAGAACTATATCTAGAATGGATTGTTCCTCATGTCTCTCACATTTCTTTCATGAAGATTTGGTCATGAAAATTTTTGCAGCCATTCTTCCTCTTGCTGATGCAAGTCTAAGAAGAGTATTTGTCAGTGAATGGACTGAAAAAATGTGCATTTCATACTGATTAAGCTGCCTGTAGGAGACATGCCCATGATACAGTGTGGCTAGGATAGCTGTTACTGACCATCCTGACATGAGGCGTCAAAACTATTTTGAGAAGTCAGAAATTCATGATTGGTTTGGAATCATTTTCTAAGCAACATTTTATACAAAATTACAGGAAATGTTGCCAAATCTAGAGGGTCACTGACAAATCTGAAGTAGCCGAAATCGTGGTATGGCCCATCACCTTTCTCATTAAATATGTTCACTGCTCTTAAAGAATCTCAGTTTTTAGATCGCCTGAGATCATCATGTGGAGCATTCTTAGGAAGGGGGAACGAAAGTTTATATAAATGGTCCAGGTGACATGACCAAGATGGCCGCCATGCCCATATATAGTAAAAACCATAGAAAAATCTTCTTCTCTGGAACCGGTGGCCCGAATTCAACGAAACTTGGTGTGTAGCATCGGGGATAGACTGGCTCATCATAGTTTATATAAATCATTACCTTGGGTTGACCTTGACCTATTTTATGGCAAGGTCAAGTTTGGTTATATAGGCTTTTCAATGAAAAAAAGTGAAAAGGAAGTTTGGTAGCCTGTGACCTGAAGGTTGGTAGATACAGACAACATGTTGAGCTCATGAAGTGTTTTGAGTATTAAAGGTCAAGGTTATTTCTTGACCCCTTTGCCAAAGGTAATTTACTAATTAAATGTAAAACATAATTTTCTCAGTAACCGCTCGACCAATCAAAGCCAAATTTTTAGCTCACCTGAGCTGTTAGGCTCACAAGGTGAGCTTATAGGATGGCCATGATCCGGCGTCCAACCGTCGTCCGTCGTCCACCTTTTCAAAGATCTTCTTCTCTGAAACCGCTTGGCCAATCAAAGCCAAATTTTATATGAAGCATCTATAGGAAGGGGGAATCAATGTGTTTATAAATAATCCAGGTCACATGACCAAGATGGCCGCCATGCCCATATATGGTAAAAACCCTTCAAAATTCTTCTTCTCTGGAACCACTGGACCGATTTCAACGAAACTTGGCATGAAGCATCGGGGACTAGAGTACTACAATGTGTTTATAAATTATGACCTTGACCTATTTTACGGCAAGGTCAACATAGGTCGCCCATGCATTTGAATGGGGAAAATTGTTAAAATGTCATATGAAAGGCAAATCTTGCAGAAAATGGGCAAATGGACTGAAGGTAGGTAATTCTGAAAAAATTGGACCCCAGGGGTTGGTCTGCCCCCACCCCAGGGCAATATACATGGTTATTACAAAAATATTCAAAGATCTTCTTCTCTGAAACCACTTGGCCAATCAAAGCCAAATTTTATAGGAAGCATCTATGGGAAGGGGGAATCAATGTGTTTATAAATAATCCAGGTCACATGACCAAGATGGCCGCCATGCCCATATATGGTAAAAACCCTTCAAAATTCTTCTTCTCCAGAACCACTGGACCGATTTCAACGAAACTTGGCATGAAGCATTGGGGACTAGAGTACTACAATGTGTTTATAAATTATGACCTTTGGATGACCTTGACCTATTTTACGGCAAGGTCAACATAGGTCGCCCATGCATTTGAATGGGGAAAATTGTTAAAATGTCATTTGAAAGGCAAATCTTGCAGGAAATGGGCAAATGGACTGAAGGTAGGTAATTCTGAAGAAAATTTGGACCCCAGGGGTGGTCTGCCCCCACCCCGGGGCAATATACATGTATATTACAAAAATATTCAAAGATCTTCTTCTCTGAAACCACATGGCCAATCAAAGCCAAATTTTATAGGAAGCATCTATGGGAAGGGGGAATCAATGTGTATATAAATAATCCAGGTCATATGACCAAGATGGCCGCCATGCCCATATATGGTAAAAACCGTTTAAAATTCTTTTTCTCCTGAACCGATGGACCAATTTCAACAAAACTTGGCATGAACCATCGGGGACTGAAGTACTACAATGTATATATAAATTATGGCCTTTGGATGACCTTGACCTATTTTACAGCAAGGTCAACATAGGTCACCAATGCACTTGAATGGGGAAAACTTTTAAAATGTCATTTAAATCATCATCATCATCATATCCGTTTTATAGTCCGTTGTCCTCTACTGAGGGTTGGACTTGTTTGACAAGTCTCCTTCTTAGACGACCTCTCCACTCTGAGCGATTCTGAGGATCAGCAGTATCCATTCCTAGCTTTTTTCTGTCGTCTAACAACACTTCATCCCATGATTTCCTTGGCTTGCCAGATCTTTTCTGTGCAACTATGTTTAGCTTGCGTACTTGAGCAATCCAGCCTTTGCTGCGCTCTACGTGTCCATACCATCTCATTCTGCTGGAGCGAAGCACTACATCTATATCCTGGAGTCCAAGCTTTGAGAGAAGGGAGTCTGAGCTTACTTCATCATTCGCCTTGACATTACAGATCCAGCAGATCATCGCACGGTCATTGCGCCGTAGGCGGTTAAGTGTAGCCACAGTCATGGCCCATGTTTCTGCCGCATGCAGCATTACACTTCTCACACAAGTTGAATACACTCGACCTCTCGTCAAAAGTGGCAGATTGCGGTTGGTGAGGAGGGGGAGTAGCTGTTGGAACTTGCCCCAAGCGGATTTGCAACGCGTAACTGCAGCCAGTTCACAACCACCACCAGCAGAAAGCATGTCTCCTAGATAACAGAACTCTGGAACAGCCTCAACTGTTTCGTCATCAACCTGAACCTCCTTCACTAGTCTTCCATCTATTGGACGTGCCTTTCCCAGACATCGAGCACATCTGAAATCAGGATCAGGGCGTAAGGGGCCTTTGATTCCACTGCATTTCTTGTGGATCCAGGACAAGCAGCCACCACAGAAGATAGCATTTCTTCCTACACCTGTCTGACAGACGCCACAGGGATCCTTTCCAGATTTTTTCAGAAGGTCCAGATTGGGGCCAGAGACCATGATCTTTGTCTTCCCCATGTTCACTCGAAGGCCTTTCCTCTCCATCTCTGCTTTCCATGTCTTCAGCTTAACCAGTAGTTCCTCCATGGACACAGCACTAATCATCAAGTCATCTGCATACAACAGCTCCCAAGGGCAGCCTGTTCGGAACTCCCTGGATAAAGCCTCTAGCACAATGATGAAGAGTAGCGGACTTAGGACAGATCCTTGATGAACACCCACTTTGACACCAAACTCCTCACTGTATCCACTGCCAACTCTTACCCTACTTCTCACGTCTTTATACATGGACTGGACAAGGCGCACTAGCCACTCATCGATTCCTAGTTTTCGCTTTGCCCACCAAATGACATCCCGTGGGACCCGAATGAATGCTTTCTCCAGATCAATGAAGGCCATGTAGAGCAGCTTGTTAGCAGCTAAGTGCTTCTCTTGTAGTTGACGGACAATGAGAATCGCATCTGTAGTGCCACGACCTGACATAAAGCCACACTGCATCTCATCAATCTCAACTCTTTGCCGGATGAGTCCTTCTACTACACGCTCCAGTACTTTCATTGTCTGTTTAATCAGCTTCAAGCCCCTGTAGTTACCCCTGTTCAGAGCATCTCCTTTGCCCTTGTACAAATTGACAATGTAACTCTCCTGCCAGTCAATTGGAATGTAACCTTCTGAGAATATGTCCTCGATAAGATCACGCACCTCAGCTACGCCAGCTTCACCAAGGGGCTTCAGCATCTCGGCAACGATACCTGATGGTCCAGCTGCTTTGCCTGATACCATCTTGTTGATGGCCTTTGTGATCATCTCCAAGGTGATCGGCTCGCTTGGGCCTTCAACTGGGCTTTCCACTGACAGGTCATCTGGATTCCATGGGAATTCGACATTGAGGAGACGCTCATAATGCTCTTTCCAAGCCTCTTTCTTTGCATCCTCATCTAGTGACAGTAGGCCTTCATCATTTTTTATAGGTTTCTCACCCATGACATCCTGGTTGTCACGTCTCATTTGCTTGGCCAGACGATATACATCTGCAGATCTTGGATCTATTTTCTGGAGAGCAACCTTCTCAGCTTCATTCTTGGCATGGTACACTGCACGGTTGGATGCACGCTTGGCTGAGTTGTATGCAGCACGACTGCCGCCAGCTTTCCGCAACTTGAAGCACCTGCGCTTCTCCTTAACTGCTTCCTCCACCTGCTTGTTCCACCACCAAGTCTGCTTTCTCCAAGGGTGATTCGCGGAAACACCACATACTTCCTTTGTAGCCTGCAGAAGGTTGTCCTTCAGAGAAGTCCAACGCTCATTTACTGTGCATGTCTGTGACAGCTGTCTTACTTGTGTTTTTGCTTTGAACACTTCAGAGAGCTCTGCTCGCTTCTCTGGATCTTTTAGCTTCCACACCTTGATGCGTGGCACAAACTTGCGCTTGGGTTGAGGAGGGATAGAAACTTTGAAGTCTCCAATCAACAGCCTATGTTGTGATGCACACTCCTCCTTAAAGTGAAAGTCTTGCAGGAAATGGGCAGTAGGACTTATTATTAATGATTCTGAAAAAAATTGGACCCCAGGGGCTCATTTGCCCCAGCCCCGGGGCATTATACATGTATATTATCATAATATTCAAACATCTTCTCCTCTGAAACCGCTTGGCCAATCAAAGCCAAATTTCATGTGAAGCATCTATAGAATGGGGGAATCAATGTGTATATAAATAATCAAGGTCACATGACCAAGATGGCCGCCATGCCCATATATGGTATAAACCCTTCAAAAATCTTCTTTTTCAGAACCGGTGGACCAATTTCGAAGAAACTTGGCAAGAAGCATCGATGACTCAAGTACTACAATTTATGTGATGACCTTGACCTATTTTAAGGCAAGGTCAACATGGGTTGCCAATATGTATTTAAATGGGTAAACTGTTAAAATGTCATTTGAAGGGAAAAACTTGTATGGACAGTATATTGATTATTCTGAAAAAAATAATGGCCCAAGGGCTTCACCTGCCCCTATACTCGGACTATTTTCTATAACATTAGTATATACAGCAGATCTCAGGTGAGCGTTTACAGGACCATTGGTCCTCTGGTATATGTAGTATCCTTGGGATGGGGAAATGAAAGTTTATATAAATGGTCATGGTCAACGTGACCAAGATGGCCGCCATGGCTATAAATAACAAAGACCTTTAAAAATCTTCTTCTCCAGAAACAGAAGGCCTGTGATTTTGAAACCTGGCATGAAGCCTCACGGGGAGGATCTCTACAAAGTTAATATAAATCAATTTCCCTGGGATGACCATGACCTATCTTATGGCAAGGTCAACATAGGGCGCCCATGCATTTCATGGGGAAAATTGTCAAAATGTCATTTGAAAGGAACACCTTTATGGAAATGGGCAAACGGACTGAATACTTATGATTCTGAAAATAAATGGACCCCAGGGCCAGGTCTTCCCCAGCCCTGGGGCACTTCATTTATATTACCATAATATTCAAAGATCTTCTTCTCTGATACCACTTGGCCAATCAAAGCCAAACTTCGTGTGGAGCATTTTTAGGAAGGGAGAATGAAAGTTGATATGAATGGTCAAGGTCACATGACCAAGATGGCCGCCATGGCTATAAAAAACCTTTAAAAATCTTCTTCTCCAGAACCAGAAGGCCTATACAATGAAGCATCAGGGAAGAGGAGCTCTACAAAATTTATATAAATCATGACCTTGGGATGACCTTGACCTATTTTATGGCAAGGCCAACATAGGTTGCCCATGCATTTGAATGGGAAAAATTAGTAGAATGTAATTAAATGGGGGCAAAACTTGCTGGTAATTCTGTCCAATGAAAATTCAGAATAAAATTACTGTTTACACAGAATATATAACAAAAGTCAGAAAATCAGAAACTTCTGTACCTAAAAGTACTTCTCCCTTAGTGCAATGGAGGCATTTATTGGAACAGCTGCTTCCAAATAAGATTGTTTACGTATTTGGTCCTTGTCAAATAGGATATTGTCCAACAAAATAAATCTTAAGAAAACCAGTGATTTGGGTATGTGAAGACAAAAATGCAGATCAGCTGTGCAGTAACTGCACAGCTAATCAGCAACATTGTTTATGCCGCAAAGATAGTGCAATCCCTCTTCTTCCTATATCCAAAATGTCAACTGGCTTTCTTTTGTGACTGTACAGGCCATTTTGTGTTGGGCCTGATAAAAATCCCAAACAACACGTTTTTTTCAGTATTGTGTCTTGTCAATTATGATATTGTCCAACAAAATGAATCATTTGCCAAAAGATGACAGCAATAGATTGAACACATTGATGAAATTTCATGACCACAATTATCTAAGCTGCTTCATGAGAAAAATAAGCTTCTAGTGTTTACCATCATAGAAATTGAGATGAGCCAATCAGATGGTGCACTCTGATCAGCACCTTTATGTCAGAGGTTGCATGCTCAGCTAGCCTCTATTTGAGTGGCAAGCCATCTGCTAGTTTTGCTAACCATTATGAATCAGCGGACAGCTTTGTCAGCTGGATATGTTATTTGGTCAAGAAAATATTTTTGCTACTGTTGTTTTATTCTTTCCTATTCAAGAAGGTATTTGAAATAGAATGGGCATTATCAACTGGTTAACTGTCTCGGACCAGCGAAGTAACTTTTCACTTAGGGTATCTAACCTTATTGACATGACCTAGTTTACAGAAGCCTCATGAGACCTACAAGTGATATAAATCAAAGTTGGTCACTATATAGACGTTTTTTCTCATCACATCTCATTTGGTTCATTTATATGACATTGTCATTTCTTGTCTGTTACTAGAAATGAAGAAATGATTGCTGATACTAAGGATGTTCTCGGTTGCAGGGGTTACAATATATTTGGATGTTGTAGACATTTTTTATTTCACTTAGGGCATGGACTCGATCGGTAGCATTTCAGCTCCGATATATGAAGGGTATCCATAATCCAAATCCATCCTCACATACAGCATATTAATCTTTCATGAAGATTTGGTCATGAAAATATTTCTCTAGCCATTCTCCCTCTTCCAGTGATTCAAGAAGAGCATTTTGTCAGTTAGTTGTGAAGGAAATATACACTAAGTAATGGTAAAGTGCCTCTGGGATGCTTGTGCAGTAATAGTGATCATCCTGGCATGACCTTAGCTCCCGACCAAGAATGTAAAGCACCAACTTAAACAAAAACAAACTAACAAGAATCAGAAGACAACTGGTGAAATAACAAACACAATATCACATCAGGGGCTCACCAGGGGCTTGACTGGATGGGATTTAAGTCTTAGCCATAATAGTGCACATATAGAAACATAATGCAAATAACCTGAATTTTAAAAAAAAAAAAAAAGATACATGAAAAAATATTTCTTAACATAGAATCCAAGGAAAGATTTCAGCTTCCACAGAAGTTGACAATACCAAAATGTATTTGGAAATATACGAAAATAAAAGTTTTCATTATAATAAACTTTTATCTCAAGAGAAATATAGCATAAGAATCACCATCTAATATTAAGAGAGTTTCTAAGGAATGGAAAAGTTCACAGCGTTCGTAACCCAAATGACCAGTCTCATAATGTCAGTGTGGAAATTGTCATTCTAGTTGTGTGTCAGGTCATATTTATCGGGCGCTTGTGACAAAAATCTCAGCCAATTCGTGAAAATAAGTTCTTATCACAGACCCTGCCAAGAAAATACTAAGACAGACTGGGTAGTTGCGCGTCAGCTCCTCTTCATTATGAGATTTGAAGTTAGGAAACAAAATGTAAGTGTTAATGAGTGTTGTTGATTGATGTGCCGGTAGCTTAGAAAAATAAAAGCAATGGCTTAGATAATTAAAGACAAAAAGTATCTAAATCACTGTGACTGTCCCATATATATTGAGCCATACCCAGATAATAAATGCTAAATATCTATCGTATGGAGGCAATAAAAAGCTGCTCACAAACACTGTGTCAGGGCAGCATTTTTGTATGCTTGTCTCATGTTGCTTGTTATTTTCATATCGCCCAGATAAGAACAGGAGTTTTAGTTAGATCTGGATTGCATATGAGCCATGCCATGAGAAAACCAGATTTTTCCTATGCGAAAACAAAGATGCAGATCAGCTTCGCAGTAACTGCGAAGCTGATCAGCACCTTTGTTTTCGCTACACAGATAGTACAATTCCTCCTCTACGTATATCCAAACTTTCAAGCTTTTAATCTTCTTCTCGGTCTGTACAGGCTAGTTTGTGTCGGACCAGGTCGGAACTCCCGAAGACCGATTTTCTCGCGTCGAGGCTCATATAACATAAGATAGATTTCTCTGCTAGGGCCCTCATTTGTATACCAATGACACAAATTCAATTTCCTGTTGCCCTCTATTTTCAGGAATCTCGACATTGATGTGTTATTTAGAGCTTCATTCTCAACAGTGGCTAGAGAATTTATCCAGTGTTTACGCATCCTGCAAAGTTCAGTGCTATGGTGGTCCAAATCAGCTACAGGCCGTCTCCAAGAAGGTATGGCCAGAGATCCTCTGTTAATGAAATGGATATGAAGATCCAAATTCTGTATTGGGGTCTAATTTCACTCTAAAAATATTTAGAGAATCTATCCAGTGTTTATGCATCCTGCAAAGTTCAGTGCTATGGCGGTGAAAATCAGCTACAGGCTGTTGCTAATAAGGTAATAAGGCTAATTTCTCTCTTAAAATAGTTAGAGAATTTATCCAGTGTTTATGCAGCATTCAAAGTTCAGTGCTATGGTGGTCCAAATCAGCTACAGGCTTTTACCAAGAAGGTAATAAGGCTAATTTCACTCTAAAAATATAAGATAGAGAATCTATCCAGCATTTACACATCCTGCAAAGTACAGTGCTATGGTGGTCCAAATCAGCTACAGGCGGTTGCTAAGAAGGTAATAAGGCTAATTTCACTCTAAAAATAGTTGGAGAATCTATCCAGTGTTTATGCATCATGCAAAGTACAGTGCTATGGTGGTGCAAATCAGCTACAGGCCGTCGCCAAGAAGGTAAGGCCCTGGGAAGTTTGATTTTAGGTTATTGTCTAATGCCAGATAACCAGAATCGTTCAGTCTCAGTGGAAAGGTTATCTAAGAAGGAGACTTGTTAGACAAGTTCAACCCTCTGTTTATGAAATGGATATGATGATCCAAATGCTGTATTGGGGGTGCAGCCCCAGTGGTGTAATGAATAGCGTATTCGCTTAGCAATCAAGAGGTTGTGTGTTCAAAACCCGGCTGGTACATATGCCTGTCATGTTGGTGACAAATATTCACCCTGACGTAATAAAGGCAAACCGCCCATAGGGTGGGTGGGTTTGTGTGTGTGGAGGTGGGGGGGGGGGGGGGGCGAATTTATTTTCTAAATTAGGGCATCAGACTTGAGTCTTGGAGATATAGATTCTGGGAAGTTTTAAGATCAAATTGTGAATTGTTCGAGTGGATGGTTTTGGACATGGGGTTCATGGGGATGAGAATCTAATATTTAATTTTCCCTGGCCAAATTGTAAAGCTCAGAAAGAAAATCATTACTATGATATGGATGTCTCTGCTGCCATAAAGATAATGTGTGTTGCCATTAAACTTGTTATCAGACAATGCTATTCATTTTGTAAATGTGAGAAGCCTCTTGCATAGTTATTAAGATATATGGTCTTTGTAAGGGTGGATTGTAGTTTAGATCAAGGGCTTCTCTAGTCTTTGGGATGAGACTATGAACCGAGGTATCTCATCTGTTTGAGAAAGAATTTAATTAAGATCCTCTTTTTTCCAAAGGCTTGTTTAATAGATTTTATATGAAATTGCCACTGCTCAAAGATCCTTAGAATATCAGTAACTTATTAAATAGTATTTGAGCCTGTGCGTGAGAAAACCAACAATTTGCATGGGCGAAAACAAAGACGCAGATCAGCTTCGCGGTAACCGCGAAGCTGATCAGCGTCTTTGTTTTCGCTACACGGATAGTACATTTCCTCCTCTACTTATTCCCAAATTTTCAAGATCCTGGGTTTCTTCTGTGACTGTACAGGCTGGTTTGTGTTGGACCTGGTCGGAAACCCAAATTGTTGGTTTTGTCATGCACAGGCTCATTTGTTTTGGTTACAAGCTCTCTATGGGCTTTATATATCATAATAATGGTTGCCCTTGTTGTCTAACTTGCTCTTTGCCATTACTATACTTTAAAAAATAAGGATAAGCAATTAAGCTCATTTCTTAGGATAATAGGCAATAAAAAGTAGTGGTCTTCAAAAAGCAATTTTTACAGCTATAATGCTTCCAATCATATGGTGTATGTCACATCATGAGAAAACGGGCTTTTGCACAAGCAAAAAAAAAAAAAAAAAATGACACAGATACTGCACAGCACAGATACTGCACAGCTGATCAGTGTCTTTGTTTTGCTCACAGATAGTACAAAACCTTCTTAAAGGGTGGTCGGGTGGGATTACGCCCCGGCCCATTTGGGCCTAAAGAAATAGATGGGCTGCTTGTGTCTCCAGGCAAAGCTTATAATGCTACTGACTGATTACTGATAAACCACTCAGGTCTGAGCTTGCTTAGGAAACGTGGTATAAGTCAAACCATCCATACTTATAAGCCTTACAGGCTTAGTAATTTTAGTGGGTACATTTGAAACACTTTTTGGATGTCATGACGTAATGTTGGGTACAAGTCCCATAAAATGGAGGCAACATGCCAACATGACCATAGCTGTTGACTGGGACATTAAGCATCAATTCAAACAAACATTAAGCATCAATTCAAACAAACATTAAGCATCAATTCAAACAAACATTAAGCATCAATTCAAACAAACATTAAGCATCAATTCAAACAAACATTAAGCATCAATTCAAACAAACATTAAGCATCAATTCAAACAAACATTAAGCATCAATTCAAACAAACAAACTTTCTCAGATCTAAACTTTCAAGCTTCTAGTGTTCATCTGTGACTGCACGGGTCAGTTTGTGTCTGACCTGGTAAAATGCCCCTAAGATTGGATTTCACTTGACGCCATATGTCTCGCATGGTATTGAGATGGCGACAGAATATATGAGCCACCTCATGAGAAAACCAATAATGTGATTTCCGAACAGGTTCGACACAAACCGGGCTGTACAAGCACAGAAGATGGCTAGAGGTTGGAAATTTCGGATAATTGTACCATCCGTGTAGCAAAAATAAAGGTGCCGATCACCTTCACAGTAACTGCAAAGCTGATCTGCGCCTTTGTTTTCGCATATGCAGAATACTGGTTTTCTCTTGACGTGGCTCATATATTAATGGGCAGAAACAAAAAGATATTATGTAGAATAAGATTTAATGTGTCTGGAACATCATATTCCTTTGTGCTTCAATTGCAACCTAATGGATTTGTCATATTCTTTTTGGTTTTGAGCTTGACTTTTTTTTAAATGAGCTGCCACATAAGAAAACCAACAACATACATAGGCGAAACCAAAGGCGCAGATCAGCTGTGCAGTAACTGCACAGCTGATCAGCGCCTTTGTTTTTGCTGCACAGATAGTACAGCCCCTCTTCATCTTATATCCAAAATTTCAAGCTTCTAGCCTGCTTCTGTAGCCGCACAGCCTGGTTTGTGTATGACCTGGTCAGGAACTGAAATTGTTGATTTTGTCTCATAAAGGCTCAAATGCAAAAGCTGTTGTAAATAGCCAAGTCAAGTGCATGCAATAATGAAAGCTTGGAAAGTTTCAATTGACTATCTATATCCAAATGGTTTGCAAAAGTCTGCATTCATGTTATTTACATTTATTTTAGGCTAAAATAGACTAACCATTTGCTCCATGACATCGCACAACTGCTTTATTATAATATCCTTTAAGTGTACCTGCTAACTTAATAAAGGTTCAGAGAGATTTAACTAAACAACATTTAACTAAACAACATGCTACTGATCTATTTAGTTTAGCTAGCTTTATTACACTGGCTGTGTGGTATGAATGATCCATTAATTCCATCCTGGGTGATAAAAGAACCATCTATGTCTATGAGACAGACTGATCAAGACGATAAATCAGCCATTACGTCTTGTTCTGTCATTGCTTACGTAATTGTATCCATTATTTACTGTCCTGATATGTGAAAGACATCATATATGCAAAGTAAGAATAGACTGGGACCAGGAATCGATGCAATTAAATTTAAAGTCCCAACACAGACACCAGGTGGGAAAGAAAATACATAAAACACAGCAAAACATTTTTTTTCCGACAACACACGAAGACCAGAATGACTAGCTCTTTACCTTTATCATCATTTGGATGAGTCCACTCTCGTTTTTAGGGACATCAGGAATGATTTTGGATGTTTATTACATTTTACGGTGAAATTCCTCTAAGCAAACAGAATAGCCCCAGATGGGACGCCGCGTTCTGCGGCGTCACATCTGGGGCTATGCTCTTTGCAAATGTCCCATATAAAGAACACCAGCAGGCTGCCCAGTGCTCCTATTTTTCCTATTTTTTCCTATATTTTCAGGGCTTCCTATTTTTTCCTATATTTTGATCCCAAATCCTATATTTTTCCATCAAACTCCTATATTTTTCAAAATGCTGCAGATAATAATGAAATATCAAGGAAAAATCATGGAATTTTGGTTTGAAATGCCAGTTTTGATGTCTTTGGCATTTATTTTTTTCCTCGCTCGCTTCGCTCGCTCGTAACTTGATAAATAAAGTATTTTTCTTCATCAGAAAACAAGATAATCCCGTGAAGTAAGTTGCTTCTACAACTTGATGTAGGTTTTAAAATAATGGATCACACACCTATACCAAAATTACACCAGTAAGATTTGCCTTCTTGCTGCTGTATGTTAATATTTATGGTTTTCAATGCTATAAAAAAGCCATTTTAGGCCGATAATTTCCTATTTTTCTCCTATTTTTTGGACATAAACTTCCTATTTTTTGAAGCCCAAAATATATATTTTGTACCAAACTGCACTGGGCAGCCTGCACCAGGCTTACATGAGTTAAGGCAGTATCAACTTAGTTTTTAGGGACATCAGGAATGATTTTGGATGTTTATTACATTTCACGATGAAATTCCTCTAAGCAAACAGAATAGCCCCAGATGGGACGCCGCGTTCTGCGGCGTCACATCTGGGGCTATGCTGTTTGCAAATGTCCCATATAAAGAACACCAGGCTTACATGAGTTAAGGCAGTACCAACTTTTAGTCACAATGCGGCTGATCGAAGCCTAAATGATTAGCAAGGTAATTCTAACCCGCCCCTCCCTCCCTCCCCCCTCCCCCCTCTATATCTTAAATCTAAAATTCCAAGTCCTAACCATCTTCACTGACTGAATAGATTGTTTTTGTCATATATTAGTCCAGTAGCCATCAGCATAACCTGGAAGATGGTGCCGCATGAAATTTTATTGTGGTTTCCAATTCACTTGGCCATGCTAGTTCAGAAACTGCATGATGCCACCTTGGCATCATTGAGCGTTTTGAAAAAATCAAGATGGCGTCCAAGATGGTCGCCATAAACATGAAAACGGCACTCCAGGGTTTAATAAACTCGTTTCTCTGTGTTTTAAATGCTCAATTTATGCTGTAAACAATATTAAAAAGATAATTCTAAGATTTGATCCCCATGTCATTATTATGAGGCAAGATGGCGGACATGATGGCTGCCACAATCATACTAAAAGCAATATTTTCTTAATAAAACGGCATTCAAGGGTTGCAAAAAACAGTGTATTGTGCTTCGAAGTCCATTTTTGTTGTACACATAATACGTAAGTGTTTGGTTTTCGATTATGTTCCCACATCATAACAGCAAAAAAGATGGCGACCAAAATGGCCGCCATAAGTATAATTTAAAAGGTTGTGTTCTTTGATTAAAACACCATTCCTGTGCAGAATATGCTAAATGTAACGCGTTTGAAATGCTCATATAATGTTGTGAGCAGCATGGTTTATTGTTTATTCCCACATTATAAAAAAGAGCCAAAATGGTGGCCAAGACGGCAGTCATAATCATAATATATGAGTACATAATTTCTGATTGAATCAGCGTTCCAGTGCATTTGCTCAATGTTTTGTAATTCAAATGTTCAAATTAAAAATTCAAATGAACTGATAACAATAAAACAAGATGGTGACCAAGAGGATCATCATATTCATGCTTTTATGTTCTCTGGCTACAGCAGCATTCCAGTGATGCAAATACTGAATGACTTGTATTTGAAATGATCATTTTATGGTGTAAACATCGCAATTTAATGTTCGTGTTTTGTTTTGCGTATGTGTCCTACGTAATTTTAATACGACTGAGATCTTCTTCACTGAACAAAATATTAGTTTAATGTGTTGCATATTGATTTAGCAGAGTAAAGGGAGGGAAGCAAATCAATCTACACCACTAAATGAAAGTACTCGTAACATTTACAGTTGAAATATAATAAAGAAAAAAAGAGGACAACATTTAGAAAGATAATTTAGTAAATCCTTCAGTAGAGCTATAAAACGCTAGGCGCTTGGTGTGAAGCATATTCGGAAATGATGTAACAGACTGCAAAACGCAGATAAAGCTGGTTCACATAGATGAAAGGAAGAGTCGGACCGCTGGCGCTAATGCTAAGAACAGAAAAAAGTTTAAAACGTGCATAGAAACTCTGAATATTGGGAAATACAACATCACAACTTAATATATAATGTGCTGTTGTCACATTTTAAATAAATACACGTGTAAACCTTGACTTAGTCTTCTTAGCGCATGGATTTAAATTGATGGATGAGGCTGGAAAGTTTCCAAACGATGATCGCTTGATCACTTCTATGGCTATTACAATGGCGGTACGTAAACTAGTAAAAGCCACAAACGCATTTGATCCATCTGAACTACATTTGATCAAAGCCAATATCTCGGATACCGAAGCCCCCTTTTTAGATCTACATCTTTCTGTTGCAAATGGATTTGTTTCTTCTAAAATTTATGATAAGCGCGATGACTTTGATTTTGATATAGTAAATTTTCCGTTTTTGGATGGTGACGTTCCTCGTCGTGCTTCTTATGGTGTATACATTTCGCAACTTATTAGGTTTGCTAGAGTCTGCAATCATTTTACAAACTTCAACGCTCGAAATAAATGCTTAACGGCCAAACTTCTCAAACTGGGCTATCGGTATCATAAACTTCGAAAAACCTTTTCTTAATTTTATCGTAGACACTATGAATTGATTTCCAAATATAATGTTGGGTTAAAGACGCTTTTAAGTGAGGGCCTTTCTGAACCAGAATTTTATGATGACTTGGTTTACAAATTTAAAAAACTTATAGGAAGTAATAATTTTTCTTTTCAGTTTAGAAAAATCATAACACGTTACAGACGTATAGGTTATAACTTGAATGTTATGCGACAGTCCGCATGCTTAGTTTTTAACCCAATCACGGTTGATAACTATGCTGCCTTCTTTAATTGCACGCCGGTTGGTCGGGCGTCAGACTCTATGATGGCCCCGACTTAAAGCTATTCATTTTAGTTGGTTGGGGCCGGAGCTTCTTGTCTGTTGCTTGGCCCACCGGGGTCCAACTGATGTTTTTCATTTGCTCTGGAGTTAATAAGTTATTCGGCGCCGAGGGATCTCCATCGTCGGGCAGCTTAGTGAATCTGTGAGTCCTGGTTTTTGATCCATCAGGATGTTTATCATGATTTATTTGTTTGTTCTTGATGATTCATTGACTAGTTAGTGATTCACCACGAGGACCGAAGAACTAACCAAATGTTATGAAGTTGAGAAATCCACATACACTGTGCTGGCCTGATACAGTCGTCACCGATGGGCTGTGCTATTCTGTGGACGACCCATTGTCACGTTGACTGTAGCATTAAAAGCAAAATCAAAACTTCTCCAGCAAGACAAGAGGTTTGACAAAAAGCACTAGCATTCTCTCAACACTATTCGAACTTCTCAGTAGATGACATCTTTAACACCAATGTTGAAAAGATACGATGATTTAGGTATTTCATGATTGTGCATGCAACTGTGACCATCTCAAATTGAAGAAGGGCTGTGATATCACAGACTGATCAAAAGCACACTCGCCGATCGTGTTCGGACCTAACGCTAACGCAGTTCAGGTGAGACATAGTGTAAACATAGTGTAACAGTGGCAAGAAGTGAGATGGTTGCGAACCATTGAGGAAAATATGTAAGCGCCATACACAAACGTCTATGTATTGCACAAGACTAAATATCTACAATCAATGTAAACCGAAAAGAATAAAAAGTAAAACCAAGTCCCTTTAAGAGCAGAGAAAACATTAATGCGAAAGGGAATGGGCCATATAAAAGGGACATTTGAAGGACAGTAAATATTGGGTTATATTAAGTGGTAAAACATCAGACCGTAGTCTGCTTCCTTCTTGCAGTCCAGTTTGAAATCAATGCCAAAGGGTTTCATACCTGACAAGTTTAAACTGAGTAAGCCTTTACCAGATAATATCAGGGGAATTATCGCATTTGGAGGAAGTTATGGCAGCAACGTAGAATTATTTCTGTAAGATTATGGTTCCATGTAAAACTGGTAAGGAAAGGCTTATAAACACTCCCAGGCTTAATGCATATAATCACCATATACGCAAAATAATGAGAAACTAATACATGTCAAGACATCCATTTGACAATCCACGCTTGGTCAAGTGTGCATAATCTTATATCCAACTTAAGTCAGGTGGTCGAAATAATGTTGAAGGGCTCTGAGCGCTTATGCCAATTACAACATTAGACAGTGTGGCTCCAGCAACAGACAGTATACTTCAAGGTGAATGATTTGCTGTGGGTATACTTCTGAACAACCATGCTCATCATCAAAATAGAGACGTTCCATTAGCCTGTATAGTGTTTTGCAAATGCAATTGAATTGAAGAAACAATTGTTGCAATAGTTGAATAATATAGCTGATGACTTTGCTAAGTATTACCATGGTAATGACACAGACGAATACCTGATCTCGGTTTTAGAATAAAGTGCTTATTCTGTCTTTCATTATATGATGTAGATTTGCATCCCTCTGTTTATTTTGCTTACTTAAAACTTATCAAATATACGTTTAGATAAGGTTTTTGAAGCAGAGGCCATTTTCCCTTATACTAAAATTAAGGCGGCCATTTTGACCTCCATCTTGCATCAATGTTATGATGTTGGGTCAGAACTAAACTCAAACTTGAACTGTTAACAAAATAAAGTAAAGTCAAAAACAAGACACTTAAGACAGTTTATTAGAGACCAAGTTCTCTATATCATTTTTTTCGGCGGCCATCTTGGTCACCATCTTGCCTTTTTGTTATGATTGGAGCGTCAAAACACACACAAAACTAAATTATGGTGTTTGTATTAATAAGAACATAAAATGAGCATTTTAAACACAAAATATTGAGTATATGCAACTCTGGGATGCTGTTTTCTTGTTTATGGCAACCATCTTGGATGCCATCTTGATTTTTTATTTTTTCAAACAATTCATGATGCAGTTTTTGAACTGGCATGGTCTGATGGACCAGAAGAAGACAGTAAGGACAACAAGAGAAGTGAGCTTTTTGCTTCACATACATGTATTATGTTGTTTTTTTGCAATATTTTCCGCCATTTGTCGGCCATTTTGAATTTTTGAATATTTCAAAATGCTCAATGATGCCAAGGTGGCATCACTCGGATTCTTCATCTGAAAGGTATCAAGAAGTGAAATCCATAAAAACATTTTATGCGGCACACATTTCCAGGTCACAGGCCAATTCCATGTTTGGCAACTGGACTATATGGTCAGAAACTTAAAAGACATGCATGCATGCTCATGAGGTTGACCATATTGACTTGAACGTAATGCAAAAATAAGGTACAATTGTTTGACAACAGATCAAGCTTAATACGAGTCTATATCATGAACTTACTGATTAACAGATGTCTTTTTATGCTTCTATGCAGGGTTAAAATAAGAATAAAATAAACATAAATATCATAGAAGTCTTCCTATGACCACTTCAAGCTTCAAGCAGAGACTTTTTTTTGTATTTTCGTGACAGACAAATTGTATTGTTACCGGCCTAACAAATTCAAATTTTTAGCTCAAACAAAATTCTTATGATTGTTTCAACTCTGAAATGAACTTGATCTAAAGGTTTTGCAAACATAACGAAAACTTGTCCATGCAATATACAGAGACTTTTTTCAGCTGTAAAAATTGAAAATTTTATCAGAAAAATGTGGATATATTTCTTATTGTTTGCTCAAAACATAGATTGTGGGTACACGTTAGAACCGCCTCGCCGAGGCGGTTCTAACGAGTACCCACAATCTATGTTTTGGAGCAAAAATAAGAAAAATAAGTATACCCCTGCATACCCCAGTTTTCACGGACATGTTTTCATGATGCAAAATTATTTGAATTTAGAAAATTCATTGAAACTGTCTTAAGCTTTCAATATGGCTTGTAGTTAAGTTGCATCGCTACAATAGCTTTATACTCGGAGCACTTATAAAAATGGTTAATAGGGTCTTAATGTTTTTGACTGTCAAATAACTTGGAAATGAGCAGTCTGTCATTTAAGCAAAAAATGAATGGCTTTACAGGAAAAAAGGAATATGTTTTCTATGAATGCACCGAACATTAATTACTTCAACATAATAAAGTCATAAGACTATGGTATGGGCCACTGCATAAGAAAACCAACAAAATGATTGGGCAAAAACGAAGGCTCAGATCAGCTTCGCGGTAACCGCGAAGCTCAGCAGCGCCTTTGTTTTCGCTACATGGATAGTACAATTCCTCTTCTACTTAAATATAAAATTTCAAGCCTCTAGCCTTCTTCTGTGACTGTACAGCCTGGTTTGTATTGGACCTGGTCGGAACCCAAATTGTTGGTTTTCTCATGCACAGGCTCATATAAGAATTAGTATTAGGCTTTTCGTTCTAGGGATTCTGTTCATTTTTATTAATGGAAATATTTTTGAGGTTTTGGCTCTTAATGTACGTATGTATTGGCAACCTCAGCAAATGAGCCGCCTCATGGGAAAACCAACAATCTGCATAGGCGAAAACAAAGACGCAGATCAGCTTCGCGGTAACCGCGAAGCTGATCAGCGCCTTTGTTTTCGCTTCTCGGATAGTACAATTCCTCTTCTACTTAAATCAGAAATTTCAAGCTTGTAGCTCTTTTCTGTGCTTGTACAGGCCGGTTTGTGTCGGACCTGTTCGGAAACCACATTGTTGGTTTTCCCATGAGGCGGCTCAAATCTTGTTGAAGCTTTTTCTCTGTGTTTGCTCCTGTGGCGAATAGTACAGTAAGTACATATGTGCCTTATAGAAGACTAAAAGAATATTAGAGATTGAAAATGGTGAGAAATCTTGATAATGCAAGATCGTGTGAGAAACCAAGAATTATATCTATGATACTATATTGTTTTCACCAACCAATACGACAATCACGAAAACTTAAGAGTATAGAGCACACATGTTTTTGGTTAAAATAAGTCTTAGATGTTTTTTTGGAATCCCATTTGTATGATCCATGTGTCAATATTTTATTGTATTTCTGTCTGTTATATGTCATTTGTAAAAAAAAAAAAAAGTTTAAACCAAACTAAGAAACATCCAGGCTCAAAAACATCAATCCTCTCTCAATTAAATCAAATGATCACTCCTAACTCATTCTCTTTCATCCTCTCCCTTTACAGTGCCCACCAGTAGCGGTTGCCATAGCAAAAGCAAGGAAAGATGGGAAAAGTTTTACGAACACCAATATGATAGAATTTCCAGTCGTAGAGATAAGCGATGCCATGGGATGGTCAAGTGGTCCAGTGAAAAAAGAGCTCAAACTATTGCAGTGGGACTTTACTGGAGCAGGTTAGTACTCCAGTATAAATGTTGTCAAGGCCTCTTCACACATAAGCGAAAATCCCTTGACGTAGACTTGCGTTTTTTTCGTGAAAAGGGATATTTGTTTCAACATTTAACATCCCGACATGACCATAGTTGTTGACTGGGATGTAAAGCAATAAATAAAGCAAACAAAAACAAATTTTTGCAATTAAATGCAAGTCCGAGTGCCTCAAGAGATTTTCGCTTATGTATGATGAGTCCTTAAACTACATTAAACTGCTTTCTTTAACCTTAAGATTAAAGAGATGTAAGAGGTATTTTCAATGTGTCTTGCCACAGAACCTCATTCCATCGGATCACCTAAGTACTGGTAAATTGTTTGGAAGTCCTGGTTAATTGTTTGGAAGTCCTGGTTAATTGTTTGGAAGTCCTGGTTAATTGTTGGGAAGTCCTGTAATTGTTTGGAAGTCCTGGTTAATTGTTTGAAAGTCCATAATTTACCCAGGAAATGTATTATTAGGGCAGTGCTATGTTTTATGGCACCTGGTGTCATTCATCAAAGGAGATTTGATTTATGGACATGACAGTAGCTGTGTACTAGGAAATAAAGACACAACAAACACTTAGTTAAATGTTTCTCAAGGGTACTGTGCAACACGAATTTCTGTTTCATAGTAAATTTATGGCAATTAATATCCTTGTTTGCATGTTTTGAAGAAATAATAAAACAGGAACTTAATAGCGCTTTGACTTGCTAGTTGTCAAAAGCTTTTACTTTGCATGCCCATGGGAATTTTTATCGAGTCATAATCTCTTAAATCATGACTACACAACTTTTATACAGAAATGATTAGCATGACTGAGAACAACAAGCACAGATGAAATTTGAGCTGCCTCATGGGAAAACCAACAATCTGCATATGCGAAAACAAAGGTGCAGATCAGCTTCGCGGTTACCGCGAAGCTGATCAGCACCTTTGTTTTCACTACATGGATAGTGCAATCTCTCTTCTTCTTAAGTGCGAAATTTCAAGCTTTTAGACTGCTTCTGTTCTTGTACAGGTCAGTTTGTGTCGGACCTCTTCGGAAACCACATTGTTGGTTTTTCCACGAGGTGGCTCATTTGTATGTGACAATTATAGGGAGTGGATATATCTGTCTGGGAACCATCCATGGAAAGTTGTTCCTAGACAGGTATTTGTATTCTACAGTCTTACATTAATTTCATCTGCATGGGTTGTTCTAAATCATATAAGTTGAGCAGCATCATGAGAAAGCCAGATTTTTGCCTATGCGAAAACAAAGACGCAGATCAGCTGTGCAGTAACTGCACAGCTGATCAGCGCCTTTGTTTTTGCTGCTCGGATAGTACAATTCCTCCCCTACCTCTACCCGAAATTTCAAGATTCTAACTTTCTTCTGAGACTGTACATGCCGGTTTGTGTCAGACCTGGTCGGAAACTCTGAAGACCGGTTTTCTCACGTTGCAGCTCAGCTGTCTCTGGATAATTGGGGTGACGTATTAGAGCTGCGCCATTGATTTTGCATAGAAAAATGCAAGTTTTCCACATGAGAGGCTGCATAAAGGTAGTGCTGTAATGACGCAAGTTGTCGTAGATTTCACTTTGCAGTCTCTTGGGGAATTAAGAGCATGCCATAATCCCTTCAATCATAACGTTTTAGCCGCTGTGTGATAAAATTGAAGCTTTTTACTTTTATCGGTTAAGACTACAATCAGTCCTGATGTTAACTCAGTCTGAGCCTTTACTATTCATATATAGACCCTAAAATACCTTTTTGAAGCACCGTGAAGACACTAAATTAATTTGGATTAAAGACAAATGACCAGGGTTTTTATCAGGGGCAAAAACTCAAACTTTTATGTTGAATAGCAACCTTTAGTTTGTTTTTCAATTTTCGTCATGTTTACTGTAGCAAAGATAAAATCTGCAATTTAAATGCATGTTCCTTCAGAGACTGAAATTATAACTGGTGGGCTTAGATCATGTCTCATTAAATGCATGTTCATCATGCACAGATAGTAAATAACTACCCCGTGACCAAAAATAAACCGATTTATCACGTGAGGATTAGTAAGCAGACGAAAGGGCGAGCTTTCAGCGAGCCCTTTCAACTGCTTATGATCCGAGCGTGATAAATCGGTTTATTTTTGGCCACGGGGTAGTTATTCACTCTATAATCCAACAAAAGCCATCAAATTTTGCGAAAAAACTCACCCCATGTGAGGAGATTTGCTTTCCACCATTTTGTTTATTTAGTGGACAGCTTAGCAATTCCGGCAAACAACTCCTCAATGTTCGCCACCATAGCAGTAGATTTTGTTGATAATTTAAAATTTTCTTATCCATTGTTTCATCTACGTAACATTGCATAACAATGGTGGAGACCGACGTCACAAAACGTGACTAAATTTGACGTCATTGGCACGCTTTTTGTTACGTTAAAAATTGCAACACAGTTTTTTTTTAGTAAGTAGAGATGGCCTTTATTTGGTCAGTAGCTAAATAAAGCTTCTATTTATGTTTATGAACCCCCTTTATTGGGCTGATATGTAGGGTTGTTGCATTATAAAAACAGTTATGCTTTTGGTGGACGAGCACAAACTGGGCATCTGTACTGTTACAGATGAAGGCTGAGGCTTGGAATTTCAAATTTAAGAAAAGGGATCATTGTACTATCCATTTTAGCATAAAAAGAGAACTAATTATTTACTGCATAGCTGATTTGCTTCTTTAGTTTTGCTTGTTTAATATACTATTACTTCTTATGGTGCATCTTGTTTTATAAACAGTTTTCTCATTGGTGTAACATGAACATCTTGTTTACTGGGCATTGAAACTTCCGACAATAACACACTAGTAAATGAACCGTTTGCCTCATGGTAACCATGAAAGTCCGTTACAAACAATCAAATCAAATAATTGAGCCGTCGCATAAGAAAACCAGCAACATGTATATGGAAAAACAAAGGCACAGATCAGCTGTGCAGTAACTGCACAGCTGATCACCGCCATTGTTTTTTGCTACACGGATAGTACAGTCCCTCTTCTTTTTAAATCCGAAATTTCAAGCTTCTAGCTTTCTTCTGTGACTGTACAGGTCGGTTTATGTCAGACCTGGTGTGAAACCCAGATTGTTGGTTTTTCTCAGGCGGCAGCTCATATGGCATATGGAAATTTGTCATACAAGATGTGCTAATGATGCAAGAAAAGCAACAACAGAATAAACATTATTCAATTTTGTGTTTTTATTGGTTTGTCGTGAAATGCGTTCCCTTTTGTGTAGGAGGGACTTTATCAAACACATAGTGCTCAGATTTAAAAAGAATCATTTGTCAGCAAAGGCACTCTTCAGCTTAGGTCAGCCCAACCGTTTGTACAGAATTCCTCTTTTATTGACATGGTAATTCTGTTTCTCTATGACACGAACTGCTGGGGTTATCTTCAGCTGTGCAGTTACTGCGCACAGCAAAGCCTTTGTTTTGGGGTATGCAAAAAAATCTAGTTTCCTTATGATGCTTTTATGGTAATATACCACCCTGTAGGAGGTGTTAACCATGATAAACACTATCCTTAATTGGGATTTTATTGGTTAGAAAACAAATTACTGTGAGCCTGTGCATGAGAAAACCAACAATTTGGGATTCCGACCAGGAACGACACAAACCGGGCTGTTCAGTCACAGAAGATGGTTAGAGGCTGGAAATTTTGGATTTGGAAAGTAGAGGACTTGTACTATCCGTGTAGCGAAAACAAAGGCGCTGATCAGCTTCGCGAAGCTGGTCTGCGCCTTTGTTTTAGCATATGCAAATTGTTGGTTTTCTCATGCGGTGGCTCACTGTATTATTTGTATTCACTTGCTTTGTTCCCTATACTCCCATGAGCGTCTCTGTAATTAGATAAACTTGTTTTAGGGAGACAAAATATAGATGTAGATTGCACTTGGGATTTAAGATATGCAGTATGAAGTGTACAGATGCAAATAGCTTAATATTCGGTCACCCAGAAACTGGTCTATCCAAAATACTTTAGAATGCCTTGTTAAAAAAATGCCGTCTCATACTTTTCAGCTCCGGGAGTGGGGTTGCCCAGTGGTAGAGCCTTGGACTCCGAACCATGAGGTCCTAGGCTCGAATCCTGCTGGGATGCTGTGTTGTGTCATTGATCAATTTACTCCCTTGAGAACTGGTTATTCACACGAAGCAGTAGCTCCATCCAGACATGGCTGATAAATTGTTGTCTGGGATGTTAAAAAGAAATCTAAAGAATGCATAATTGAGCCGCAGCATTAGAAAACCAACAATTTGCATATGCGAAAACAAAGGCACAGATCAGCTGTGCAGTAACTGCGCCTTTGTTTTTCGCTATTCCGATAGTACAATTTTTCTTCTACTCAGTCAAATCCAAAATTTCAAGTCTCTAGCCTGCTTCTCTGACTGTACTGCTCGATTTGTGTGAAACACAAATTGATGGGTTTCTCATGCAAGGACTCATATTTTTCAGCTCCAAGAAAAACAGGCATCATGGTGGAGTTCTCTGAGTTAGCGTACCATTTCCGTTCCCCGGGGGACCTGAGCATTGAGGAGTTGGATGATATTTTACAATTCCTGCACACCCGGGTACAGAAACAGGAGAAATCAGAGGTCTACAATCTGTCACGTCTGTATCAGGCCCTTAAAAGGTAGGGAGCTGAAGTGAATTTGTCTGGTTACACAATAATTTAGATCACTGTTTCACATTTTATGAGTCGTTCAAAGCTGGCATAGAGGCAGGAGAAATCAGGTTCCAAGGTTATAAAACTTATTTCATGCTCAACTCAGCTGAGACTTAGAAATTTATTATGAGCAGGAGTTGTGTATTGAACCTGAATTTGCCACTAATTTTGACTATTTCAACATTTATGAGCAGTTGAAATTTCATGCTCAGCTGAGCTGAGCTTGAAAAAAAGTTTTATAACCATGAGGCCAGAGGTCTGCAATTTGTCACGGATGTATCAGGCCCTTAACAGGTAAAAGGAGGGTTGAGATGTATTTCAGTATGATTTTCATGCTCTAACGTGTGCCCACAATCTATGTTTTGAGCAAAAATAAGAAAAATATCTATTTTTTTCTACTGAAATTTTTCATTTTTTACAATCTTAAAAATCTCTGTATATTACATGGGCGTGTTTTCATAATGTATAGTTTCTGCTACTAAAAGTAACTAGGGGATAGCAAGATTTCATGCAACACAGTTCATAATTTGATTCGCCATACTGGCCTTTGAAAAAAAATGAAAACGTGAATGTCAAGCTTTGAACAAGGCCTGTTTTCTTGTTTTGACCAGTGAGCGCTAAAAGTTGAGAAATTTAATGCCAACAATTGATAGATACACAGAGACAAAAGAAGAGAAATGAGTTGTGTCATGAGAAAACTGGCATTTCACTTATGCGAAAACAAAAGCGCAGATCAGCTTCGAAGTTGCTGAGTTACTGCGAAGCTGATCAGCGCCTTTGTTTTTGCCACATGGATAGTATGATTCCGCTATTTTCTATATCCAAAATTTCCAGCTTCTAGCCATCTTCTGTGCTTCTACATCTCGGTTTGTGTTGGACCTAGTCGGAAACCACATTGTTGTTTTTCTCATGATGAGGCTCATATTATTCATTTCAGTATTGTGACTCGTTTTGATGAAGCTGTTTCCACTTTAAAAATGACAGGCAGACTGATAAATGCAGGGGACATAATAGTCTTTTAACATGATATTGTAGGAAAAAAAATCTCTTAATTTTCTTCAACAGACAAGCAGGACCCCATCATTATTTATTTTAATTCATTTACACCTAGGGGGACTGTTGCAGTCTTATAAATTAGGCAAGTTTTAAGGTTAGGTTGTTATATTGCAGAGTTGTAAATGCACTTCAATAAAACCTGGTAGAGGATTTAAAGTTGCATCCAGCTTGTTCTATCAAGTCTTTTTGCTTTAGAAATCTTTAATATTTTAGGGCAACATATATCTTGATTGAAATAATTTGAATATAAGGAAATTTATTGACCCATATTAATAGTAAAGGCTTTTCAAACATGTACCAACTTTCAGTCTTGTGAGCTTAGAAAATAATTTCACAAGTTTTCATTTAAACTATCTCATTTTTCTGACCTATAAATTCACTTTCCCATGTATAAAATTGCAGTGTATCCCACAAGAACTACTGGATGTGCTGTGACAACTTGGATATGAGCAGGAACGATAAACTTAAACAGTGCTCAACGAATATTTTGACAGTCAGCCATTAGCAGAAACTGGTGACTTGAAATGCACTCTCTTTTACTCATATTTATTCCATTTTTCAGTGTATCCCACAAGAACTACTGGATGTGTTGTGACAACTTAGACATGAGCAGAAACGATAAACTCAAGGCTGTGCTCAATGAATATTTTGACAGTCAGTCATTAGAAGAAACTGACGAGGTTTCCATGGTAACAGAGGAGCCTGTAAGTGCTATAACCAGGAGTCGGGTTAAAAAAATTATTTCATCCTCAATTCAGCTAAGCATGAAATTCATCATGCTCATAAACGTTTAAGAGCTGAGGGCCCAGGTTGTAAAACTTATTTCACTGAGTGGGATAGCTAGTAGCCCGTCCGATTTATATGGAAAGGTAGAAGTAGGCAATGATCAGGATATGGCGCAAATAGCAAGAAATTCCCACCCCAGCTGTAAAAATTGAAAATTTCACTAGAAAAGAAATGGTATTTTTGATATTTTTGCTCAAAACATTGATTGTGGCTACACGTTAGAATCTAACATGTACCCACAATCTATGTTTTGGCTCAAAATAAGAAAGATTGGTATACCCCTGCAAACCCCAGTTTTAAGCTCGCCTGTACGAAAGTACAGGAAGAGCTATTACAGTCACCTCAGCGTCGGCGTTGCTCATAGTTTTTGGTTAAAGTTTTATGAGTCTATATCTCTTGAAGTTGTTGATGGATCAAGTTGATACTTCACATGTTGCTAGATATTGGTCTAAAGTTTAATGCTGTATCATCATGACCCACTTGGGTGACATCGAGGTTGAGGTCATGGACTTTGAAATTTTGTGTTAAAGTTTTTATAAATCTTTCTCTCTTGAACATGTTGATGGATCAAGTTGATACTTTGCATGTTGGTAGATATTGGTCTGAAGGTTAATGTTGTAAAAATCACGACCCACCTGAGTGACCTTGAGGTCAATGTCATGCATCATAGATTTTAATAGATTTAGTGGCAAAGCACAAGTCAGGCGAGCTACGCTGTCCTGTGACAGCTCTTATTCTATATAAAAGTGGGGTTTAAGGGGGTATACATTTCACGGTCATGTTTTCCTGAAGGTTTGGTGGTTAGGATAACTATTTAAACCAGACAAATGAAAATGGTTTCATTCTCAACTCTTTTAAGATGTTTGTAGATTTGTAAACAGTCAAAAATAATGGATTTTATGCTCAGCTGAATTGACCAGTTTTTCTTGATGATTATTCTAACTCGAATAGAAGTCCATTTATACAGACAAATAAAATTTATATTGGCAAAAATATTTTCATTAAGTTTTATTAAAATGTTTTATAGTCTGAAGCTTTTCTTTTTTTTTCATATAAAACCTAATGAAGTCCAACAAAGACTGTTTTATTTGCCTTTTTTCCCCTAAAAAAAGCTGAAAATTGAACACTTAATTTATCGGGTTGCTCAGAAGAAAAAAAAAGACAACAAAAACATATTCATAATAAAGAACTAGAAATGCGTGTTTGTAAAACACTATGCCCCCAACTGTATGCTTGTCCCTAAACTGGCAGCTTGTATGATTCATTTATTTCATTTGAATGAAGTGAAATTTAATTTCTTAAAGAAGCTATTCGGTTGCCTCTGTTTTTGACCTCGATCCAGAGACAGAATTTAAGCTTTTTGCAAACAAGTTAGAAATGGAGTAAAAATTTCAAAATGGAGTTATTTTGTCAAAATTTGACGGAAAGTTCTCAAAAGTTAATCAGGTGATCTTCTTCTCAGCCCCAACCAGTATACCAAATACAAAGGCTCAAGCTTAAATACTTTTTCAGATATCTTGCACACAAGATTTTCATATTTTGTTTTAAAAGGGGCATAACTCCAAAAAGGCGCACCGAAAAGTGGAAAAATTAATCAAAATTTCCAAATTCCGTAGTTTTGTCAAAATTTGAGAGAAAGTTCTCAAACGTTAATCAGGTCATCTACTCATCAGCCCCAACCAGTATACCAAATATGAAGGCTCTAGCTCAAATGCTTTTTGAGATATCTTGCACACAATATTTTCAAATTTTGTTTTCAAAGGGACATAACTCAGAAAAGGGGCATAGCTTGGACATGAAAAAAAATAAGGGTCAACTATTTTTTCATGAGGAATCTGTATATGAAATTTCAAAACCCTAGCATTCACCGTTCAAAAGTTTCAAATTTCACCGAAAAGTGGAAAAATCAATCAAAATTTCAAAATTCCGTAGTTTTGTCAAAATTTGACGGAAAGTTCTCAAAAGTTGATCAGGTCATCTACTCAATAGCCCAACCTGTATACCAAATATGAAGGCTCTAGCTCAAATACTTTTTGAGATATCTTGCACACAATATTTTCAAATTTTGTTTTCAAAGGGACATAACTCAGAAAAGAGGCATAACTTGGACATGAAAAAAAATATGGGTCAACTATTTTTTCATGAGGAATCTGTATATGAAATTTCAAAACCCTAGCATTCACCGTTCAAAAGTTTCAAATTTCACCGAAAAGTGGAAAAATCAATCAAAATTTCAAAATTCCGTAGTTTTGTAAAAATTTGACGGAAAGTTCTCAAAAGTTGATCAGGTCATCTACTCAACAGCCCCAACCAGTATACCAAATATGAAGGCTCTAGCTCAAATACTTTTTGAGATATCTTGCACACAATATTTTCAAATTTTGTTTTCAAAGGGACATAACTCAGAAAAGGGACATAACTTGGACATGAAAAAAAATATGGGTCAACTATTTTTTCATGAGGAATCTGTATATGAAATTTCAAAACTACCAAATATGAAGGCTCTAGCTCAAATACTTTTTGAGATATCTTGCACACAATATTTTCAAATTTTGTTTTCAAAGGGACATAACTCAGAAAAGGGGCATAACTTGGACATGAAAAAAAATATGGGTCAACTATTTTTTCATGAGGAATCTGTATATGAAATTTCAAAACCCTAGCATTCACCGTTCAAAAGTTTCAAATTTCACCGAAAAGTGGAAAAATCAATCAAAATTTCAAAATTCCGTAGTTTTGTAAAAATTTGACGGAAAGTTCTCAAAAGTTGATCAGGTCAACTACTCAACAGCCCCAACCAGTATACCAAATATGAAGGCTCTAGCTCAAATACTTTATGAGATATCTTGCACACAATATTTTCAAATTTTGTTTTCAAAGGGACATAACTCAGAAAAGGGGCATAACTTGGACATGAAAAAAAATATGGGTCAACTATTTTTTCATGAGGAATCTGTATATGAAATTTCAAAACCCTAGCATTCACCGTTCAAAAGTTTCAAATTTCACCGAAAAGTGGAAAAATCAATCAAAATTTCAAAATTCCGTAGTTTTGTAAAAATTTGACGGAAAGTTCTCAAAAGTTGATCAGGTCATCTACTCAACAGCCCCAACCAGTATACCAAATATGAAGGCTCTAGCTTAAATACTTTCCGAGATATCTTGCACACAAGATTTTCAAATTTTGTTTTCAAAGGGAAATAACTCAGAAAAGGGGCATAACTCGGACAAGAAAAAAAATACGGGTCAACTATTTTTTCATGAGGAATACACACATGAAATTTCAAATCCCTAACATTCACCATTCAAAAGTTAACAGACGTACACACAGACAGACAGACAGACAAGCCGAAAGCAATATGCCCTTCCAACTTTTTCAAAGTTGGGGGCATAAAAAGAGACATAACAAAAAGGTTGTTTGTCGCTACTTTAGTCATTGATTATAGGCCCTTGTTGTTGTTTTTTTTTCCTGTCTCAATTTAATATGCATCATTCATGTATTGTAAATTTGAGAGAAAAAGACAAGACACAGATTGCATGAGAGCCCCCACCTATTGGGGTGGTGATAAGTAGATGGGCTGTTTGTTTATATACCCAATAATAGAGTTTAAAATTTTGCTAAAATTGCATGTTTTAAAAATTGACCCCTCGATTATAGGCTTTTAGGGACTTTTCTCTTCTTTGGTATAGATCTCCTTATACTGAAAAGTTTCAATTTGTACAACTTCAGTATATTGCATGGGTGTGTTTTCGTAATGTATTAACGAACCTTAAGCTCCCACAAATATTTCCTAACTTAATGTTCTCTTGCTCTTTCAGACACCTTATGTCAGCCTGGACCAAGTGATCTCTGACATTCGACAGTTTCACAACCTGTATGGACAAGAGCATAGTCTGAGTGGCCGCGCAATCGCCAGGATATTTCACGGTATCGCCAGTCCGTGTTTTCCGGCCACGACCTGGGGCAGGGTGCGCAGGTTCTGGAGGAGTCACCTGGATATGGATTTTAATGAGCTCATGAAATTAGCCACAAAGGAGTTAATTGGTTTGCGATGAATGCCAGTTCACGTCTGTGACAGAGTGCCTTTGGCTCTGGTCATTACGAAAATATGCCCATGCAATATACAGAGAATTTTAAAGTTGTAAAAAAGTGGAAATTTTCAATAGAATTTATTAAATAGTTTTCTTATTTTGGCTAAAAACATGGATTGTGGGTACAGGTTAGAACCGCCTCTGTGAGGCAGTACCCACAATCTATGTTTTGTAGCAAAAATAAGAAAAATAGGTATACCCCTGCCTTCCCCAGTTTTGCTATATAAAAGTGGGGTTCAAGGGGTATGCTTCTCATGGAAATGTTTCCCTGACGCAAAATCCTGCAATGGACTGTTAGATTTGCTTCAGCATTGACAAAAGGTGGAATTAGGAAGCTTTAAGAAGTAATGGAGAAGTGTGAAAATATGGGCTTGCTTTTAAAAGAAGACAGATAAAATCTGATTTGCTTGCTTACCACTCTAAAAGTTTCAGAACCTAGTGCTATTTCCTGGGGCAATAGAACTTAGTGCTATTTCCTGGGGCAATAGAACCTAGTGCTATTTCCTGGGGCAATAGAACTTAGTGCTATTTCCTGGGGAAATAGAACTTAGTGCTATTTCCTGGGGAAATAGAACTTAGTGCTATTTCCTGGGGCAATAGAACCTAGTGCTATTTCCAGGGGCAATAGATCGTAGTGCTATTTCCTGGAACAATGTCTCAAAGAGGAGCAAACAGAAATACAAACTCAGATACAAACTGCATAGACATAGCGGTGTGCTTACTGCACAGATAGTTTGTACTTTAGAAAGCTGCTAGAGTACAGGCTCCCAGGTTTTAAAACCTTTTTCATGCTCAACTAAGATTAAAATTTATCCAGCTCATAAATGTTAAAATGCCAACTGTTGTTGGCATTTTAACATTTATGAGCAGGATAAATTACTATATTTTCTAGTTATAAACCCGAATTTTCCACAATTTTGACTATTTCAACATTTATGAGCAATTAAAATTTCATGCTCAGCTGAGTTGAACATGAAAAAAGTTTTATAACCTCAGGGCCAGGTCTCTGGAGCGATGGGTCCTAGGTTCCTTACCTACATCTGCCATTTAGTGTCTTTCAGCCAGACACTTAAGCTTCTCATAGTACTAATAAATACCCAGGAAACAGTGGCTTTACCTGGACATGACTGAAAAGATGTTGAGTAGGATGTATAGTCATAACAAAGCCAAGTTAATCTGCACCTTTCCATCTTAGTATGCATGGGCCTATCTGTGTTGGACCTGGTCAAAACCCCCAAAACAGTTTCACGCTCAATTAATTATACCAACTTTGTATTTACATATATTTTGTGAAAATTTTTAAATGTAAATATTAAAATATAACTTAAACATCGAGTTAGCATCATTCAAAGCCTATAGACATATGTGTAACATGTCTCCTGAAATAGAATGAATGCATGTATATCTGAAAAGATGTTTATGACCCTGGAATTTAATGCAGAGAATCTGTCAAAGTTGTTTTGATAGGATCTAGAGGGAACAGCAATGAAAACCCTGATGATGCTAATTCCCAAGTATTCTGAATGACGTGAATGTATACTGTTTGCCACCAAAGTGTTTATATCTTTGATAACTAACATAGATGGTGTCGCATCTCAACGCTGGTATAAGGGATAAGTTTCCTTAGCATTCTTATTATATAGAGGATCTTACACAAGAGGTCATTTCATATGAAATGTATTATTAAACAAGCCTTTGGCGAGTTTTATAAATTTAATATGAAATGACCACGAGTGTAAAATTCGTTTTATCATATGACTTTTAAAATAGGATTTTGTCACCTTCAAAATGGACATATTTTCAAAGAAAATTAACATTGTTGTTACGGACGTCATCAATGACGTTACGTATTCCCACAAAACTGTTAATACACGTGTTGCCATAACACGTCGTAACACTTTTCATTACCTGACGTTATCCACTGGAAAACAGCAACATCATATGATATAGTTAATGAAATCAGATTGATCACTGAGGGCGGCTGCATAATATAGCATCCTTTAACTTGTCAGTTGCTTAACTGCTTTTCTCCATTTACGGGCTGGCAAGTTGCTATTCTTGGATCAGGAAGAGGGAGATCTCTGTCCTTGAACAATTTTATAGAATAGATATAACTGCTATGATCAGAGCTACAGCAGTTTAACCAGCAACATTCTATTCTTTGATATTAGGTAATGAAATATTAGGAAATGAAAGAAACCAAAGAAATACGCCTTTGCCTGCATTTTTCCTGGAAATAAACATTTCTAAAAGAATAGGGTTCTTCGTATCTCTGAAGTATAGTCAATAGACATAACTTTAAATTTTCAAATGACTCCAAAATTATGAAAAAATGTTGACCAGAAAAGGCAGGATAATTTTTCTTGTTAACATGAAAATAATTTGAGTTAACAAAACTGATAAATGAGCCACTGCATCAGAAAACCAACAATCCGCATATGCAAAACCAAAAGCTCAGATCAGCTGTGCAGTAACTGCAGTCAGCTGATCAGCACCTTTGTTTTTGCTACACAGATAGTACAATTCCTCTTCAACTTAGATCCAAAATTTCAAGCCTCAAGCCTTTTGCTGTGACTCAGTACAAGCCAGTTTGTGTCAGACCTGGTTGGAAACCCAAAAATGAACATACGACAGGAGCCAGCCTAGGTTTTCTCATGTGAAGGCTCAAATGATTATGTCTATTGACTGTACCTGCAGATTATCACAGATTCTGCTTAATACAATTTTAAAAGGTGTAAATATAACTTTCAGAATAGAGAAACATGTTTACTCGATAAGTGTATTTAAAATTATCATTTTGTTTGTCTGTATTGAGGGTTTAACATACAAGACAAAATTATTTTTAGTCATGTCGGGACGGAGCCCCTGGGTATTAACCAGTACACTGGGGAGTTCATATGTCTTGCTCAAGGACAGTTTTTATTTAGGGAGGTATATCATCAAATGAACAATTAGAATTTTTGACATGTCTTACGAATATGAAAATTCGTAACTAAGAAATGATACATAGCTTGAAAAAATCTTATGTCCCAGATGGGATTCGAACCTGGAATCTAATGCTCTAACCACTGAGCCAAAGAGTCGACTCCCTGACGAAGTATATCAGAGATTGTACTTATATGATACATTGTATCGAATAGCTGTGCTATTTATAGAAGCTATGCATCATTCGAACGAATGAGTGGTGCAATGGGACATAACACCTGTTTGTCATTGGAGACCTAAACCACAATTTCTGCCTGTATGTAAGATTATTTCCTTCCCCAAATCCAATTGTTTGAAAAGTTCCATTCTTTTGTATGTTTTTAAATTCTATGCATAGAAAACACATTTGTTTACACAGGGGAAAAAGAACTGTATCCAACATAAATCAAGTATGTTGACCAGTCATAAGCAACATCTTACAGAGCTGGCCCTGGTTCTGTGTAGGGTTAGTGCAAAACTAGTGTAACTGTTACCAAGAGGGCTTAGAGCAAAACTATTGACAGACACATGATCATCGGTAAATTTCACAGAAATTAAAATATAATGCTCATGTTCAGCTTCTTCTGATGTCTTTCTATAATTGTAGAAGTACAACAGTGCATGAGAAAATCAACAATCTGGGTTTCCAAGCAGGTCCTACACAAACTGGCTTATACAGTCACAGAAGCAGGCCAGAAGCTTGAAATGTCAGATGTAAGAAGAAGAGGGATTGTACTATTTGTGTAGTGATAACAAAGATGCTGATCAGCTGTGCAGTTGCTGCACAGCTGATCTGCGCCTTTGTTTTCGCATATGCATGTTGTTGATATTCGTATGTGGCGGCTCAATTTCTATTATGAAAGCTACATCTATTTGATCCATTTTATTTGACCTCGGTATGACCTTGGTTCTGATTGCACCAGTTCCTAGTCACTGCTTACTTTTATCTTGGTATATGATTTGGCAATTTATAACTTTGGTATCCAGCTTAAAGCAGTGTACATGTACTGTAAATTCGGAAATTTTTCGCGTGACTTTTATTTCGCGAATTTTCTATTTCTGAATTATTAGCGAGTTCTTGAATTCGCTAGTGAGTGTCCATGTATTCTATAAAGTTTAAAGTGACTCTTTATTAGCAAGATCTTTGAATTCGCGAGCCAACCAATTCGCGAATATTTCCGGATCTACAGTATTTTCAATTGCCAAAAAAACTACATATTCTACATACGTAATTAATAATTAAACATATACTAATGCACTAAATCATGATTGTGCAATAAGTTTCAGTACATCTTCATACACTTTACATTCACCGCTATATCCATTGGTTTCAAAAGACTGCAAAAATCCTATATATGGCACTGGTAGTTTGTTTTGTTTGGCACCTCGTAAAATCACGTCGAGATACATTGGTGAAGGTCTCGTGTCAAATGTACTGTCTGGAGAGTTAAGTTCAGCGATGTATGTTCGGCAGGTGTGGGCGGTGCCGTCAGGGTCGGTGATTTGGACGTCTATTGGGTCATACATCCCTTCTTGCCTGAAACATTAGGAAAACTCGCCCATGCAATATACAGCATTTTTCCTATAAGTACCCACAATTTATGTTTTGAAGCAAAAATAAGAAAAAATTATACACTGGTGCATCCCAGTTTTATTCTAAATAAGTGGGGTTTACAGGGTATACATGTACATTTAATGGACATAGTAGTAAATACATGTACTACTATCTTTCAATGTCAAATTCTTTGAAAGTAACATTGTATAAGGAACATGGTATCATTTTGAATTTATACTGATAAAGCCAGATTCATAGAAATAGCCAATTGGCATTGACCAGTTTTATAACCTCAGGACCAGTACTCTGGGGAGCTTGAATGTCTTGCTCAAGGACACTACACCAGGCCCCAAGGCTATTAAACTTTTTTCATGCTCAACTCAGCTGAGACTAAAATTTATCCTGCTCAAAAATGTTAAAATGCCAACAATTGTTGGCATTTTAACATTTATGAGCAGGATAAATTTACAGTTTTTGAGTTTTGAACCAGAATTTTTCATAAATTTTGACTATTTCAGCATTTATGAGCGGTTGAAATTTCATGCTCAGCTGAGCTGAGCTTGAAAAAAGTTTTATAACCTCGAGACCAGGAAGGTGGGTATTGAACCCAGGACTTCTGGCTCCACAGTCCTGTACTCTTCCACTAGGTTACCATGCTCTTGGAAGCAACTTCTTATGTTCACTACAGGTAAATTTGTGCTGGAAAAGTTTGTTTGATCTATCCTGTTTTCCACCAATACAATGTAGAATGATACTATTGATGGCTTAGAATAGGCCACATGATGAAATTTAAAAGTGATAACAGCAAAATTTTAAGTGTCCATAATTATAATTATCTCCCAAACGGGAGAGCCCTATTCAGAAATATTTCTAGTCAATTTGATAACCAATTTTCCCGTTTTGCGACAAACTATGTGTTCAACTGAGCCAAGAAAATATATAATCTACACCTAGACAATTACAAAATATCTCCAAATTCTATTTAAGAAACACTAGTTAAGAAATTGTAAACACTGAATTTCAGCCTAATTAGCGCACATGCATGAGAGCACACTGCTTGATGTAAACTGTGTTAAAACTTATCCTTAAATGACCAAACACTATTTTGGAATGATTGGAACACCATTTATATTTTTGATATGGCATTTCAGCAGTTTATGTGTTGTTTTTGTTCAGAGTGTACACTAATTAGAACAATATTTACCTTTAATGTTATTTTGAAATTTAACCACACTGTGCAGTAATTAGAATGAAAAGGGTATTCCAAAATCATGATGCATGCCTAAATATACTTTAGTTTAATACTCTCAGTTTTTATTTTTATTTACCTGTTTAGGGAAGCCATATCTTCTTGGTGTAGCCGCCATATACAACCCCACACTCTTCCATCTTTAGGTGAGGATATGATTGTAGCAGCCCCTCCTTTCCACCTGTCACTTGAAATGTCTCGATCGAAAGTTGTAAAGGCAAGCTTATAACCCTGCAACAGTACATAATCTATAAGACACTTATAAAGATGTAATGCATAATGGAAAAATGATTTAAATCAAGACTCCTCTTACAGCAACCATAGTGCAGATTATATTTTCCTTTTGGTCCTTTGAAATCAGCGATGATATTCTGAGAAATCAGAAATTCATAATTGGTTTAGAATCATTTTGAAACTGTTTAATCCCGCTATGACCAGTTTTCGACCGCCTAAAACGTATTTTGCCTTGTTTTATTTGGTCTCATGACTAATTACTTCTACTTTTGGTTTATATCATAAAACAGCCCATGAGTTATAAACCAAGCACAATAAAGTTTTGAATTTTCTCCTTTGTGTCTGGCAAGACCTGATAATATGATAGTGGCTGAGCGTAGGTCTTTTCAGAATTTACTAACCTATTTTCGACCGCCAGGGGTAAAATCTATAAGCCACATTCAATAAGAACTGAATGTGTTCTACTGTTGGGGTACAACCTTACAAAACCAAAAAACAAGCAAAATCATTTGGAAAATAAGCAAGTATTCTCGCACACCAAGGCAATTCATAAAAGGTACATGTCACTGAATGGGCTGTTGAATTACTTGGGGTAGGGTTGGGAATATTAGTATAGCATATGTTTTACACATCCATCAAAGACAAAGCAAGTATGTTTCAACTCTAGAGATGCTAAGCCTCACTATCATGTACATGATAGCTATTGTACATGGCCATGTGGTGTTTTATTCAACAATTTTTATCCTTGTAGAATTTTTAAAAATTGATGGAAACAAAGAAAACTGCCATAAGGACAGTATATCAACTATTTGCTCTAAAATTATTTTATTTAGAAAGCTTCAAAATTTTATCGTCTTGCAACAGTAAAAGAAATCACTGTGAATAAAAAATATTTTTGAATTATGAAAATTTGTTCAACAGGTTAGAAATTGTAGCCATGGAAACAGGCAAAAAATCTGGTAATAAGAAAAAGCCCAAGAAACAGGGTGTTCCAACATACTGTTATTTAAAAGTTACCACTGAACCTTCACAGCTAGAAGAAAACCACTATCTAGCTGGGCTGTCCCTGCTGAAAACAGTGATACCCCAATAGCTGCAAAATTCAGTGTATTAAGATTTTTATAAGGCAAGGTGGTCGAAAATAGGCAGTGGTCGAAATTAGGTTGCACGAGGATATATTCAGCCCAATTTGGATAATACCAGTCCTTATATAGCTTTGATTTGGTCATGGCTTAATGGCCAGTCAACAATTTTTCAGTCAAGGGAGTGTGGTGGCCTGGTGAAGAGCATCAGACTCCAAATCAAAAGGTCCTTGGTCAATCCCAACTCAGGGCACTGTGTTATGCCTTTGAGCAAAAGACATTATCTCCCCATAGTACTGGAAGCAGTGGCTCAGTCCCGAAATAGCTGAAAAATTGTTGACAGGGACGATAAACCTAAAATGTTCAGCTATGTTATGACCAATTACCCTTTCTGGGTATTAAGCAGTACATTGTACCATGGCAAGCTTAATTGCTTTGCTCAAGGACACTATACAGTGGAAGTAGATATAAAACCAAGGACCTTGTGTGCAAGAGTCCTGTACTCAACCACTATGCCACAGCATTTCCCATTGCTGAGATGGGGCAGGTCTATCTTTTGGATGAAGCTAATTGTAAGAAACAAAAATTCAATTATCTGAATGTTTTAATTGCAGTCAATCATAAATTATGGTAAACAAAATCCATTTTCTGCTATCTGTAATTCATAAAATGAACTGCACCGCAAGAAAACCGCTCTTCTGGTTTCCGACCAGGTCTGACACAAACCAGCCTGTGCAGCTACAGGATATGGCCAGAAGCTTCAAATTTCGGATTTAAGAAAAGGAATTGTACTATCCGAGTAGCGAAAACAAAGGCGCTGATCAGCTAAGCAGTTACTGCACAGCTGATCTGCACCTTTGTTTTTGCATAAGCAAAAATCCGGAAATCTCGTGACACGGCTCATGCATTGTCTTCACATTGTGCATCTTGGTAGCGATATTAAATGCCAAAAGCCATCATCAAACAAAACTATAAATTGGTCTCACCTTGAGCTGTCCAACTGATACAAACTCAGCACTCGGGTTCATGAGCTGGAGGCGCTGTCTCAAAAGATTACTACCATAGGCAAAATATAGGAATGTGTTGGTCATAGTGTTCACTGGTTAGTATGGTTCTCTGCAATAACAACATATGAGCCGCCTCTAAGAAAACCAACAATGTGGTTTCCGAACAGGTCCGACACAAACCTGCCTGTACAACTACAGAAGCGGGCTAGAAGCTTGAAATTTCGGATTTAGGAAGAAGAGGGAGTGTACTATCCGTGTAGCGAAAACAAAGGCGCTGATCAGCTTCGCGGTTACCGCGAAGCTGATCTGCGAACCGCGAAGCTGATCTGCGTCTTTGTTTTCGCATATGCAGATTGTTGGTTTTCTCATGAGGCGGCTCATATCTTAAAAGAAAAAAGATAAACCAGAGGACCCTTGGTCCTGAGAACGCTCACTTAGCCTGACCTTAGAGCATTTAGTAATCTTGAAATGACCCTAACCTTGAATACTCACATACCTTTATTGACTTCATTAGTTGTCTGCATCTGCCAAGTTTCAGGTCTCGGGCTGCAATAGTTTCCGAAAAATCCTGTTTTTATTTTTTCCCATGAAAAAGCCAAAGTTTCCAAAATTGACCTTGTTATAAACTAGTTCAAGGCCATCCTTGGGTCATCATTTGAACAAACTATGATGGGCTAAGGTCCCTCATAGTACAAACCAAGTTTCAGGAATATCGTCCCACCAGTTCTGGAGAAGATTTTTGAGCATTTGTGGGCATGGCAGCCACGTTGAGCATGCAACCCACTGATTTCACAAAGAAAATTTCATTCTCCCTATGCATGAAGGCTTCAGATAAAACTTCACATTCATAGGCTGAGAGGTTACTGAGAAAAACAAGTCTTTATTTTCGATTATTTCAATGACCTTGCATACCTTCATTAGTTGTCTGCTTCTGCCAACTTTCAGGTCCCAAACTGCAATAGTTTCCGAAATATTCATTGTTTTCACTTTTTCCCATGCACTACAAGCCTATGTTTCCAAAACTGACCTTGCAGTAAAATTGGTCATGGTCATCCTTGGGCCATCACAGTCCCAGATATTAGAAACCATGTTTCAAGAATATCAGCCCACTGGTTCACTCTGGAGAAGGAAGGTTTTTGAGCATTTGTGAGCATGGTGGCCATGTTGAGCATTCAACCCAGAGTTTGTGCACAAAATTTGATCCAAAACATACATGTGATGGGTTTGAAAGAGGAATCGGGGAGATTTTTCTTCCATTTCAGGGAGATTTTTGAAAAATGTATAGAATAGACAGGAAAATTCCTGATTCATATCAGGGAGATTTTGTTTTGTTTTTGTTTTTTCAAAAAAGTGGTACATGTATACTTAGAAGAATTTTTCCCAATTTTAAAGCTCATTTCCTGGAGTCTCCCTGATGATGAGGGAGGTATCACATGTATGAGCATAGATTGTTGGTACTTGTTAGAACTGCCTCGACGAGGCAGTTCTAACGTGTACCCACAATATATGTTTTAAACAAAATTAAGAAAAATATAAAAAAATCTGCTACTGAAAATTATCAATTTTTACAATTTACGAAAAATTAGTGTATTACATTGACGTTTTGTAAAGCATAGACATTCACGCTCTAGTGGTTACTGTCATATGATTGATTAAAAATGAAAACCATTACAGTTGATGAGGAACTAAATTGGCTTCAAGTTAGTTCCAAGTTTTATAATATTCAAAGCATTCATATTCGCATATACAGCAGATTCCGTTTGGCTACAGTATGTATTACGAGTACATCTTTGAACTAATTCACCTGCCACATGGTCTTGGATTTGTAGTGTACTGTTGAATGGGGTTAAGATTTTGGTTTGGTTATTGCTTAACGTCCCAGCCAACAATTTTAGTCATGTCCAAATGGAGCCACAGTTCCCTGGGTATAATTTACTTTTAAAAATTTACCAATTAAGCAAGAAGCTGAAAGTATCCAACCCAGGACCTCTTGCTCATAAGTTTATGTACTCTACCACTACACCACCACAATTTCTGTGGAGTTAAGGCACAAGTAGCTCGGGTATCATGTCTTTATTTAAAGAGGATGACATATTTAAAACATAAATTAATCTCATGTATTAATTAGTGTGTATACTTCAAAAGCGGAAGTTCACATTAATCAGTCTGTCATCTTTCTGCTGTGTCTGGTTCAGTTCGAGTCCCACATGGGGCACATGTGAGACAAGCTAAGTTCTGCTTGCAGGTGTGCTAGGCATTTTTTCACGGGGTCCTCCAATTTTTGCCTCATGATCTACTGATTGGCCTGTCTCATACGAGCCGATATTGTAATACTGAATAAAAAATGAATAAAAAAAAAAACGTTCCAGCTTCAGCAGCTGCTGTTGGTTAATAAAAGAATTTTGTGATATAATGCCCCACTCAAAAGCTAAGGTCCCAAGGTTATAAAACTTTTTTCAAGCTCAACTCAGCTGAGCATAAAATTGAAACTGCTAATAAATACCAAAATAGCCCAAATATATTGAAATTGAAGATTCAGAACTCCAAATCCTGTATATTATCCTGCTAATAAATGTTAAAACGCCAACAATGTTGGCGTTTTAAAATGAGCAGGATAAATTTTAGTCTCAGCTTAGCCTGAAAAAAGTTTTCTAACCTTGGGGTAAGGTCATGATGGAGCCTTTCCAGCTGTGCCATCATGTTCTACCACGCTTTTTGTATTCATTCTATTTAGTGCATGGTGCACTTAAAACTGTTCAATGTTGCCTTAAAAAATTGCTGTATTTATTTTTTATCTAATAATCCCACACTAAGGCTGAAAAGACACCATAAACTTATGATGGTCCAAGGAAGAAATAGTCTGGCGGGTCAGCCGTCAAAATGAATTTTTGATAACTGATTTATCATTTTGACGTCTGACTTCAACACTATCAAAATTTCCCAAGTTCTATTAATATCTCTGCAAGCTGTTTATAGACATTGATTTTATGGGAATTCCTAATCTGATTGGTTGATGGCTGGGTGCTGAGGTCATGCACTCTCTAAGAGCCAATCAGAAGCTCGCAGTTAGAATTGTCTCCCCTCTCAGATGACTTTTTTGTCAGCCATGTTGGTTGGATTCTTTTAAAAAATCATCAAAATAAACAAAATTTGGATATGTTTTATGAATTTTCAAATGGAGGTTTGTTTATTTTTTTGTTTTACAGTGTTTTACACCATTTGTTTATATAAAAACTTGTTATTCTGTAAATAATGACTTTCACCCAAAAGTGGCCGACAGCTTGGCTTTTTGACAATGTGCTGGAGTCAGACGGCAAAATGAACCACTGGGTATGATACTTCATTTTGACGGCTGACCAGTCAGACTAAGGAAGAAAGTCCAAAACTTTAATGGTAATAATTACATTCAAGCCTCTGCAAAATACATGCATACACAAGTTGATTGGAAAATAGGTTGATGTTCGTTAGGTGTGATAGTAAGTCAAAATACGGTTTGCAGCTGAGCTGTGAAGTTACTTCATTCTTTAGTCATCTTTTGTGGCCGTACTGCCATACTGAGTCCATCATGGATGGGTGTATAAAGATAGATTCCATTGAAATGTATGAGAAGAGGATGCTGAATAGGAGCTAGGCCTACAATCCTTATGTACGTAACAATGTCGATCGTGAAAACCTACAAAAGATAATCACAGGGGTGTCCAAATCATTTTCTCTTGTAGCAAAATTTAAAACCCTTGTAGCAAAACCTCAAAATAAAAATTTTAAATTTTGACCATTTCGACCCCCCCCCCCCCCCCCCAAAAAAAAAAAAAAAAAAAAAAAAAAAAAAAGAAATAAATAAATAAAAAAATAAAAAATAAAGGGTGGCTGAGATCAGCTGGGCTTTGACTTTTGCAATCCCCCCTCCCCCGACATGTGATACATTTTTGGGCTTTCAGAAACAGTAGGGAGAGTTTCGACAACATTAACATATAGCTGTTCTTAATGTGAAAAATAAAAGACAGTTTCACAAGTCTTTTTATAAAAGATGGCAAGTAGTCTATGCAAGATATATTTTGCAAATTTATTTATGCGCAACAGTAAAGTGAAAAGATAACGAAAACACTAATTGTAGCATTTTTTTCAAAAGCTGTTACTTAGTATCTAATGTCTCTCCTACTGATTTTGCATTGAGTTGTTTCCCTTGTAGTAATCTATTTTATATAAAAATGTGTTTGCCATTTTCGTTTTTTTGCTTATAAACTTTTAATAATATCCATAAAAACGAACAACATACTGTTTATTAATTGAAATTGAATCATTCTATTATAATTATTTAATACATGTATCTATATGAATTTTCTAAAAAAAATAATAATTTACAAAACGCAAGTTTATAAATTTGACCATGCACATATAGTAAAACGTGTATACATCGTTAACAAGCACAGCGAATATCCGTGGTGCAGTAACCAATCTCTGGTGCTCCCGGAACAACAAACCCACAAAAAACAACCTCCTATAGTACTGGTCTCGCTCAGAAAAAAAAAAGAATCATTTGCTCTATTACAAAAAATAAAGAAAGAATGAAAGAGTCACTTGCTCTCAAAAGTAGTGAATACATGAATGATGGTACACGTTTAACCTAAAACTGAATGAAAAAAAAAAGCACCACAGGCAAGTCAAAAATTAACCATCCACGCTCTCTTTTAATTCCCGCCAAAATGTCATTTTCTGTTTATTCCCGCCAAAATGTCATTTGTGTCAACAAACTTGACCTGAATTAAATTAGGTCAGTTCATTCACTTATCGCTTCATTACACGAAAAGATAAAATACAAACACAGGTAAATTTGCCCAGGGCATGAAGATTAAGTTTATTGTCTAAAGTGACAGGTTGGGGTATGCTATAATCCCCCGATGTGTTCAAGCGTATCGATTGCCTGCTGTTAAGTAATGTTGTGTCTGTATAGGTGCGAAAACAAGGTGTAGTAGGGGTTTATACTGGTTCCCGCATTACGATTAGCAAAATTAATACACTCTATCTGAACCACAGTACCAGTTTATGATAATCAGAGGCTCAATACAGGATAAAATACCGAGGTCAGGTAGCAAAATTTTCACATTTTTTTACATAATCGCATGAAATTCGCAAAACCATCATTCGCATTTTTTAGAATTCAATTCGCAAAAAAATGCGAAAATGCGACAGATGGACACCCCTGTAATCACATTACTGTCATACTAACTTTCAGATATTTTGTCCTTCAATTTATGAAAAGGCAACTCTTGTTGTCTACGCGCCTGCGCGTAGACTACTCTAAGGTTCGAGATTGACCTACTTTAAATATTAAATTACAAGACAACTCTCACACCTCTCTACAACTGCAACTGCAGTTGTCCTTCGAGTGATGGATCTATTAGTATGGTTATCGTGCACCGTGTTCACGTTCACGATTCTTTCCAAGAAAAATAAAAGCCGGAATCAAATGTTGGTCCCGGAAAAGATTTTATATGTTTGTTTAACGTCTCAGTCTAGTCTACAGCGATGGTCATGTCGAGATGCCCTATTTTATGGAACTTTCATCCAAAAAGAAGGGCATCATGATATCCAAAATGTGCTTCAAGTACATATTTGACTTGGTTTAAATAGCTGCATGTATTTGCCAATCACAACATATTAATAAAATATGGCAAATCAATAGATGTACTACATACCAAAACAACAACATCATCTGAGCATAAAAAAAATAAAATAATGAGCATAATTAATTTATGCTAAGCGTAGACCAAGCTTTTTGTGAAAGCTTATACTTGTCATACTAACTTTCAGGTCCTTCAATTTATGAAAAGGCAACTCTTGTTAGCCACATTCTATAGATGCAACTGCTGTCCTACACAGAAACTGCACTACAACGACAACTGCACCAATGGCTATTTGAAATAAAATCTGATATTGAACACCATTGTCTTAGACCATCTGACCCCAATGTAATAAAACTTTTCTGATGCTCATCTCAGCAGAGCATGAAAGTAGAACTTTTACCGTAAAAAATAACCAGAACTGGCTGCGTAACTGGCATAGGTTCGTTTAGTTCCACTGGGTCGGAAACTTCAGTGGTTGGTGTTCTCGTGACGTGGCCATTTTCACTTTTCATGTTTATGTTTGTGTTTTCTGATTGTTTGTTGTTCTTCTCCTATTTCATCTTACTATGTATAACATGTATGTTCTAACTCTCCATCAGGAGGAAATAAAGAATATTTACATGTATTTAATAGGTGTTGGCATTTAAAAGCAGATTTAGTCTCAGCTAAATTGAGCATAAAAATGTTTCCTAACCTTGGGGCCATGATACACTCTCCAATAATGAAATGTGGATCAATACACTGTACACACTTTTGTTTGATTCATTACCTTTAATATGTCACCAATAAATAGCTAAGGTCATGTTGGGGTGCTCAGTTTACTCTAACCCACTGTTCCCAAGCATGTCTTACAGAGGCAGATTACCAGTGCTCAGTGCACATTTCATTCAGAACTGACAAACACTACTGGAATCAGTGGAGGAGGAAAGGAGCATTACCAAATCTTCACTAAATTATGACCCCCACCTCCTTCAATAAGGTGAATCAGTCGTATACATTACGAAAACACATCCATTCAATATACAGAGATTTTTAAAGTTGTAAAAAATGAAAATTTTTGGTAGAAAAATTTTAATATTTTTCTTATTTTTGCTCAAAACATAAATTGTGGAGCAAAAATAAGAAACATAGGTACACCCCTGCATACCCCAGTTTTGCTATATAAAAGTGGGGTATAAGGGGGTATATATTACAAAGAAAATTATTTAATGTTATCTTGATGATCAATCAAACTATCTTGCCACATAAACCAAGATAACAGTTTGGCAAAACACAATCTTTATATCCTGTACTCACTCCCGATTCTTCAAAAAGCTACTTAAATACACTGTAGCTAATTAAATAAATCATGTTTTCATAATTTCAATGTAATCAAAGCTTCAAGACAATGCAAAAGGAAGGCAAAATATCAGTATGGAATCAATAAGCGCATTGCATGTACATTTGCTGTGAAGTTTTGCCAGGCCAGACTTTTTATGTTTTATGCATCCATTTAACATGATATGGTAATATTCATTATGCAGGACTGAGTGCAGGACACTCTTCATAGTACAATTTGCATTTAATAATCCAAAGACCTTGACATGTACTCACACACTGCAGTCGAAGCACCTAACATTCACTATTGAGACATGTTAGGTGCTTCGATTGTAATGTGCGAGTCAATGCCAGAGGATTAAAATTAAAACATACTGTGAAGATGGTTGGTTGATTGGGGTTTAACGTCCCACCAATAGCTAAGGTCATATGGAGACGGGACCTCGGTTTATAGTCCCATCCGACGGACTGGAGAAGCCCATACTGTAAAGAGTGTCATGCATCTTATAAAACACCATACCAATTTAAAATGAAAACCTTACGAAAATTTCATGACAAAGTACTAAGAAGTTATTAAATCTAGTCAACCAGTGCTGACAGTGTAGAACTTATTAACCATAGCATTTGAGTCGCCTCATGAGAAAACCAACAATCTGCATATGCGAAAACAAAGGCGCAGATCAGCTTCGCAGTAACTGTGAAGCTGATCAGCGCCTTTGTTTTCGCCACTTGGATAGTACAGTTTCTCTTCTACTTAAATCCAAAATTTAAAGCCTTTAGCTCTTTTCTGTGACCGTACGTGTCGATTTGTGTCAGACCTGGTAGGAAACCACATTGTTGGTTTTCCACGAGGTGGCTCATTTTTATAACCCCTTAAACCAAGGGTGGTTTCCCTTCCCAACACTGGTTGAACTTGAACTGCATGTAGAAAATAGTGTTTCAGCAGATACATACAAGCCAAACATATGATCTGTATCATAACTAGTATAACTACAAATCTACATCATCACCATCACCATCATATTTTGAGTAAAGATACTGCCCATATTCTTTATACATAGATCTGTAAATCGTTATTTTCTGAGAGTACATGAAGTTATAATAATCTCAATTGCAATGAGTAGCCATTAAATACCACAATGGCAACCGATCCAAATTCCAAATTGATTCCTATTTCTCTAGAAGAAAATTTGTAATTGGCTTCAAGTCAGTGAGATGTTCACTCTTTACCATGCCAGCAGCCATCATGGTTATGGCTGAAAAAGCTGGTGGTGTATGTTCAATGAAGTCCATAACACCATTGACATCTGGTCTCATTTCCGTCAAAGAGGTCTCAAACTTTCCATCACTCAAGTATATCCACAGTGATGTTCCATCACTCCCACTCCAAAAGTATTTCACAGGCGTATCATCAAGAAGGTCTTCATACTCACTAGGAGATGGAAAGGGAGTGTCAAATCCCTGGTATTCAGATCTCTCAATGGACATGTCACCAGTAATATCAATTGTCCTGTTTCTGTAGTGCAAGCACTCTTCGTCATCTTGAACTTCCTCAACAAGAGTAAGGTGATTTCCATGTAGCATTATATGAAAATCATTTACTTGTTTCCACATATCTTCTATGTCTGTTACATTTGTTTCAACCTCATCTGGTTCATCTGAATCAGCTTTAACATTTGGCATATTTGCAGCACCTTCAAGAACATGATGCCTCAGTTCAGAGCCTCTATTTTGTAGATCACCAACAAATATATGTAGTTTCTTGCCTTTAGCAGCAATAAACAGTTCTTTGTTTTCTGCAGAAACGACGACATTGAAACTTCCGCTTCCAATACGAGCATCTTCCTCTTCGGTAATGTATGGTGTTTCAAAAAGGAACTCCCAAGGCTGCAGAAACAAAGACCAGAAGCACTTAAATTGGACTTTCTTTTCTTGGTTTTCTTTTGTTCTTTTCTTTAGAACTAGATACATGTTTTCTCCGTCTCTGCTAAACACTTTAACCTTATAGGAGTTCTGGTTCCAGTTAAGCAGATCATTAAACAGATTATCAGGATCTGGTACCTGAATATCAGTATCAAGGTCATTATGACTTGTGTGCAACCAAATGCTCCTAAGATTACCATCCTTTAGAGGCATCATGTACATCTTCAAACTCGACCCAAAATTTGACACACAACATAGATTATCCAACATGCAAAAGTTCAAGGTTGACATGGTTTTACTTCTGCTCATTTCCTTAAAGTAGCTTTTATGTTTCCCTTCTCCAAAGTAATACCATGTCATTTTATGAGGGATATATACACAGATGTCAAAAATGGCGTCATTATTATTGTCTGAAACACGGTCATCTTGCTGGATTTCCTGATAAAAATCTTTCAAGATCTGTTTTGGGGCAATGGCAATTAAAACTTGTCCTACATCAGAGCCTTGATTTTGCTTTATATGTGATTCAACCTCTGCACACATTTCATCAGCTAGATGCTGTTGAATGCCATAAAAACTCTCCGTTAGATTATCTATTACTTGCATACATTTGCCCCCAAATTCTTTAGAATATTCAGAAATTTCAAGCTTGTTCTTTATCTTTTCAACCTTTTTCAGAATGTCATAGTCAAGTCTTTCTTTGCCAACATTATTTACCTTACATTCTTTGTCACTTTGTAGTTCTTTGTTTTGTGACTCTCCATTATTCTTTTGTGACTCCTGATTGCTTTGTGACACTTTGTTATTGTCTAGCTCACTGTTTTCAATCTGTGTAACATTTACATCCTCAGGCTGTGGCTGAACACTATCTTTTTCCTTTTGTGAAACACTTTCACCATCTTTTTGTACAACAGTCTTGATGCATGGTTCTTCAACACTTTGCTCATTGTCATCACTTTGCTGCTTGGCATCAATTTCAGGTTCATCATAAGGCTTTGGCACAATTTCTCCATCCAATATTTTACAAACAAGTTCCTCATGCCTTTCAGTTTTACCATTTAATACCCAGTCTACCAGAAATGTCAGTCGATCAATTTGTGAACAATGTTCAAATATGTTATACTCTACAATTAGTCTTTGAAGATGAAATGCAGATAATGTTGCTGTTGACTCCAGATGGATAAACCAGTCATGAAACCGTTGTTTTACCGAGCGTATCATAACGTCTTCAGCTTGTGCAACCATGTAGTCAACACTGAGTACATAATAAAATAAGTAAGTGCTCAAGTCACGGTTTTGTTCCATGTACTCTATACACAGTTCTTCTAATGGATTTATTAGAAGAAATGTGGCCAGTTTTAATATTGCCTCCAAGTTTTCATCATGTATATCTATTTGTCCCGTATAAAGAAAGTCTACAACTGCCTCTACACTATCACCATCTAGCGCAATTGTCGACAGGTCAACTTCAGCCATACGGTCTTCAGTTTTCAAAGGTCCCACAAAACAAGAGTAAAAGTACCCACTTCCAGATGCCAACACAGACTTGTGAGCCTTTACTTGATTATCATCCACTTTAATACAAACATCAATCAGATTCTCGTCCTTTCTAAGTGTGTTCATTTGTTCCATTAGAGAAGTACATAGGTTTTCCTTCGAGCCTAGAATAACCATTTTGGACTTTTTTGGTCACTTTCTTTCAGTAGATCAGACTTCAAACTAGCTGTTGCTCACTTCCAGGAACGCCTCTGAAAAATATAATCAATTTATTATTATGTTACCAAAAAAAGGAACATGTTAATTATAAGAACTAGAAAGGTGTTATGTAAAGCACTATGCCCCCAACTGTATGCTTGCCCCTTAACTGGCACAGTTTGTATACTCAGTACAAAAAGAAACACACATTTTTCATTTTACGCATATATAAATATATTTTCAAAATCTAAAATTTTCTAAGGATATGCCATTCATATTAGAGTCTCACAAATGAGTTTCGTTTTATGAGAAAACTTGAGAAATCAACATTTAAAAAAAAAACAACAAACAAACAAACCATATTTGAGAGAAAAAATTACAAGTAAGTGATAATTTGCTTTTCATTGTGGACCAGCAAATCAGAAAACACAATATTAACTGAGTTTCATTAACAGGAAAATTTGCAGGGCTTTTTTTGAAAAATGTGTTTTTAGAAAAAATTCAAGCTCTTTGGAACTTCGGCATTTTGATCAAATTTTTGGGAACGTATGACTGTCCCTTTTTCGATAAATTAATGTTACTTTACATGTATACATGTGACTCTGTTAATGCTTACCCTCATTTAGAAGTTTAAGTTGTTTTTCCGAAGTTCCATTTCATTGTTAAAAAAAGAGTTCTCTTAGTGATACAATCTAGATTAAGGCAAACATTTAGAATTTGACAGCCTGAAACTTTACTACAGTACACGGCATCAATATAACGTAATCTGCAATTTGCTGTAAGGTGCCTTACATTTTATGGACAGTATACAACTGCGATTTAGACAGTACTATTCTTTTGGAAGAAGTTTTAACACATTTCATGTGAGGCCAATCCCAAAATTTTACTTATGACACACATTTATTTAGTGTGCCAGATTGGCCATCATTTTGGGCACCTTGGCCACTTATTCATGCTGTAGACTGTAGCAGCCCAGTTAGTCTGAGTGACTCACAAACTCAATTCTGATTCACACGAAGCAATCAGAAAATGATAATTTATCATTTTAAGAAAACAAAGTGATAATAAAAATTAAAGGAGTAAACATGGTAAAAAGGAGTTTTCATCACCAAATACTCCTGCGACTTTTTGATTATGGTTACTCTTGATTGACACAGAAAAACATAATGTTTACATGTTCTGAAAGTTATGGAGTTCAGTCTGCAGGTATGAGACATGATGTCAGTCATTGATTCCTGAAAATTTGAAATGGTCATCATTAAAATTGTTCAAGTTATAGCCAAAAAAGTATGTTTTGCATTTCTTTATGTACTGAGTATATGATTCTTTCATTTCATTTGAATGAATAAAATTTCATTTCCTGGTGTAGCTGCTAGGTTGCCTCTGTTCTAACCTCGATCCAGAAAAAGAATGCAGATTTATAAAAAAAAGAGTAAAAAAAATCAAAATTCCATAATTCTGTCAAAATTTGACAGAAACTTCTTTATATAAGTTAATCAGACGATCTACCAGCACTCCTCAGCCCCAATCAGTATACCATAATATATGAAGACTGTAGCTAAAACAAATTTTGAGATATCTTGCACACAAGATTTTGTTTTCAGAGGGACATAACACAGAAAAAGGGGCTTAACTCTGTTCAGTTCTACATAAGAGATTCTTGAACTGTAAAGGAATTGTCGGCATTAGCGGCAACTTTGAATCCAGCTATCTATCTATCATCGGTCTTCCCAAAATCTTTTTTCAGCTGCAGGACAGCTGTCTGGCAAGCTGCAAGTTTTTGCCAGACAAAACCCAATTTTGTACAGTGAACTCGACAATAGAGAATCATCGACAATGGCGAACCACTCGTAAAGATATTGCAGAATTTCTTGAAACTTAGACAAAATATTATTTATTATATTACTCAGTCATTTACTTTCATCTATGCCTTGGGGTTTGGTAAAAGAATGGAGTCAAAATTCCACCGGACAATAAAATCAGGGTTGCTGAAACGCTTGACCCCTTAACTAAGATGCCTAGTTTATTGTTCCACAAAAAGTAACGTTCAGATAAAATGTGTTTCATACCTCGTTTCTAAGCATTTGATGATGGCCGCTTTTGCATTACTTTAATGCCTAATATCCCTAGTTATGCAATATGCCTGTTTTTGATAAAAGTTTTGACACTGAAGGTAGATGTAAGCGGGGAAAGATGTACATGTAAATTCGACAATAGCGAATCATACTTTGTGTGGTGAAAAGAATGTGCACAAAATACTGATAATCTACCTTTTAAGGCTTGCCCTGGAACCATTTGGTTTGGTTAATGGCGTAACTAATATTGGTGCAAGTCGTGGTTTAACCATCTTGCTTTTAGGCTTACATTGATTCGTTAAAGCAATAAGACATGCTTAAATCGGTAAAATTGACCTTTCCGATATGGCATTTGCTGTTGGCAGTAAACGTAAAGCACAAAAGCAAATTAACACAATATTGTCAAACACCATTTAGTTTCGAATGATGATGGCACAATTGTGTGCAAAAATACTCTTCTAAAATGGTTTCTTATGGGCTATAGACTATCTGATTCGCCATTGTCGAGTTTGGTTCGCCATTGTATAATGCAGGAGGTATCATATCAACAGAGTTATCTCCCATTAAGGAATTGAATGAATTAAAATTATTATTTTCCTGTAAAGCTGAGATATGTTAGATGTTCTTAGTATCAAATAGAATAACATTCCCATGGTCGTGTTTAAAATAATAGCGTTAGATCTCTTAGTGATTCGCCATTGTCGAGTAAACTGTAGGACAGTTCTATACTTTATCTTTGTAATTTCGGAAATTTGTCTGACAGAAAATATTTTCAGTCAGAATAAATTTTTGCTGGGTTTGATCGACAGACTGGCAGTATTCATGAAGACTGTATCATACCTCCCCATTGGTGCTGGCTGGAAACTATGTCATGTATGTATGAGATGAATATTAAAGCATTTTCTTACAATACAATATAGGAGGGTCTAAAAATATTTCTAATTTGGCTCATAAATAGGCTAACATGACAGATCACAATAAAGTTTCGTTAACACTCTCGTGCATTTGGTAAATTTCAATTACATGTAGCAGCAGCAGCAGCAGCAGTCTTTTTAAGCAAAGCTTGTATGTTTATTTGTATGTAGTTTAACGTCCCAGTTAACATTTTTCAGTCTGACATGTCATATATTTGGTAAATTTCAATAACATGTGGCAGCGATCTTGTAAAGCAAAGATTGTATGTTTTTCTTTCATCTTTCTTTATATACTGTCATACGCCTTCGCAGGCATTCTAGACAGGTGTGCGCTGTCAGTGCTGAAATAAAAGATTTTTGTTTGTTTTGTGTTTTAACTTCCCAGTCAAAAATTTTTCAGTCGGAACACGTTAGCCAGTATCAATCTGATTTGTTTCTTTTGATATCATTTACAAACAGGAAACAGGTGAGAAAAAGTACCGAATGAATTTCGAAGAAAACGTTGCTCCATCTTAATTGGATTGTAGAATTATTAGACAACTGCTATCTAATATTACAGATGCAACTGCATGTAAGGTTATGGTCATTTCGGTCCAAATCTAAATACGCCACTGACCCAAAGCACTCGGAATGGGTTCCGAGTCATTTCCGCCCATGTAGATTGCAAACATATCAGCAGAGTCGTACGAGTCTATGTGTATATATGTGAACAAAATTGGTAAAACTTGATTTTTTTTTAAAATAGTGTCAGAAATTTCCGGGAAGATTCGCAGGTAAAGTAGGGTAGCGATGCTTTTGGCTCTGTATCTCATCATCAGAACACAATAATTTTGGTGCATGTATTTGTGTACACGCCAAATTTTATATGTTAAAATGCATTAGAAATAAACACTCTGGGAAACTGATGGTTGTTTGCATGATGTATAAAAATGTACAAAACAATGTATAAAACTGCTTACCGCTAGAATTCAGTAGAGAACACGGGCAACAAATACACGCATTATGAAATCTCAACCATGCAATATACAAAGATTTTGCACCTTCAAAATGATGAGAATTTCCATGGAAAATTTGATTATTTTAATGATTTTTGCTAAAAAAAAAATGATTGTGGATACACGTTAGAACAGCCTCACTGAGACACAGTGATCTACAGCCAAGGGCCAAAAGTATTTCCACTACGTCATAAACTCCATAGACTTACGTGTATTTTCATGTTTGCAAGAAAAAATATCCTGCGTCTTCTGTTCAAAATATTTGCATGATTTTGGTGTCATTTGAAGGTTAAATAAATAATTTAATAAACAAAGGTTCAACGTTGCATTTTCTATGTACAAGAAATTGAAATTTGAAATTTTAGGAAATTTTGAAAAAGTCACTTTCCCATTAAAGTCAATGGTGACGTTGCCCAAAAATTGTCAAAATAAATATAATGTGTTGTTTAAAAATTGGTAGCTTTAAAATGCATGCACGGAATTGATTGAAAATACCTTGTTTATGCTTTATTCGTTCACCTTTCAAATGGGACCAAAATCATGAAAATATGTTGACCAAGAGAGACCGGGTAATTTTTCTTGTAAACATGAAAATACACGTAAGTCTATGGAGTTTCTGACGTTGTGGAAATACTTTTGGTCCTTGACTGTATAATCACTTTGGGCTTGAAGATCCTGGTCATGCTCATTATGTGAAAAAGTATGATTATATTCCCATTGAGTGTGAAGATATATGGCAAAATCACTTAACCATAAAATTAGGTCACAGCGACCAACAACCACTTTGGGCTCAAAGGCCTGGTCATACTCGATGATAATGCGAAAGAAGTGTGTTCATATTAAGATCAATGAAAGCGAAATCACTGAACCATTCACATCTAAAAGAAGTATGTAAATATATACTAGTCAAAAGTTATAACCAGCCACCAAGGTTATTCATTTTAGTTGGTTGGGGCCGGAGCTTCTTGTCTGTTGCTTGGCCCACCGGGGTCCAACTGGTGTTTTCGTTTGCTCCGGAGTTAGTAGGTTATTCGGCGCCCAGGGATCTCCATCGTCGGACAGCTTACTCAATCTGTGAGTCCTGGTTTTTGATTCATCAGGATGTTTATTATGATTTATTTGTTTGTTCTTGATGATTCATTGACTAGTTAGAGATTCACCACGAGGACCGAAGAACTAACTAAATGTTATGAACCACTGCAGAAGCTGAGGGTGAGGTTATGGCCATGTAAAACCGGTTTAATCCCGCCAGTAACTTTGTGTTACTGATCGTTCCAAGGCGATACTTCTGTGGTGGTTCTTTTTGTTTTATGTCTTGGTATTTATTTTTTTTTGTGCTGTTGGCGCCTTATGTATGTTTTCATATTTTTAGTTAAGGTAACTGAGTGGCCACCTATTGGGAAAATAGCTGCTCATTCGACCTGTACTTCCACTGTTTATTGGTTTTGTGGTCCCTGATAACCTGTGAAAATAAAACTGCCTCCCTTTGCAATCAATATTCACTGGGTGCTTCCTTGGTCCCGATATAAAAAGGTTTTGTTTGACTTTTTGGTAACAGATTTTGTTCTACTTCTTTAACACAGTAAATACCCACAAAACAGTGCCGACAATAATGTAAATTGCTTAATTTATATCACTTTTTAACGAATCAAATTAAATGTTACTATAAAATTGCATTCGAAGCACTATATTATGATTTGAAATTCTTTCAGTGACGTCATAAATTAGAATCAAATCAAATCTTTGACCAAATTCTAGGAATTATTGTAGAAAAAAATCTTGTACCTGAATCAAATAAAATCAAATCCTATCGGGACCTATAGTAAAAGTCAAACAAAACCTTTTCATATCGGGACGAAGGAAGCACCCAGTGATATTGATTTTTCCTGTTTTGGCCCCTACCTGTATTCTGACTCACTGTCAGGTCATTAGGTTTTCTAGTGCCCTGTCCCTTACCTAGTGACCCTCAATAGGGTCTTTTTTCCTGTTTTGGCCCATACCTGTATTCTGAGTCACTGTCAGGTCTTTGGGTTTTTTAGTGCCTTACCTAGTGACCCTCAATAGGGAAATATATCTAAGTTATACTCCTGATCTCATATTTGAACACAGAAATGTGTTTCACGACAAAACTTGTCTTTAAGACTTAGCTCCTAAAGGACCTATATTGGTACCTTTGTTTATTCGGTTAATGACCCCTAGTGATCCTTAGATCAAAGGACTGTCATAATGAGATATTTATCACAACTCTGCAGGAGGTTATAAAGTGGCCCCTAAAGGATGATACCTGTAGTTCAGCTGTTTATTGGTTTTATGGTCCCTGGTAAACTGTGCAATAAAACTGTCTCCCTCTGCAATCAATATTATTTTTTCCTGTTTTTGGCCCCTACCTGTAATCTAAGTCATTGTAAGGCCACTAGGTTTTCTAGTGCCCTGTTTCTTATCTAATGACCCTGTTATAGACAGGAAAATAGGTCTTTACTATAGTTAAATAAAGTGGCAAACAAACTGTCTGAACTACAGTTGAATAAAGCAAACAACACAGATACCGAAGCACCCATTTTAGACTTACATCTTTCTATTGCAAATGATTTTTTTCTTCTAAAATTTATGATAAACGCGATGACTTTGATTTTGATATATAGTAAACTTTCCGTTTTTGGATGGTGAAGTTCCTCGCCGTGCTTATGATGGTGTATACATTTCGCAACTTATTAGGTTTGCTAGAGTCTGCACTACAGTTGAATAAAGCAAACAACACAGATACCGAAGCCCCCATTTTAGACTTACATCTTTCTATTGCAAATGAATTTGTTTCTTCTAAAATTTATGATAAACGCAATGACTTCGATTTTGATATACATGTAATAAACTCTCCGTTTTTGGATGGTGAAGTTCCTCGCCGTGCTTCTTATGGTGTATGCATCTCGCAACTTATTAGGTTTGCTGAGTTTGCAATCATGTTGCGGACTTCAATGCGCGAAATGAATGTTTAACAGCTAAACTTCCCCAGCAGAGCTATCGGTATCTATGAAAACGTTTAAATGGTGCAAACTGCACAAAAAATCATCGCCAAAACAATTAGAACCACTTTAGAAGTATCGCCTCCGAACGATCAGTAATATAAAATTACCATCTTAAAGGGATGCACGATGCAAGCCACATAAAACTTGATCAAAACTTTACTACAAACCTAAATTACATTGCTTAATTTTTTTTCAATAAAGCAGTGCTGACAACTTGTTTAGTATGAAACGGTTATAACAAGTTATGACTAATTAAAACAAGGCATGTTTTCCATTGCCAAACCCTGTCTGAACATCAACTACATGTAGGTAATGATGTTTCGTCAGATACATAATGTAATGTATTGAAAACGATTTAGAACATGCCAAACAAACCACTAAACCTATGTCATATATTATACTGTCCATATTCTTTATGTTACGAAAACATGCCCATGTAATATACAAAGATTTTTAAAGTTGTGAAAAATGAAAATTTTCAGAAGAAAAAATGTTGATATTTTTCTTATTTTTGCTCAAAACATAGATTGTGGGTACACGTTAGAACCGCCTCGCCGAGGCGGTTCTAACGAGTACCCACAATCTATGTTTTGGAGCAAAAATAAGAAAAATAGGTATACCCCTGCATACCCCAGTTTTTCTATATAAAATTGGGGTTTAAGGGGGTATATGTTGCACGGACATGTTTTCCTGATGGTTACTTATCATGTTTATGTAACCGTAATTACTGAGTATAAGTCTCAAATGCAATGAGTAAACATTACAGGTTACCGCAATGACAACACCAAGCTGAATCCTATTTCTCTAGAAGGAAATTTGTAATTGGTTTCAAGTCATTGAGATGTTCACTCTTTACCATGCCAGCAGCCATCATGGTTATGGCTGAAAAAGCTGGTGGCGTATGTTCAATGAGGTCCATAACACCATTGACATCTGGTCTCATTTCCGTCAAAGAAGTTTCAAATTTTCCATCGCTCAAGTATATCCACAGGGATGTTCCATCACTGCCACTCCAAAAGTATTTTACAGGCGTGTCACCAACAAGGTCTTCATACTCACTAGAAGGAAATCGAGTGTCAAACACGTGGTATTCTGTTCTCTCAATGGACATGTCACCAGAAATATCAATTGTCGTGTATCTGTAGTGTATGCGTTCTTCTTCATCTTTGACTTCATCAACAAGTGTAAGGCGATTTCCATGTAATAGTATATGAAAAGTGGATCCTTGTTTCCACAATTCATCTATGTTTGATTTATTTATTTCATCTTCATTTGGCTCATTTGCTTCATTTTCAACATCCGGCACATGTGCATGCCCTTCAAAAACATGATGTCTCAGTTCAGATCCTCTATTTTGTAGGTCACCAACAAACATATGTAGTTTGGTACCTTTTGCAGCAATAAACAGTTTTTTGTTTTCTACAGAAACATCGACATTGAAACCTAGATAACCACTTCCAATGCAAGCATCTTCCTCTTCCGTAATGTAAGGCGTTTCAAAGAGGAACTTCCAAGGTTGCAGAAACAAAGACCAGTAGCATTTGAATTTAATTTTTGTTTCTTGGGCCTCTTTGTCTTTTATCTTCAACACCAAATACATGTTCTCTCCATCTCTGCTAAACACTTTAAGTTCTAGTATCTGAACATCAGTACCAAGGCCATCATGACTTGTGTGCAACCAAATACTCCTAGGATTTCCACCCTGTAAAGGCATCATGTACATCTTTAAACCATTTGGCACACAACATAGATGATCCAACATACAAATGTTCATGGTTGACCTGACTTTACTTGTGCTCATCCGCTTAAAGTAGCTTTTATTTTTCCCTTCTCCATAGTAATACCATGTCATTTTATGAGGGATATATACACATATATCAAAAAGGGTGACATTATCATTGTCTGAAATAAACTCATCCAGCTGGATTTCCTGATAAAAATCTTTCAAGATCTGTTTTGGTGCAATAGCAATTAAAACATGTTCAACATCAGGGCCTTGATTTTGCTTTATATCCACATCCATGTATGCAAATTTTTCAGCAGCAAGATGCTGTTGAATACCATCTAAACTCTGAGTGAGATTATCTAGTACTTGAATACATTTGCTCCCAAAGTCTTTAGAACATTCAGAACTTTCAAGCTTGTTCTTTATCTTTTCAACATTTTTCAGAATTTCATAACCAAGTCTTTCTTTCCCATTATTATTTACCTTACATTCTTTGTCACTTTGTGGTTCTTTGTTTTGTGTGTCTTCAATATTCTTTTGTAATTTCTGATTGCTTTGTGGCTCATTGTTACCATACTGTGTGACATTTACATCCTCTGGGTGTGGCTCAACATTATCTCTTTTGTTTTGTGACCCACTTTTACCTTTTTGCACATTATTCACGATACATGTTTCTTCAACACGTTGCACTTTGTCATCACTTTGCTGTTTAACATCAATGTCTGGTTCGTCATAAGGTTTTGGCACAAGTTTCCCATCCAATATCTTACATACAAGTTCCTCATGTCCTTTAGTCTTACCATTTAATACCCAGTCTACCAGAAGTGTCAGTCGATCAATTTGCGAACAATGTTCAAATATGTTATACTCTTCAATTAGTCTTTGAAGGTGAAATGGAGATAACATTGTTGTTGACTTCAGATGGATAAACCAGTCATGAAACCGTTGTTTTACTGAGCGTATCATAGCATCTTCAGCTTGTGTAACCATGTAGTCAACACTGAGTAGGTAATAAAACAATAAAGTGTTCAAGTCATAGTTTTGTTCCATGTACTCTATACACAGTTCTACTAATGGTGATATCAGTAGGAAGGTGGCCAGTTTTAAAATGGCTTCTAAGTTTTCATCATGTATGTCTATTTCTCCGATATACAGAAAGTCTACAACGGCTTCAACACTCTCCGCATTAAGTGCAATTGTGGACAGGTCAACTTCAGCTACACGGTCTTCAGTTTTCAAAGGTCCCACAAAACAAGAGTAAAAGTACCCACTTCCAGACGCCAAGGCAGACTTGTGAGCCCTTACTTGATTATTGTCAACTTTGATACAAACATCAACCAGATTATCGTCCTTTCTTAGTGTGTTCATTTGTTCCATTAAAGTGGTACATAGGTTTTCTTTAGAGCCTAGAATCACCATTGTGGACTTATTGGTAACTTTTGTTCAGTAGATTAAACCTCAAACTATCTCCTTCTCACTTCCTGGCAAATCTCTGAAACATATCAACAATAAGCAAATCTCTGAAACATATCAACAATAAGTGTTACAAAAATGAATATGTGTTGAAAATAAATCAATTAGGCATAAAATGTCACCAAGTTAACAGTCAAACATAACTGCGAGCTGTGCTGCATTATGAAATCTTGCCCATGCAAAATACAAAACTAGAAATACGTGTTTGTAAAACACTATGCCCCCAACTGTATGCTTGTCCCTAAACTGGCAGTTTGTATGATTCATTTATTTCATTCGAATGCAGTCAAATTTAATTTCCTGAAGAAGCTGTTCGGTTGCGTCTGTTTTGACCTCGATCCAGAAACGGAATGTAAGCTATTTTGCAGGCGAGTTAGAAATGAAGTAAAAATTTAAAAATGGAGTAATTTTGTCAAAATTTGACAGAGAGTCCTCAAAAGTTAATCAGGTGATCTTCTTCTCAGCCCCAACCAGCATACCAAATATGAAGGCTCTAGCTAGCTAGCTCAAATACGTTTTGAGATATCTTGCACACAAGATTTTCAAAATTTGTTTTCAAAGGGACATTATTCCAACAAGGGGCATAACACGTACATGAAAAAAAATACAGGCCAACTATTTTTTCATGAGGAATCTGTATATGAAATTTCAAAACCCTATCATTCACCGTTCAAAGGTTTCAAATTTCACCGAAAAGTGGAAAATCAATCAAAATTTCAAAATTCTGTATTTTTGTAATAATTTGACGGAAAGTTCTCAAAATGTAATGAGGTCATCTACTTCTCAGCCCCAACAAGTGTACCAAATATGAAGGCTCTAGCTTCAATACTTTTTTTAGATATCTTGCACACTAGATTTTCAAATTTTGTTTTCAAAGGGACATAACTCAAAAAAGGGACGTAACTCAAAAAAGGGGCATAACTTGGCCATACAAAAAATACGGGTCAATTATTTTATCATGAGGAATGTGTATATGAAATTTCAAAACCCTAGCATTCACCGTTCAAAAGTTTCAAATGTCACCGAAAAGTGGAAAAATCAATCAAAATTTCAACATTCCGTATTTTTGTAAAAAATTGACAGAAAGTTCACAAAAGTTAATCAGGTCATCTACTTCTCAGCCCCAACAAGTGTACCAAATATGAAGGCTCTAGCTTCAATACTTTTTGAGATATCTTGCACACAAGATTTTCAAATTTTGTTTTCAAAGGGACATAACTCAAAAAAGGGACATAACTTGGCCATACAAAAAAATACGGGTCAACTATTTTATCATGAGGAATGTGTGTATTTCAAAACCCTAGCATTCACCGTTCAAAAGTTTCTTTCACCGAAAAGTGGAAAAATCAATCAAAATTTCAAAATTCCGTATTTTTGTAAATATATGACGGAAAGTTCTTAAAAGTTAATCAGGTCATCTACTCCTCAGCCCCAACAAGTGTACCAAATATAAAGGCTCTAGCTTAAATACTTTTTGAGATATCTTGCACACAAGATTTTCAAATTTTGTTTTCAAAGGGACATAACTCAGAAAAGGGGAGTAACTCGGACATGAAAAAAATACGGGTTAACTATTTTTTCATGAGGAATGTGCATATGAAATTTCAAAACCCTAGCATTCACCAATCAAAAGTTAACACACACACACACACAGACAGACAAGCCGAAAGCAATATGCCCTTCCAACTTTTTCAAAATTGGGGGCATAATTTGCTCAAAACATTGATTGTGGGTACATGTTAGAACCGCCTTGGCGGGGCGTTCTAATGAGTATCTAGGCCACGATCTATGGTTTGATGCAAAAATAAGAAAAAATATGCATATTCCTGTAAACTCCAGTTTTACTGTATAAAATTGGGTAACTGGGGGTATACATTACAGGGACACTTTTTGTGATGGTATACTGCTGGTTATTACTCATCGTCTGATGAGTTTTACGTCCCTTTCAAGATTATTTCAGCTCATATGAGACGGGCCAATCAGTAGGTGGGGCGAAAACGGGAGAACCCCGAGAAAGACCACCTGACACACCCGCAAGCAGAACGTCTCACATGTGGCCAGAGCGGGGCTCGAACCCACACCAGTCACAGCGGTGAGATGATCGAGTGATTAAGAAACAGCACTCTTAACCGCTCGGCCACGGGGGCCGCCGACATCTGTTTTGTCTCACTCTGATTATATAGATGCGTTAGTATGTGTTATTATCATGCATGCATTGTGATTGCAGTACACGTGTTTGTAAAAGTGTGTATAAATTTTGTTATGATAATGAATTAATATAATATCATAGAACAAGAAAATGTGTTTATGAAACACTATGCCCCCAACTGGTAAGTCACTTTCAAGATGTAAAAATGTCCAAAAAATGACTAAGTTCAAATTGTAAAAAAAGTGACAAAAATTAATCTGAGGAGTATATCCCAAACACATGCATATCTTCAAAGCATGGTCACAATGTCTGCAAAGTTTCAAAAGTATCGGTATTAAATTGTAGGAGGAGTTGCGCACACAAGGTACCCTCTATCCATTCACTAAAATGCCCGAAAAAAATGACTAAGTTCACATTGTTTAAAAAATGACAAAAAATAATCCAAGGACTATATCCTAACCACATGCATATCTTCAGACCATGCCCACAACACATGTAAAGTTTTAAATGAATTGGCATGAAACTGTAGGAGGAGTTGCGCACACAAGGTACCCCCCACTGCCCATTCATCGTTTCATTGTCAAAATGCCCGAAAAATGGCTAAGTTCAAATTGCGAAAAAAGTGACAAAAATTAATCTGAGGATTATATCCAAACCACGTGCATATATTCAAAGCATGGTCACAACATCTGTAAAGTTTCAAGAGAATAGGAATAAAACTGTAGGAGGAGTTGCGCACACAAGGTACCCACTATCTATTCACTTTATCAAGAATAAAAAAGGGAAATAACTCTCACAGAATGGGCCCCTAGCCCCTTGAATTTACCTGAAAGAAAAAATACGGGTCCTCTTTATTTTCACATACAAACTACATACCAAATATCAAGATCCTAGCTCTAACGATTCCTGACCGAGTGGTGAGCGTTACTCACGCATCACAGACTGACTGCACACCACTGCACTGCACTGGACTGGACTGGACGGACAGACCCAAACCAATATGCCCCCTCAACTTCTTCCGAAGTTGGGGGCTTAAAAATGTATAAAAACCGGATAAACTGAATAAAATCAGAACAATAAGAACGCATTGGCTGTTGCCCAACTAGAGTACTAAAATGGTGTAGGACATGTTTCGATGACGTCATATAAGTAAGTTTGCTCATTTGGTCCGTGTTTGTCACTATGTCCTAACTAAATTTGGAGCCCAAAATATGAAAACAAAATTAAACATTGTATCAAAACATTGCATATTCTGTTGTTTATGTAAATTTATCCTGAGGTAAGAAATTCATAATATCTTGGGCATATTATGCTGTAATAGTGTGCTATAAGTAGATACGCAAATTTCAAGCTTGGTAGTTTGTGAAATTAATAAGTGGTGCATATATAGCCCAGTAAACCGTCCTTGGTGGTTGAGCATACTTTTCCACTGACAGGGTTTAGCTGTTTCTTGGCCCAGCCATTTGTTACGTTTGGTGGCTGTGGTAGGATAACAACAACTGCTAAACCGGAGTTGCCTTACCCATGTAGTTCCATGCCAAGACTTGGGATGATGGGATGAGTCTTCTCAGAGGTGAAAGAAGTGTAAGTGTAATGGTGTGCAGCCTGCTATAAGTAGATATGCAAATTTTTGTTTGTTTGTTTGTTTGAATTGATGCTTTACGTCCCGGTCAACAGCAAAGGTCATGTCGGGATGCTGACTCCATTTTATGGGACTTTTACCCAACATTAGGATGTCATGTCACTCAAAATGTGCTTCATAAATATAACCACCCAACGAAGCCAATAAGGCTTATATGTATGGATGGTTTGACTAAACCACTTTTCCTGGGCAGGCTCAGACTTGAGCGGTTACCCATTAATCAGATGGTCTGTCAGCAGATTAGAAGCTTTGCCATAGAGCCCATCTATTTCTCCCCGACCCAATGGGCGGGGGCTCATGCAAATTTTTAACTCAGTGGTTTGTAAAATTAGAAAGCGGTGCAAATAAACTGCCCTTAGTGGTTGAACCTTTGAGCGTGCTTCTCCACTGACGAGGTTCAGCTGTTGCTTGGTCTGGCTGTTCATTACAATGCTTTTTTAAGTGTCTGAAAATGATTAAACTATAAAGACCGAGGTTACCACCACCACCAATGAGAAAAACAGCGGAAAAGCTGACAGTTATTACTGTTCACAGAAGAGTACTTTGTCGACCTGTCCTATTGGAGGTCTCAATGGGCTACTTCTGAAATCACCAATCATTAAAATTTCGCTATTCAGTAAAATTTTGGACACAAAATCGCTAATCAGTAAAATATTTGCCAAATCAGTAAAATAGCTTTAATGCTTGGGTCTGGTTTCCGATTTTGCACTGTAACTTATTTGGATTAAACCGGTGATTTCAGAAGAGGAAGGGAGAAAGCCACTGCTCCCTATCGAATAGCATGAATGAAAATATCTATTATATACACATGGAAAAAGTTAGGGAACACTTTTAGCTTTTTGGAAAAGTTAGAAAAATCCAATTTCCTGTTTTCCGTTGATACTGAATTTTCACATATAACGTTATTTCATATCTTGGCCTAGCTACATGCAAAATTATGTAAGTTCACAACATTTTGTCTTTGTGCTGTGGAGAATACAATATGCATGTATGAAAATCTCCACTTTTACTGAATACGAGTTTGCCCTTTTGCTTATGCTTAAAACCCAATTTTGGAAAGCAAAACATACATAAAATATTGAATCTGATCATTCTCAATGAATAACCGACTTTGGATCTAAAACTTCATGTTTCAGCCAAGTCACATAATCATACAGTATCTTCAGTTTGCTTAGATTTCTATGGAAAGCAAAAGTCTTGAATGCTTTGTAAAGTCAGCTGAAAAAGAATAATTTGGCTACGAAGCTATGACAACAACGTTCCTGCTTAAAGTCCTAAATATTCAATTTCTTTGTCTATACATTTTGCAGGTCGTAATTGTTTGGCCAGTTATTCTGTATGAGTCATACAGAATAACTGGCCAAACATTTACGACCTGCAAAATGTATAGACAAAGAAGAAAAGGTGGCCCCTGACAAATATGGTTCTAACGCAGGCAGTCATTCAGATACTAAAGAATTTACTATCAAAGTTCAACAAACTATGTGTCAGCTTGATGCTTACGAAAAAATAAGACAACGCGAGTTCAGAGAATCACCCTGGTCCGTCATTACGTACAGGAAATTAAAGCAACGTATATGTAACTAAAGCGCAACGTATAGTTTCTTAAAAAAATGGCGGATTTTTGTGGACACGAATCGGTGAGTAAGATTTGTTTATTGATTCTGATGTTCCTTTTTTGTTTATCTTAATCAAACACACCTTACGGACCAGCAAAACTATTGTCTTATTTGCCTCGATCGGTACATTCTGCAGGAAATCACCCATTTAAGTATAATGTTCGACACCCTTAGACAGCTGATTGCCAAATCATGTGTTTTGAACTTCTCCGAGAAGAAAACCTTATATTGTGGTCAAAGTTCGATGGTAAATGAGTTGATTTTTTATGTCGAACATAGATACTGACCTAATAAGACCACAGGGGTTTAGGTCCGTCACAGTGCGAAATGATTCTTTATGATATCTGCTACTGATTCTTTATGATAGCGTTACAGATTCTTTATGATTATCTTAGCTCATCTATTGGTAGGTGATGAGAAACCGGTGTTTCTAAGGTTTTTGATGCCTGAAATGACCTTTTTGGCACACATACATAGTATATATGAGCTGGAAATTGTTCTCCATAAATTTTAGCAATGTTGGTATACAGGTTGAAAGTTAATGGGTGATTAAATCCTTAAAATGGTTAATTAAGCAAGGAAAATCGAAAATGAATATTAAAATACATAACACATCAATACATTTTATCAACAGTTTAGAAATTTAACTAATTATCTATGAACTAACACTTTTCAATGCATGTAAGTCTTCAAAGGAATTGTTTTGCAGACTTTTGTGTTTTAAAGCATCAAACGTATCATAAAGAATCTGTGACAAAATTTTGTCACAGATTCCGTATGATACAAAATGATGGGTAACGGATTCTTTATGATATGTTACAGATTCTTTATGACATCATAGCCTACAACCTACCACTATTTTATCGAGATAAACTACCAATTATGAGGCCCTCCCAGGGATTCAGGGAGAAGGGCTATCTATTTTCAGAGAATTTGGGAGAAGGGTAATTTATTTTAAGGGATTTGGGGAGAAAGCATAACTTTTTGGAGTTTTAGGGAGCAGGGGGAGGGGGCTGAGGAAAACATTTTATGAGCTGGGGAGAAAGGTCATTTTTTCTTTCAGGGAATAGAGAGCAAAGACCCCCAATTATTAATGTCTCTGATCTACAAAGCAGGTTTGTACTATGCGGTTCGGTAAACAAGTCATTATTTTATCAGGCAAACTGAGATTTGAGCATTTATTTTCAAATATCATGATATGGTTTGGTTAAGATATGACTAGATGCCGGGGGGGGGGGGGGTTAAGATATGACTAGATGTCGCAGTAAACAAGTTTTGAGTCATGTTGGGGCAAAGGGCCACCACTTCTTGTGTTTTAAACAATACTATAGATTCATGAACACAACTTGCATGGTAGACTTATGTCTAGAACCAAGGGCCTCCCGCATCGGAGTCCTGTAGTCTACTCATACGGCACTGCACTTCCTTTTTTAAATGGACAGAAGATTTATGTTTAAGATTATATTTTGGGCCCAGGGGTTGTCTGCCCCTGCCCCGGGGCTATATACATGTATATGACTATAATAATGAAACATTTTCTCCTCTGAAACCGCTAAGCCAATCAAAGCCAAACTTTTTGTGGAGCATCCTTAGGAAGAGAGAATGAAAGTTTGTATAAATGGTCAAGGTCACATGACCAAGATGGCCGCTATGGCTATTAATTCCAAAAACGTTTAAAAGTCTTCTTCTTCAGAACCAGAAGGCCTATGATTTTGAAACTTAGTAAGAAGCATCTGGGAATAGAGCTCTACAAAGTTTATATAAATCATGACCCTGGGATGACCTTGACCTATTTTACGGCAAGGTCAACTTAGGTCGCCCATGCATTTGAATGGGAAAAAAATAGAAAAAATGTCATGTAATGGCAGAAAACTTGCTAGGAATGAGCAAATGTACAGAAGATTTATGCTTATGAAAATATTTTAGGCCCAGGGGTTGTCTGCCCCTGCCCCGGAGCTATATACATGAGATGTTCATAATATTCAAACAACTTTTTCTCAGAAACGGCTTAGCCAATCAAAGCCAAACTTTATGTGGAGCATCCTTAGGAAAAGGAAATGAAAGTTTATATAAATGGTCAAGGTCACATGACCAAGATGACCGCCATGCCTATAAATAGCAAAAAATTTTAAAAATCGTCTTCATTAGAACCAGAAAGCCTATGATTTTGAAACTTTGCATGAAGCATTAAGGAACAGAGGTCTACAAAATTTGTATAAATCATGACACTGGGATGACCTTGACCTATTTCACGGCAATGTCAACTTAGATCGCCCGTGCATTTGAATGGAGAAAATTGTTAAGATGTCATTTGAAGGACAAAACTTGCAGTTAATTGGCAAATGGACTGAATGTTTATGATTTGAAAAAAACATTGACTCCAGGAGTTATTCTGACCCTGCCCTAGGGTTATATACATGCATTGTACCATTCTGGTCTAACAAGTTTATTGGTACATGTATAAATCTCAGGTCTCAGGTGAGCGTTTACAGGACCATTGATCCTCTGGTTTTAAATTAATTTTACATCCATTTCAGGATTATTTCAGCTCATATGAGACGGGCCAATCAGTAGGTGGGCGAAAATGGGATAACCCCCGAGAAAACACAACTGTCACACCTGCAAGCAGAACTTGCCATGTCTCACAATTACCCAGTGCGGGACTTGAACCCACACCAAACACAGCGCTGAGATGATTGAGTGATTATGAAACTAATATAATTTAGATATCTTATATACTAAATGAGAGATCTGCTATACCTAAATAAGATTTCTTCTTCACAAGATTAATCAAGATATCTTCCTAACAAGATTAATCAAGATATCTACTTTGGTTTATAAGACATCTTTATTGCTAAACTAGGTATCTTAATTAGCAAATAAGATATCTAAACTGGTAATACAAATATCTTATATACAGTGGTCAATAAGATACCTTTTATGATAAATTAGATATTTCAATTTGAAAAACGATATCTTAATTTATAATGCAGATATATGAATTAATACAATATATCTTAATTAAAGCTATAAATTGGATATCTGTATTGACATGGTAGATATCTTATTTAAGTAAAAGAAAAAGGTTGTGATTGGGCAAAATAAATAGGATATATTATAAACTAAAGGTGTCGTATTTGTTTAGCTCAATAAGATAGCTAATAAAGGATATAAGATAACTTTTTTTGTAAATAAGATAAAACCATATCTACTTAAGCATATTAGATATCTTATGTAATAAAGATATCTTATATACTCAAGAAGATATCTTATTTGACAAATATAAAAAGCTTATATGTTAAAATAGATATCTATACAACTATTTTAGATATCTCAAATGCTGATTAAGAAGTCATATTCTCAAATGCTGATTAAGATGTCATATTAAGAAAAAAATCTAATATCTTATATCATAATTGCTATATCAGATATCTTTATGACAAATTATGAATTAAGATATGTCATATACTTTTTACAAATAAGATATCTAATATGATTTTTAAGATATCTTATTTGTCAATTTAGATATCTATTTTTACAAATAAGATATCTTATTAAGCCTGAATGATATCTAAATATACTTTATAAGAGATCTAAATTAACATTGTGAATGTCTAATATTTACATTTTGTATATTTAATATAATTAAATGGATATCGTATTTGCTATATAAGATATCTTCTTTATAATAGATATCTAATAAATTAAAGTAAATATCATATTTATTAAACAAGATATCTAATATTGCATAACAGATGTCTGCTTTCTTAATAAACAGTAAATTTGCTTGCCATAGAAATGAGATCCTGAAACAGCATTGAAAGGAATGTGGATCTGTTTCAAATAATCAATACTCGTTAGTGGCCTTGAATATTTGTATTTCCTGAATTCCAGTCTGGCAGTAAATGTTACCTCCCTGAAGTGGCACCGAAAAGGAAAAAAGTATGCAATGATGATGATTAGAGGAAATGGTGCAATCATAAATTCTCACTCCGAAAACCAATGTGAAACAAGAGGACCAAGGGTCCTGTAGCTCACCTGAGAGGGTTCTAGTTGTTTGTTCCATCAAAGTTGTTTTACCGTGGCGGCCATCTTGGACATGTGACCCAGATTTCGCCATCAAACTTTTGTTCCCCCAACCCATGGAAACTCCACATAAAATTTGGCTTTCATTGGCCAAACGGTTTCAGGGAAGAAGATATTCAAAAGATGTGTATGGACAAAAGACTGGCGAAGGTCAAGAGATGACCTTGACCCAAATTAATTACAAACCTTCATCTACTCCATTAGTTCTCTGCATCTACCACTTTTCAGGTCTCAGGCTGCAATAGTTTTCAAAAAATTCATGGTTTTCACTTTTTCCCATGTAAAAGCCTATGTTTCAAAAATTGACCTTGCCGAAAAAAAAGGTCAAGGTCATCCCAAGGTCATCATTTGCGTAAACTATGATGGGCTGGAGTCCCCGATGCTACATACCAAGTTTCATGGAAATCAGCACGCTGGTTCTGGAGAAGAAGATTTTTGAGCGGTTTTTACCATATAAGGGTGTGGCGGCCATCTTGGTCATGTGACCCGGACTTCGCGATCAAACTTTCGTTTCCCCTACCCATTGATGCTCCACATAAAATTTGGCTTTCATCGGCCAAGCAGTTTCAGAGAAAAAGATGTTTGAAATTTTCCCATGTAAAAGCCTATGTTTCCAAAATTGACCTTGACATAAAATAGGTCAAGGTCATCCCAGGGTCATCATTTTCGCAAACTATGACGGGCTGGGGTCCCCGATGATACATACCAAGTTTCGTGGAAATCAACCCACGGGTTCTGGAGAAGAAGATTTTTGAGTTGTTTTTACCATATATGGGTGTAACAGACAAGGTTTTACATCGCATAATAGTGTTACTTGTCCGTTTCGTTTTATTGGCACGATTCGGATTATTGAATTTTGGCTTATTTCTTTACAGTTGGGTTAATAAGTTCCTCGCACCGTTTTACAAACCGCCAAATCATTATTGCAGAGAAAACTTGAAATTTCACCGTAAAACCTTTGTGAACAGGTATTGTAGAGGTTCCCTCAATTTCCATTATAGTTCTGCTTCATGTATATTGTGTGATAATCTAAAGTTATCGAGGAAAACATTGATTTTACAAGAAACATTTGAGGCGGTGCCCAGGTAATTTTGCTCGACAAAATTATCCACTTTACATTTTGCAGTCAAAGCCTTGTTTGTTTAGGAAAATGCATTATAAATAAAGTTTGTTACAATTATTCAGAGACACTGTGCTCATAAGCTATCTTTTATGATAAGAGTTCAAGATTTAGAGGCTATGCCATGTATGTTTTATAATGATGCCTCTATGAAGATGAGTTTGTAGTGTTAGAGCCAAAGCTTGTATTTTGATTCAGTATTCTTGACATATTTGCTCTATTCCGGATAAGGTTTATGCTCCCGGTTTACAGCAGTGGTCATGTCGAGACATTATTTTTATGTTTCGGGGATTTCTACCCAAAGTCTGGAGTACAAGACAAAGTGCTGCAATATAGCACTATTCACACAGCTCTGTAAAACATCAAGCAACGGATGTTTCTCATGGCTCCCACCGGCCAGGGTCTTCGATATATTCATGTAACTAAATACTGGTTATTGTGGTTTTGGTGAACACAAGCAGGCACAGAAGGTAAACAAATAAAATGTGGTTAATAGCACAGCATTTGATCAGATTATTTGTTGCAGACGTTCTGACGTGTTTGCACGTCGGTTCGTGTTTGTCAAATTGATTGTATGTATTTTATTGCTGAATTAATGGTTTTGAAGCAGTATGGCTCGTCGGTAGAATGGCATACTATTGTCAAAATGTATATAATGTATAATAATTCGGGCCATTGCAAATGATGTTGAAGCACCAATATTTGCAGGATTATTTTCTGTTCTGATCAGCCATAATTTGTTCAAGTTCATTCTTGCCGGTCCGTACTGCTTTGTTGGATTAAATATTGATGTTGTCCACATCTTTCGATCAAACCAGAAGTCTAAGAATACTATTAATGCATTGTTTCAGATAGAGATCAAATGTCATGTAATTAGTGATCACATACAGTGTTTGCCATAAGAAGTTCTTACTTAGAGTAAGTATATGCATATTAATTGATCGCTCAGAGTTCACGAAGTATTATAGAGAATTTATTGATTTATTGAAGCTAATTTTGTTGTGTTAACATGCATTTACCATAATTTGGAGTTGCTTGTATTATGCAATACAAAATCCAATAAATTCATTCTGGTTGAGAATTTGAGCAGCTGGTTGCACATTTGATAAACCGGTTGTGCATGTGATGCACTGGTTAAGCATTTGAATGCTTATTACTGAAATCGGATAACAAATTAAAACTATTTGTTCCCGACTAATTGTCGGATTTGTTATGATGTTTCGGTGTAAGTATTAATTCTGAGAGATCTGTTGGTAAACATGAGAGCAAAACAATAAGCAAAATAACACTGTTCAGATCAAATTGCATGTTGTTAATAAATCGAAATCCTAGATGGCATAATCACAAGTATGATTGTGATAATTTAGAGGAAAGTTTCATCATGAATACAAATACAGGTCTTCAAAGTAAATGGCATGGTTCATAATGTTTAGTATTGGTCCACCTCTAGCTGAGTACTTGTGCGATCAATCCAGTTGTTGCATGACAGCAGTAACATCGTAATGTAACTTGGAATAGGTCAAAGTTGTCGCTTTACTGCATAACAATACAATAATATAATGATGTCTAGTTGTCATGGCAATTGAAGTTTAAATTCTAACAGCCATTTGCTTTGAAATTTATTGTTCCATCTTCAAGTGTATGAATGTATTTTCTATTTTATTTTTCAGACTTCTTTCTTCCTAGAATAAAATTGTGAATTACCAACCCTAGTTCTATTTATTGTGAACCTGTCACCGGTCACATGGGCGTGGCGGCCATTTTGGTCATGTGACCCAGATTTCGCCATCAAACTTTTGTTCCCCCTACCCATGGAAGCTCCACATAAAATTTGGCTTTGATTGGCCAAACGGTTTCAGTGAAGAAGATATTCAAAAGATGTGTATGGACCAAAGACTGGCCAAGGTCAAGAGATCACCTTGACCTAAATTAATTACAAACCTTCATCTACTCCATTAGTTCTCTGCATCTACCACTTTTCAGGTCTCAGGCTGCAATAGTTTTAAAAAAATTCATGGTTTTCACTTTTTCCCATGTAAAAGCCTATGTTTCGAAATTGACCTTGCCGTAAAAAAGGTCAAGGTCATCCCAAGGTCATCATTTGCGCAAACTATGATGGGCTGGAGCCCCTGATGCTACATACCAAGTTTCATGGAAATCGGCACGCTGGTTCTGGAGAAGAAGATTTTTGAGCAGTTTTTACCATATAAGGGTGTGGCGGCCATCTTGGTCATGTGACCCGGACTTCGCGATCAAACTTTCGTTTCCCCTACCCATTGATGTTCCACATAAAATTTGGCTTTCATCGGCCAAGCACGTTCAGAGAAAAAGATGTTTGAAATTTTCCCATGTAAAAGCCTATGTTTCCAAAATGACCTTGACCTAAATTAATTACAAACCTTCATCTACTCCATCAGTTCTCTGCATCTATCACTTTTCAGGCCTCAGGCTGCAATAGTTTTCAAAAAATTCATGGTTTTCACTTTTTCCCATGTAAAAGGCTATGTTTCAAAAATTGACCTTGCCGTAAAAAAGGTCAAGGTCATCCCAAGGTCATCATTTGCGCAAACTATGATGGGCTGGAGTCCCCGATGCTACAAACCAAGTTTCATGGAAATCGGCACGCTGGTTCTCGAGAAGAAGATTTTTGAGCGGTTTTTACCATATAAGGGTGTGGCGGCCATCTTGGTCATGTAACCCGGACTTCGCGATCAAACTTTCGTTTCCCCTACCCATTGATGCTTCAAATAAAATTTGGCTTTCATCGGACAAGCAGTTTCAGAGAAAAAGATGTTTGAAATTTTCCCATGTAAAAGCCTATGTTTCCAAAATTGACCTTGACATAAAATAGGTCAAGGTCATCCCAGGGTCATCATTTTCGCAAACTATGACGGGCTGGGGTCCCCAATGATACATACCAAGTTTCGTGGAAATCGACCCACCGGTTCTGGAGAAGAAGATTTTTGAGTTGTTTTTACCATATAAGGGCGTGGCGGCCATCTTGGTCATGTGACCCGGACTTCGCGATCAAACTTTTGTTCCCCCTACCCATGGAAGCTCCACATAAAATTTGGCTTTGATTGGCCAAACGGTTCTAGTGAAGAAGATATTCAAAAGATGTGTATGGACCAAAGACTGGCCAAGGTCAAGAGATCACCTTGACCTAAATTAATTACAAACCTTCATCTTCTCCATTAGTTCTCTGCATCTACCACTTTTCAGGTCTCAGAATGCAATAGTTTTAAAAAAATTCATGGTTTTCACTTTTTCCCATGTAAAAGCCTATGTTTCGAAAATTGACCTTGCCATCAAAAAGGTCAAGGTCATCCCAGGGTCATCATTTGCGCAAACTATGATGGGCTGGAGTCCCCGATGCTACATATTAAGTTTCGTGGAAATCGGCCCGCCGGTTCTGGAGAAGAAGATTTTTGAGTGGTTTTTACCATATATGAGCGTGGCGGCCATCTTGGTCATGTGACCCGGTTTTCACGAACAAAATTTCGTTGCACATATCCATGGAGGCTCCATATAAAATTTGGCTTTCATCGGCCAAGCGGTTTCAGAGGAGAAGACCAAAGACTGGCCAAGGTCAAGAGATGACCTTGACCTATATTGATTACATACCTTCATCTAATCCATTAGTTCTCTGCATCTACCACTTTTCAGATCTCAGGCTGCAATAGTTATCAAAAAATCCATGGTTTTCACTTTTTTCAGTGTAAAGGCCTATGTTTCCAAAATTGACCTTGCCGTAAAATAGGTCAAGGTCACCCAAAGGTCATCATTTTCGCAAACTACGATGGGCTGGAGTCTCCGATGCTACATACCAAGTTTGGTGGGAATCGGCTCGCCGGTTCTGGAGAAGAAGATTTTTGAGTGGTTTTTACCATATATGGGCGTGGCGGCCATCTTGGTCATGTGACCAAGATCCCGCAAACAAACTTTCGTTCCCCCTACCCAAGGATGCTCCACATAAAATTTGGCTTTCATCGGCCAAGCGGTTTCAGAGAAGAAGATGTTTGAAATTGTGGACGACGGACGGACGCCGGACCATTTGTATACTATAAGCTCATCTTGTGAGCCTTCGGCTCAGGTGAGCTAAAAAAAACTATACTAAGTACACTTTGGGAACATTTTGTAATCTGAGTGAGTAGCTTTTTCCCACTAGGCAGTCACTCAGTTACCCAAACATGAAAACATACATAAGGTGACATAGCGAAGCGGTAAAGTGGTAAGAAATGGGATCAATGCCCATCGTTGTGAGACCCAAAACAGAAAAAAATGTAAAATTGTACACACATGAATACTACATGTACTTATAAGATTGTCGGTCTCACTGATTGAAAAAATTGAATTGATTTTAACAAAAAGTTAACAAATAAATAAAAGTGTGTTGTGATATACACAAATATACAACAAGGTTCTACATTAATCACAATTATTAATTGGTTTGTGATAAATCTGATCATTTTTTACACTGCACATCATATTTCTTGCAGTGTGGAGTTGATAAAAATACAGTTTATTGGTAGACCATGGGTCCAAATCTGCATTTCAAGTTGTAGAACATCATAAACTTGCTTTAAATCATAAAGAATCTGTAACATTTATCATAAAGAATCAGTAACATATATCATAAAGAATCCGTTACCCACATTTTGTTATCATAAAGAATCTGTAACGTATCATCAAGAATCCGTAGCATGCAAAAAAATGAAAAAGGGTTATAACGCAGGGTAATGTAGAATTTGAAGGTCCACATATCACTTTTATTAACTGTTTCAGTGTTTCCAAACATGTTTGCTTAGGAATTCACACAATTATACCGAATTGCCATGTTTTTCATATTTGCTCAATTTATCTAATTGGTTTTATTTTGAAACCCTAACATGTAGAATATATACATAGATTATCATGAACTATGCTTCTAATATGTCTCCTGACAAAATTTAGATCTACAACTATCTAAAATTACCATTTTTCGCTGTTTGCAATTGGGAGTATCAATCCTTGTCAAGAATCTGTAGCATTTGTCAAGAATCCGTTACCTGATATCATCAAGAATCAGTAGCTGATATCATAAAGAATCATTCACACTGTGACGGACCTAAAACAGTGTGAAGACGATCTGGCAAAAAAAAAAAATTTCAAATGTCCTTTGATAGCGAAATTATAAATGATTTTTCGATACAACGCATTCGACACCTAAAACGGTACAACGAAAAAACAACTAAAACGTTCTAATTTGGGTAAAATTAACCTTATTACGATACTGTATGTAACATTCTTTGTTACTATGGCGTTTTATTTCATCCAAAGTTTTCATTTGTATACTTTTATCTCAAGATTTGCTGATATAGCTCACAGGTTAAACCCTAAAACATTAAAATAGGCATCAAAACCATCATATGAAGCCAAACTCGAGTTTTATGGCGACTGACTTAATGTTTAAATTTAAGAAAATTTTGGATGAGAGTAATGAAAAGACAAAATCTGATCATTTTGCTGTTAAATTTAAAAAAAAGATAGTCAATCGATATCGAAGAATCGGTTGAATTTAATGCAATATACTGCCTGCTTAGTTTTTAATCAACCGTTAACTGCTATTATAAACAGTGGCGGATTTAGAGGGGGTTCGGGGGGTTCACTCGAACCCCCCCCCCCCCCCCCCCCCCCCCCCATGGGATCAAATTATTTCATTTTCATGGAGAAATTTCAGAAAAGTTAGGTTAATATAGGAAAACGAACCCCCTTTGTAAATTTGAACCCCCCTTCCAGAAATCCTGGATCGGCCCCTGTATAAACAGCATCTGGATTTTTTTCTGAAATATGAATGAAGCCATGAAACGTGAAATTGCAATTTGCAATTTTGCATGCATCACTCATTTTCCAGAACACAATCCGAGATGCTGTCAGCAGTTAATATATGCCATGTATGAGGGTCTGGATGGGGTATAATGATTAATGAATAATGGCCTAAATTTTTTAATGAGAGTGAATAAAGAGCAAAAAAAATAATGATTAGTGAATAATGAGGTCCTAAAGAATAATGAATAAATGTAAATTTTTAATGAACAGCAGAATAATATAATGAATAGTGAATAATAACATTTTAAAGAATAATGAATATGCTAAAATTTTGATATGGAATGGTCTTAGATGACCTCCCTGACATTCCAGAATTTCATTTTTTTCTTGGGTTTGGGGTCTGGACGCCCCCAGACCCGATTAAGTTCAAATGTTGTATTCATATTTTAGAAATCCTTGAATGTTTGGAAATACATATTTCTGGAAGCCAAGCATGTAGGGACTCACCTCGTGGGCCAATTGAAAATGTGTCATTTGAAGGCAGAGAAAAATGAATTAAATCATTCTGGATGTTCACTGAGCCAGATACTATCCCACTGTTTCGTTTGCTTATGCATATGTATTTTCGTTTTATTCTATTACCCCACTTTGTCCTTATTATGTATGTTCCAATCCTATAATGATAATATTTTCTGTGGATGGACATCATCTTGGTGTCTTATATGACAGACCATAATTATAGTGCATTTTGCAATCAGAAACAAGGCAGCACAAAGAATGTTCATGCCAATTCATCTGACAATTTAAATGGCACTACATATTTTTTTTCCTCGCTCACTTCGCTCGCTCGGTATTTAAGACATAAATAAAATGTATTGTACAATCAGGCGCAAGCTCAAATCCATTCATCACATATTACTCCTATGCTAACTAGTTTGCTAAATAAAAACAACACCATTTTATTATACCTTTACCCCTGATGTTACTTTTTTTTTTTTTTTTTTTAATAACCTTTGGTATTCATAATTGAGGAGAAAGATTCAGGGTATTTAGTATTTAAGGTGGAGGGGATTATACTCCCAACAGATTTAAAAGGCTAAAACAATCGGTCCTTGTGGCTTGAGTTAAGGGATGTCTTAGGTGGGGAACACCTTTTTGCTTATGCTTATTAGCTTGGCGAAGAAGGCGCGACTAGTAATATTTTAATGAATAATCGAGCTAATTTTAATGAATAAGCCAAAATTTTAATGACAGTGAATAAATGGCTAAATTTTTAGTGATTAGTGAATACCAGGACCCCCCATCCAGACCCTCATGTATAGCCTCCACACCATTCACTAGGTCGCTCATTGCAACAGCAAAGTAAAACATTTAACTCCAAAACACGGAAACAGAATCTAAATCCTTCGGGCAATATTACCTGTCTTGGGTTAACTAATCGTCAGGTCACCCTCGCCCAAGGGCAACAATTGTATATTGTTCATTATGAGCAGCATCATGAGTAAACCGTTTTTTTTTTTTTTTTTTTTTTTTTTTTTTTATGCAAAGCTCAAAGGCGCAGATCAGTTGTGCATAAACTGAGAAGTTCAAAGGCGCCGATCAACAGATCTTAGAAAAAGGTACAAGGAGGCAAAGATCAGGAAAAGGCGCAATCAGAAAGAGATTCCCACTCCAAAAACCGAGGTGGGAAAAAACCAAACTAACAATCAGGCACTTATACCATGAAACATATCCTAAGCCGAATGAGCAGCTATTTTCCCAATAGGTGGCCACTCAGTTACCTTAACTTAATTCAAAATATGAAAACATACATAAGGCGCCAACAGCACAAAAAATTTTAAACACCAAGACATAAAACAAAAATAACCACCACAGAAGTATCGCCTTGGAACGATCAGTAACACAAAGTTACTGGCGGGCTTAAACCGGTTTTAGAAGCTGATCAGCTCCGTTTTTTTTAATTTATAGACAGAGGAATCCCTTATTTTCTCCAAATAAAATATGCGAGTTCTCTAATTGTACAACACGTTTGTATTTGATCTGGTCGAGAACCCCGAAGACAGAATGTGGAAGTCAGGTTTGACCACCTCTTAAAGTGTTCTCTACATGCATGACCATATAAGGTAAACCACTAAAAGTCAATGACAAAAGACAATGTACAGGTAGTTATCTTATTCACATACATAAAAGGTATGCCATGTAGTGAACCAGAACATTCAGGGTCAAAATCCATAAATTAAGGGGGATGGTCCGGTAGTTTCTGATTGAAAAAATGCGAGCTGACATACTGACTTACTTGGACAAGAAAATTTGGATCGAGGTGACTCGGAACCCATGTATTATTATTATTATTATTATTATTATTATTCATTAAAATTATTATCACAGGTGTTCCTTTACTTGCACGTACATGTATTTGCATGTGTAAATGTAGGCCAGTGTATTTTGATATTCACTTGTATTGGGGTTAACAAAGCAATTCATACTACAATCTATTTAAAATCATACTACAATCTACCAGCTTACTAATACTTGTTGCTTTTAAAATTGATGTCTAGAAGCAGGTGAAGTATTGTCAATTTGGCGTGTCACCAGTAAACCATTCAGATTCAGGGACACAACTGCTATCAGCTCATAAGACAGCAATGCAGGAAGGTAGGAATGCACCCATTCTGACGCCAGTTTCATCGAAATCGCTAACCGTTAAAATGTGTCAAGTCGCTAATCGGTATATTTTTTTTACCAAAAATTGCTAATCATTATATTTTTTCGCCAAAATCGCTAATCATTAGCAGTTCTCAAATCGCTAACAGGCAAAATTTTCCTTTAAAAAAACGCTAACCGTTAAATATCTGAAAATAATGGCCAACAATCGCTAAAAAGGAAACCCCATTGAGACCCTCCTAATGGGCCACAAATCTGAATCAGTCTCTGAATATGCCAGATTCTCCATACACCTCATAAAGAGTATTACGTGGAGTGCATGTGGAAATGACCAAAAGAAAAAAAGTTTTAAAAATTGGATTGGGAGTCATTATAATTGTAGCCATGTAGAACGGTGGAATTTGGAATTTCATCCGCTTATTTGAGATCCCGAGTCTTGGCCTGGGGAGTACATGGCAACCCCAGTCTGGCAGTTGTCATTATCCCACCGCTGCCACCAAATGTAACGTGCAGCCGAGCCAAAGCCACAGCGAACCCCGTCGGTGGAAAAGCATGCTCATCCACCAAGGGTGGTTTACTGCGCTATATACCCAACACTTACTCGACTCACAAAGTCTCGTGTTTGAAATTTGCATATTTCCAAGGGAAGCTACCCCGTTACATTACTTACCCCTCCGAGAAGACTCGTCCCGAGTCTTGGCCTGGGGGCTACATGGATAAGGCAACTCCAGTCCGGCAGTTGTCATTATCCCACCGCTGCCACCAAATGTAACGTGCAGCCGAGCCAAAGCCACAGCAAACCCCGTCGGTGGAAAAGCATGCTCATCCACCAAGGGTGGTTTACTGCGCTATATACCCAACACTTACTCGACTCACAAAGTCTCGTGTTTGAAATTTGCATATTTCCAAAGGAAGCTACCCCGTTACATTGGGATTGGGGTAGTTAGGAAATTGATGATGATGATGGTGATCATGATGATGGTGATAATGATGATTTCCAATGAATGAGTAGCGCCGACCGGCCCATAAAGGTGATTATAGATGGAGGCATGAAGTCAGAGGGGGTGATGATGATGTTGATGATGATGATGATGGTGATGATGATATTGATGATGACTTGTGTTTCTGTTTCAGATGAGGTGAGAGGCGAGTCCAGCCCAAAATGATTCCAGGTCTGGACAATTAGTAAGATCAGGGGGAAGGTTGTTTCCAGAGTCTTGCTGTTCTTGGAAAAAAGGAATGCAAATAAGCGTTAATTCTTGAGTATGGAATGGACAGACTGTTACGCATTGTGGGCATGATGTATGGCGGGAGAGGGATTCGGACTAGGCCTGACTGAATTTTATAAAGCATTACTAGGGATGATATTTTTCTACATGTTTTTAGGGTAGGTAGACGTACATAGCTTGTTTAGCATTTCGGTGACGCTGCTGGTTCTTGCGTAGTCATTCAGAATGTATCACACTGCCCTGTGTTGGACCATCTCAAGCTGTTCTGTGTATTTATTCTGCCATGGATCCCAAACTGATGGAGAGTACTCTAAAAGGGGTCTAGCATAAGTTTTGTAAGCTGTTACTTTGATCCTGATGTTTTGTGTTTGGATATTTCTTTTGATAAATTTTAAAGTGTTCTTTCCTTTCGCAGTGGTCTGGTTGATGTGTTTGGTCCAAGAGAAGTCATCCGATATATTCAGTCACACGTATTTTCCGTTTTTAGTAGTTTTGAGTGTTTTGTTGTGAAGTTTGTAGTAAAAAATAAAGGGCTTTTGTTTCTTTGTTATTCTAATCACTTCACATTTATCTGGGTTGAAAGCCATAATCCATTCACTCTCCCATACTTCAAAGTTTGAAAGATCATTTTGAAGGTCACGGCAGTCTGACAGGTTGGAGATAGTAATATACATGATGGTATCATCAGCAAACAGTCTGATATTGCTCTTAATGGTTTCAGGCATGTCATTTATATACATGAGGAAAAGACATGGACCCAGTACTGACCCTTGGGGGATACCTGACAGGACCGGACAAGTATCTGATTTCTCGCCGTCTAATACGACACACTGACTTCTGTCCAGAAGAAAGACCGGATTCATGTAATCACCCCATGGTTGATACCTAGTCGATGGAGCTTCAGCAAGAGCCTTTGATGATCTATCTTATCAAATGCCTTGCTGAAGTCCATGACTATGACATCAGCCTGGCCTTTATCGTTTAGAGTGTCATATAGGTCCTGTGTAAATTGAATCAATTCTGTTTCACAGCTGACTCGACTTCTGAACCCATGCTGATTGTGAATGAGAAGGGTTTTTTTTATCAAGATGAGTCATTATATGTTAGAGGTAATAATGTGTTCCAGGACTTGACAGCAAATACAGATAAGTGAGATTGTGCGGTAGTTTTCGGGTTTTGATTCGGGTCCTTTTTTGTATACTGGTGTCACGTAGGCGTTCTTCCAGTCGTTGGGATTTGTTCCTTCAGAAAGTGATGTGTTAAAAATATCTGTCAGTATGGGAGCTATTTCTTGGTGAAGTTCTTTAAAAACCCGTGAAGTGAGATATTGTCCGGGCTGGCTGCTTTTCTAGGGTTGAGCTTTGAGCTGTTTTGCAACTCCACTAACTGTAACTGTTATGTTCGGCATCACAGGGAAATTGAGTTTACTTGGGGGGACACTTGTTTAAAAGATGGCGCAACTTAAGGGGTATACTCCTCTCTCATGATACCGTGTCTTCAAAGGTAGCATAACAACCAATGAAATCACGAGATTTTGATACAGCGCCACCTACCTGGATGTTGACATAATCACTCCAGCAACCCGAAAGCTGACCTTTCATTTCATGTCACTTTTTTCAATAATGTCAAGATTACTGATGAGTTTTTCTCAGATTTAATAAAAATCTGTTAAAACATAGTTTTCTTCATTTCTTCTCCACACCCTGTCCCTTTGAACCCACCTTCCAGCTGCAGCCATCTTGGAAGAATTCTTGATACAACTGACAATCTAGCAGGAAATGGTCTTTGACATTCAATTTATAAAATTATGTCAAATATTTGTAAATAAAATATGCCCGAGTGCAAATAGAAGCTTTATATATCATGTATATTGAGCCGCCATCTTGGACTCCATCTTGCTTTTTTTCAAAATGCTCAATGATGTCAAGGTGACATCAGTCAGATTCTTTAATGGTAACATCTAAGCAACAAGAATCAGCCAAGAAAAAAGTTTGAACCGCATTTCCGGGTCAAGCTGGATATCTGCAGGACTACAGAGAATAAGTTTCAGAAGTTGGGGGACAGAGAATAAGTTTCAGATGTAAGGCGTTCAGCTTAGGGGCAAATTACCCTACTTTGTAATTTTTAGAAGTACTACGGTATCAGGGGGAGTAATTCATATTGGTTCAGAATCAATATGGCGGACAAATTGAAGCGATGAAGGAAAAATAGAATTTAATATTTGAATGGAGTGATGTGAAGAGGAGATAAAGTAGAAAATAACTGACACAATAACTGCAAGTGTGTTTCTGTTTTTATTCTATTCCGTCATCTTAAGGTCAGGGTGAAGTAGAACGTCGTTATGCAGCGTTACGTGTGACGTTGCTTTGCGACGCCAGCGGAACAAGAATCGACGCTCTTATGTCGCGCCTTTTTGAACCAAAGAAGGCTGTAGCTTTTACGTCATTTAGTATGAATTTTACATTTTTCTTCCCTTAAAGAATGCGACAAATTTTTAACAAAACACAGAAAATGAGAATTTCTGCAGTAAAAGTCATTTATTGTAATTCTTGCGACAGTCGCACACTGAAATGCAACGCGTGTTTTCGCCACGACGTTACGTTACGTCGCGCAAAATACCAAAAACGCACTACCATACATAACAAAACCTCCAATAGCACGAAAACGAGCCTGGTTGTCAAGGACTTTTTTTCAAGCAACCTGTTCCAAACCGATTCATGCAGATAATATCAATTTTTAAAAAAACTTCATTGTGGAATTTAGGAGAAAAATATGTTTATAGACATGTGCGAAATCCAACATCTATTTCCCATTTCCCCATTGAGTTCAATGGCAAAAATGGTGTTTTTAGATTGTCTATAGCTCAAAAACTAATCTGGTAGTCAAGGAATGTTTTTGCATATTCCGATGGGGGAGCATTTAATATATCAATATGCAAAAAATAAGAAAATTCCATCGTAGCGTTTTTTACTTCACCCTGACCTTAAAATTGACTCATTCAAAGTTATCATTCTTGAGAACGAGAGACTTTAGAAAACCAATATTTACCAGGGCGATTTTCCACCTGGTACAATATATTGGATTAATGGAACAGCTGTGAACAGCCGTCGTATCGATTTTTTTTAACCAATGGCAATTGATGGTTTTATCACATGACATTCCGTTCAAGACAGTCGTCAATATTACGACTGTTTTAGAGTCAAATCTTAACATTAACTACTACGGTACCTTGGAAAACCGGGCTACAAGCTTGGTGAATACAGACTGAAACTGGTCAAGGGTCTGACTATCATGGGTAGAAAATTACCAACTACCTTTATGAATTTGTATTTCTATGCTTACATATTTTGTGCATAGGCCAGCTGTAGCGAAAGAAAGCGTTGATTTTAAGTAATGGATTTTAGAATAATGAGACAACTGCTATCTAATTATACAGATGCAACTGCATATAAAAAAGAAGTCATTTCGGTCCTTACAGTAGGTCAACTCTGGGTGCGTTCCTCCCTAATTACCTGAATAGTTTACTGGTGACACGCCAAATGACATTATTTCACCAGGGGGTTCGGATGGGGGAGAAATTAGTCCCTTGAACGCACGAGAGAAGCGAACTTGGACACACAGTCATCAGACATTTCAGCAGAGGAGATAAGTGAATCAGGGAGGTCATTCCAGTCCCATTCTAGTCTGTGGAAAGAAACTACTTTTGTACGCTTCTTTGCTAGCTGACGGTATCTGAAAAGCCAAAGAGTGTTGATTTCTACAACGCCTATTCTTTGGGATAAGGTCATCTGTGGGTATTCTGGCTTTACCCTTTAGACCTTTGTATAGCAATATAAGTCTACTACCCTTCCTCCTTTTCTTAAGAGATTCCCATTTCAGTTGACCTAAAATGCCAGTCATGCTCCCGGTTTCAAAAACATAATTACCGGAATGGACTACCGGAATGGACATTTATATGTGGAATCGGTCTAACCATAGTGTGCATATTCTAGGTCACATAAAAAGTACCCTGGCTTGTACATAAATTAATGTCCATTCCGGTAGTCAGTTCCGGTAATCAGTCCCATTCCGGTCCATTCCGGTACAGGAACGCAGCGGTCAACTCGTACTCGGTCGAGTCAAGATCAGGGCTGCTATTTGTGTTGCACTTGAGGCAAAAATCTACATCTTTGTATTTTCATTTTTCTTGGTTTATAATTAGTTCAGACCTCCAGTGATTCTTTGTTTCTGGTGTGTTTCCGAATTTCACCATAGTAGGTATTGGGAATAGTTCAGTACTGGAGCTTCAAACTGTGTTTTGGACCGCTTTAATAAGATAATATGCAGCCTAGATAACCAGTGTTCCATACTGCAGTTAATTTAACACAATGTAACATGTGTGGTTGCATAAAATAAGACTTTCTTTGTCAAGCGGTTTCTGAAAAAAAGTTAAGTTTTAAATTTAATGTGTAAAATTTAATTTGGTCAAGGTCAAGAAAGGACCTTGACATACGGGTCACGTGCTACAAAATTTCCTGAAAAAAAAATCAATGTTTTTACTTATATATACACGTGTATTTACATTTGAGGAAACCACTGGTGTTGCACCAACATTCGAATATTCGTTAACACCCCTAACCATAATTAAAAAAAGAAAAAGAGAACATTCAAGAAATGGATAACGTTTCCCCATGCCTAGCCAACTAAAGTATTATTTGAATATCAAAATTAAACGAATAAGAGTTTGTGTCACAAATGGGCCAACGTATATAGCTTACCATAGATCAACTGTTCGATCAAACGCCTCATTAGGAAACTTGAAAAGCGGTTTTTCCGTGATCGAAAGTCAAACAGCCCTGGCATTAAGAACTAGGCGAGGTCTGCTGACAACCGGTTGTATTTGAGCGCTGCCGACAACCAGTTGTATTTGAGCACTGCTGACAACCAGTTGTATTTGAGTGCTGCTGACAACCAGCTGACTCATTTTCCAATAAACCATTAGAATTGTATATACTTTTTTTCTAGTAAATGAATTATTGCTTCATTTACATTTAAGTAGATTATAAAAATCTGTTAACACTAGAAAGTTTTGAAGTTTTTATATTATGACCCCTGAAGTTTACCTCAACCTTTAACAGGTTAAAAGTATAAATTCACAATTATTGAAAATCTATTTTAAAAATTCCTAGAAAGCGGAAATCAATAATCAATTATTTACAGTAAAATTGGATGTTTTAACAGGCATAAAGATTACGAAAGATCAATTAATTTAGATTCTTATGTCAAAAACAGTATGATACGAAGACAAACAATACATTTTAATAAAGTCATATTAATAAATAAATAAATAAATAAATAAATAAATAAATAAATAGAGCCGCATCGTGAGAAAACCGGATTTTTGCCTAGGCGAAAACAAAGGCGCAGATCAGCTTCGCGGTAACCGCGAAGCTGATCAGCGCCTTTGTTTTCGCTACACGGATAGTATATTTCCTCTTCTTCTTATATCCGAAATTTCAAGCTTCTAGCCTGCTTCTGTGACTGTACAGGCCGGTTTGTGTCGGACCTGTTCGGAAACCCCGAAGACCGGTTTTCTCGCGTCGCGGCTCAATAAATAAATAAATAAATAAGTATAATTATTTGTTTATTGGAAAATTAATCTGCTGGTTGTCAGCAGCACACTTTTGTAGCAGGTTGTCAGCAGCGCTCAAATACAACCGGTTGTCAGCAGACACTTCCTAAGAACTATCGCAATCTGTTCAGAGCACATGTTCAGAAAGCCATCAGAGATGCATATAGACACATACAGTGTTATTGTTTACATTATTTGACCTTGACCTCGATGACGTATTGCGCGTTGCATTGTGGTTGAAACTTTCACTTCCGGGTGGCAAAACAATTTCCGGTTCAATGTTGTTTACATACATTAGTTAGAATGAAAGTGAAATGTATGGTGCCATTTCAATCAGTGAACGATGATGACCTCTAAATACAATATTACTAATGATTTTTGGCATTTATATTCATTGATTTGTTTGCTCCTTTTATAAATAATTTCATTTTTATCACCTTCTTGAGCTGAGCGTCTCAAGAACCTAAATGGTGTTTGAACCGCGCAAACAAAAATATGTATAACTTAGATATTATTTATAATTAATTAACAATTTGCGCCAACCACGCGTCCACGTCTCTGCAATCAGACTAAAAAATCATTCAAAATGGAAAAAATAAAAAAAAAGGAAATAAACAATTAAATAAATAAATAGTTCTCGGTCCTTTCTTCCAACCTTATTTGTACTTTTCTAGAAATAAAAGTGCATTCATCTTAGCGCTTTTTTATGAACGAAACTCCTTCTTTTTATCCATCATTTACATTTTAATTCTTAAGAACATCAACTCTTGCTCTCATTATATTTAAATAATCCCAATGAAATATGACTTGATCCAGTTTCAATACATGTCAAACTATTCAATGATAATAATCAATTTGCCGGAAAGAAGGGCGGTTTCAGCTATTGAAGACAGTTTTAACTTTTATGACACACTATCTCAAATTACAATGCCCATAATCATGATAATCGGCTTCTTTAATTATTATATATGACGCCTTCTTCAAAGAAACTACACATTCTTGGGGTACAATATGAATGATAAGGGGATTAATGCAGTCCCCCGGGGCAGCCGGCTTGTGTGTTCAGTCAGTCGATATTAATTATCATTACATATGTTGCTTGGATTAGCAAAAGATAATTATGATTCCAGTGTTGTAGATAAAAATCGATACACTACACATAAAGTAATTTTAATTTGGGAATAAATTAGATCCATATAATAAATAATGCAACTTTTTTTTTTTTTTTTTTTTTTTTTTTTTTTTTTTTTTTTACCGCATGCAAAACAAAATTAGATTACGTGCTCTTGAGAGAGAGAGAGAGAGAGAGAGAGAGAGAGAGAGAGAGAGAGAGAGACCAATTATGACGGCTTTTAAAGATATTCCGGTTTCTTTTTGTATTTATAAAATTAAAAAAAAAATGATTCAAACACGGAAATTATTGAACGTTGATTTATGATTTATACCGTGGGAATATTTCATCTTTTGACTGAGCTGCAAATCTTTTTAAATTCATATTTTCTAATTCCGCAGGGGAAGAAACGCTAAATACTTATAATACTAATTTAGTAATGAACAAACATATATGGAAATTAATTTGTTATGAATAATATTTCGACATTATTTTACACTTTTATACATCAAAACATTACACGTCATTACGCATTCATTAACCTGAGGTCGGTTTTTTGCCACCCGGAAGTGAGAAAAGGTCATGTGATAGTCACATGACTTAGCTGTATTTTATAGACCACGTGGTTTGTGACGTATTGTTTGTACCTGTGTATTGGAAACACATTTCCAATATCTTCTCCTTTGAAACTGATGACAATGATCTCAACTGTCCTAGAAAAAAGTATCTATACCGAGTTCCACAGCCAACGCAACTCCTCAGTTAAACTGAAATATCCTTTTGTTGCTTCATGTGATTCATATGAAACGTGCACATTATCGTGACACATTTTATTCAATAAGGCTAGGTCTGTAACAGAAAATAAAGCATATGGTTGGCATCTGCAGTGACGTCGATGACGTGACCATGTGACGTTGAACGTTTATGGCTACCCAAAATCAATACCGATTTCTGGCGTTAAGCCGTAGGTTTTCACATTGCAAATGGCATACTCATCGGGCGATCTTCCAAGATTAAAACTGTATGCATCATTTCGAAAAAATCATGAGCCCACGTGCGCGAGGCACGGAAAATGCACTTTTGTACCTGGAGGCAAGTTCTCGCGCATGCGCTCTAAAATCGTGGATTTGATAGGACAGAAACATTTTGGGGTCATTTTGATGTTGATTGGGCACAAAAGTTTTCACATAATTGATCGATTTAAAAGATGAGCACACTGGTCAGTAGAAACACATATGCTTCCTCAGAAGTAATGGGAGATAAATATAAAGTTGCGTTGGCTGTGGAACTCAGTATATTTACAAAATTGCTGGTTAGCTTATCTTTACCTTTTGCAGTCGGGTAGAATTCCCCTTCGGGCAGCCGGGGGATGTTGTTAGCTCACCTGAGCCGAAGGCTCACAAGGTGAGCTTATAGTATGGTAGTCGAGCCGGCGTCCGTCCGTGCGTGCGTCCGTTCACATTTTCAAAGATCTTCTTCTCTGAAACCGCTTGGCCGATCAAAGCCAAATTTTATGTGGAGCATCCATGGGTAGGGGGAACGAAAGTTTGTGTTTTTTATCTTGATCGGATAAGAACTCTGGTTGCTATGGCAACTTGAAGTTTTCATTGACTTGTATGGAGAAAAAGTGGAAATTGGCATTTTCCGTTGTCAGGCTGGGGATATTTGAATTTTGTTTTTACATAAATGTTTATTGAGTAGTCCTTCACGTTTAAGGCAACTTTTGTAAAAATCACTTTATTCGTTTGGTTGTAATAGCAACATAAAGGGTAAATTTTCGAAAAAAAAATATTCAAAAATCTTCTTCGCAGAAGCCGTATGGGGGATGAAGCTGAAATTTAGCATACATGCTTATGACATTAGCCTGTACAAAGTTTGTGTTTTTTATTGTCTTTGTCCGACTACTTTGGTTGCTATGGTAACCTGAAGTTTCCATTGACTTATAAGGCAAAAAGTGAAAATTTGCAATTTCTGCCGTTTCATTTAGGATATTGAAATTTTGTTTTTACATAAATGTTTATTGAGTAGTCCTCCCCGTTTTAGGCAACTTTTGTCAAAATCGCTTCATTCGTTTTGTTGCTATAGCAACGTAAAGGGTAAATTTTCGAAAAAAAAAAAAAAAAAATTCTTCTCAGAAGCTGTAAGGCGGATGAAGCTGAAACTTTGCATACATGCTTATGATATTAGCCTCTACAAAGTTTGTGTTTTTTATTGTCCTTGTCCCACTACTTTAGTTGCTATGCCAACTTAAAGTTTCCATTGACTTATAAGACGAAAAGCGGAAAATTGCAATTTTTTGAAAACTATTTGCACAGCCTGAGACCTGAAAAGTGGTAGATGCAAACAACTAATGGAGTAGATGAAGGTATGTGATTAATTCAGGCCAAGGTCATCTCTTGACCTTGAAGGGTCTGTTATCCATACACACTTTTCAAAGATCTCCTTCTCTGAAACCGCTTGGTCAATCAAAGTGAAATTTTATGTGGGGCATCCCTGGGTAGTGGGGAAGAAAACTTGATCGCGAAATCTGGGTCACATGACCAAGATGGCCGCCACGCCCATATATGGTAAAAAACACTCAAAAATCTTCTTTTCCAGAACGGGCAGGCCGATTTTCACGAAACTTGGTATGTAGCATTTGGGACTCCAGCCCATTGTAGTTTGATCAAATAATGACCCTAGGATGACCCTGACCTATTTTACGTCAAGGTCAATTTTGGAAACATAGGCTTTTAGTGCTGTACATGTACATGGGAAAAAGTGAAAAATATGGATTTTTTGAAAACTATTGCAGCCTGAGACCTGAAAAGTGGTAGATGCAAAACAACTAATGAAAGTATGTGATTCATTCAGGTCAAGGTCATCTCTTGACCTTGGCCGATCTGTCGTCTATACACACTTTTCAAAGATCTTCTCTGAAACCGCATGGCCAATCAAACTGAAATTTTATGTGGAGCATCCCTGGGTAGGGGTAACGAAAGTTTGATCCCGAAATCAAGGTCATATGACCAAGATGGCCGCCGCGCCCATATATGGTAAAAACCACTCAAAAATCTTCTTCTCCAGAACCGGCAGGCCAATTTTCACGAAACTTGGTATGTAGCATTTGGGACTCCAGCCCATCATAGTTTGATAAAATGATGACCCTAGGATGACCTTGACCTATTTTACGGCAAGGTCAATTTTGGAAACATAGGCTTTTACATGGGAAAAAGTGAAAACAATGGATATTTTGTAAATTAAATGCAGCCTGAGACCTGAAAAGTGGTAGATGCAAACAACTAATAGAGTAGATGAAGGTATGTGATTAATGTAGGTCAAGGTCAATTTTGGAAACATAGGCAAACATGAAAACATAGGGAAAAGTGACAACTAAGTCTCAGGTAACCATTTACAGGACCAATGATCATATGGTAACTGTTGCAGTCATAGACCTGAAACATTACCAAGATGGTTGTCATACCCATTTAGGGTAAAAACAAAAAATAAAAAAAAATCACTTTGTCCAGTGACTGTACTTGTTGACTCTCAGGTGAGCGATCGTTGCCCTTGAGCTACTTGTTTTTACAGACATGGCGGTATTGATTATATTGCATTATGGGATAGTTTGCTTCTCGTTCGGGAAGTTGTTGCATCGTGTGTGGGTACCTATGTTTGAATGTACTCGTGATGTAAAGTTTTGATTTAAATTCTAAATAACCTGGATATATTAATTCTAGACTAATTCTACCGAGTCGGATTTTTCTAACGGTCTTTAACAATTTTTAAATAATATCGAAACAGCAAGCATTTTTATTACCTCATATTCTCTAACATTGCTTCCCGATGGGGAAGGCGTTCAAAGTCTTCAATAGCCTTGGATAAGTTCACGTTTCATAAAACTTGATTAACTTTGTGTTGGTATTTACGTCCTACTTAGCAGCTTATAGCATATGGAGACGAGACCTCGGTTTAAAGTATCTTCCGAATGATTAATGTCATAAAAGATAAAGATCTTTGGCCGATTAATTATTTATGGTTGGTTGATTTGGGTTTAACGTCCCACCAACAGCTAAGGTCACAGTCCCATCCGACGGACTGGAGAAGCCCGGGATCGAACCTGCGACCCCTGATTTACAAGGCGAGTGACATAACCACTGCACCACGGAGGCTTCTAATTATTTATGGAAATGTGAAAGTAATGAAAGACTTTAAAAATGTTTATGACGCACCCAGAATGTTTTACCCCACACTAAAAACCAAGGTGAAAAATAACTAAATTAGGTACTAACACAGAAAGAACATATCGTAAGCAGAGTGAGCAACTATTCCCTCTATAGGTGGTCACTCAGTTACCCGTACTTAATATATGAAAGCGTACATTAAAGGTGCAAAAACAGAACATTCACAATCAAAGCATAAAACAGAAGTATCGTACATGGAACGGTAAGTAATAACACACTAGCCTACCAGTACTTCATGTTAAGGATCATATTTATATATACAAGATAAAGAAACCATTATTTACATGAAAAAAGCTAAATCAGTCGGATAGTACATACTCACATATACGTCGGTCGATATACTCGGTCGACTTCCGCTACAAAACCAAATGACATACCCCATGTCTTCAAGCGTAGATGCTGATTTAGTAATATGTGAAAATCGTACCTGAGATACATGTATGATAAATGATGCCGGAAAAAAAGAAAGCATATATTTCCTTGGGCTTATTCATATTCCAACATTCATGGTAGGCTTCTGTATAAAAGACAACCTTTGTCTAGCATTACGAAAACATGCCCATGTAATATACAAATTATTTCTAAACTGTAATAATTGAATTTTTTTTCAATAGAAAAACACACATAAATTGTTGGTTCACGTTCAGACCGCCTCGCCGAGGCGATTCTAACGCGTACCCAAAATCTATGTTTTGGAGCAAAAATAAGAAAAATAGGTATACCCATGTTAGATCAGCTGCTGGCTAACCTGCACTCCGATACACTTCGTGACCTCGCTCCTCTCTCGTGGTATGGAGAGGTCTAACGGAATACCGATGGAAATATTCCGTCTATACCCATGTATACCCCATCTTTATTATGTAAAAGTGGGGTTCAAGAGGGTATACGTTTTCATGGACATGTTTTCCTGACGATGCATGCCTATATTCCAACACAAATGAAAACTGTAGTTAAATGAATGTAACGAATTTAGCGTTCGAACGCTAAATTTTACCGTTCGAACGGTATATTAATAGCGTTCGAAAGCTAGACTTAAGCGTTGTAACGATAAATTTAGCGTTATGTTGCAAAAACCTCCCGAACGGGTAGCAAACTATCCCATAATGCAATATAATCAATACCGGCATGCCTGTAAAAACAACATCCTTCCGGCTGCCCGAAGGGGAATTCTACCCGACTGTTTTGTGGCTTTCATAACAAAGTGTACATCGATAAGAAAATTACGTAAGCATATGTTATATAAATACACCGGTTAACGTTAGGTTTTCACTCGTACAAAACAAAAATGGATGAAGCATACTATACTTGAGCAAAATCAGTAGCAACCCGACGCCTGTTACTTTTCTAGTGTTTTACACTCCTTATAATGTGCTCCTCCTGATTTTGAAGACAGATAAAATTCATATTACTAGACTTTGTGTCTTGCAAACACCAAAACATTTACTACCACGGTTATAGGCTAAGGGTGAACCAGCATACCAGAGCATCAAAGACTGCTGAAGAATTAAAGGCGCTTATTTAGTTCAGAGGCTCAGAGATATATGTTTTAGTATGCCTCTGTTTAGCTTCTTGTAAGTACTTTTAATGGCCTATCCCGAATGTTCATCCCACCTTGCTAAATTCAAAATTTAGCAATCCACCCCACACATGAGATGATAATTAGAAATTGATCGTCTCATTATATGAGGCCAACGTTACATGTACGTACCCTGCCAACAGCTTAACCATTTACCAACGATGCGCTTCAACGTCAACGTTGGTCCTTTATTGTCATACTGTGTGTACGGTTTTCATAAATTTAAGTTACATGTAGGTTCGGGTAATTCAAACTGTCTGCCACGTATTAAGAATACTATAGCTGCTTACTCGGCTCTCTGTATCAGTGCCTGGTGGTTATTTATTATTTCCGCCTCTGTTTTGATAGCGCAATTCTTTTCTGACTGGTCTGTTTCCTGATCATTGCTAACTTCTCGAGGGCAGATCATATTCCTTACCTCTTCGTGTTAACCGTCCCGACATGACTGAAAAATTGTTGACTGTTGATGCTCATTACAAACAAAATTTTCATGTTAAATTCTATTTTATCCAAGGACCAAAACGACTGGCGTAATGCAAATGTAACTCCAGTCTTTAAAAAAGGTGACAGACATTTGGCTGAAAATTACAGACCAGTGTCTTTAACAACAGTGACATGTAAAATTTTGGAACATATCATTTGTAGCCATATGCTGAAACATTTTGATAAACATAACATTTTGACATCTTTAAATCACGGCTTCAGATCAGGATATTCTACAGAAACACAGCTGCTCGTTACAATGCATGACTTACTACAAACAAATGACAGGAATATTCAAATGGATATAGCAATTTTAGATTTTTCAAAGGCTTTCGACACGGTCCCCCATGACAGGTTACTTAAAAAATTAGAGGCTTATGGCATCCGTGGAAATCTGATCAAATCTACATAAATGGCTGACGTCATTCCTCAAGGACAGGCAAATGAATGTTGTCGTAGAAGGGGAACATTGAGACTCAGCCTATGTAGAGTCCGGAGTGCCACAGGGGACCGTGTTGGGGCCTTTGATGTTTCTGTGCCACTTAAATGACTTACCTGATTGTGTCAAATCCCAAGTTCGCCTCTTTGCAGACGATTGCCTCATTTATCGTCAAATCAAAACTCAAAAGGACCATCAAATACTCCAAAATGATCTAAAGGAACTCGAAAATTGGGCTTCAAAATGGGGCATGAGATTTAACGCTAAGAATGTTACATCCTCAGTATTTAACAGAAATCATCCCATTTTACCAGCTTGATAATGAAATCCTACAACAAGTGGACTCTAATCCATATTTGGGACTCACAATATCAGAGGACTTACAATGGAAAACACATATAACCAATATAACCAAAAAGCAAATTCAACACTTGGATTCCGAGTTAAGACGAAACTTGAAATACTGTTCTGAAGACTGTAAAAGACTAGCATATATTTCACTTGTTAGATCTACGCTGGAGTATGGTGCAGTTGTATGGGATCCGTATCAAAGCCGAGACATTATATAGCCGTGGAGAAAGTACAAAAACAAGCAGCTCGGTTTATAAAGAATGACTATAAATCAAGATTTGAAGGATGCGTAACATCGATGTTAGAGGACCTAAAGTTACCAACATTACAACAACGACGCCTTGAATCAAGACTGGTTATGTTATACAAAGTAGTGCGGGGTATGGTACCAGCAATCAATGCTGACGAGTTCCTCATTCCACTGACTTAGGAACAAAAGAAACATCAAACCAAGTTTATGTCCTGACTTTCAAACTACAAACTTTGTACAAAGACATTCAGTGAACCACACAGAGTGTTTTAAGATACCAGTATCTAAATCAGACCAATTCAAAAACTCATTCTTCGTTAGAACTGTTAGGAACCAGCTGGAGGAGTGTCAAAATCGTGCAGAGACAGTGAACAGCTTCCGGCAAGCTGTCCATAAAAGTTACTAACTTTTCATAGCGCACACACCGCGGTTGTAGATGCCAGAATTGGATTCTACCGCTATTACTATACAGATACAGATACAGAAACGACACAGGCCGTCACCCAATCTTGCAGTTGCAGCTGTAGTATGCGCTGTAGCAGTTATGTTTCTTCTTTATTCGTGGCGATGTGTGCTACTCTATTGGTAATAATGTAAATTTGATCTGATGATCAGGTATGAACTAATTCCCTACCTGTAAAACTGAAGAACTGCATTGTGCAAAAAGATATCTTACCGGTAAATGATTTACATTTTAGGGAAAACTAGTCAATTTAGTGAAATTTCTGTTTTATTTAGCTAACGCTTTGTACATGAATACAGTGAACTCGACAATAGAGAATCATCGACAATGGCGAACCACTCGTAAAGATATTGCAGAATTTCTTGAAACTTAGACAAAATATTATTTATTATATTACTCAGTCATTTACTTTCATCTATGCCTTGGGGTTTGGTAAAAGAATGGAGTCAAAATTCCACCGGACAATAAAATCAGGGTTGCTGAAACGCTTGACCCCTTAACTAAGATGCCTAGTTTATTGTTCCACAAAAAGTAACGTTCAGATAAAATGTGTTTCATACCTCGTTTCTAAGCATTAAATGATGGCCACTTTTGCATTACTTTAATGCCTAATATCCCTAGTTATGCAATATGCCTGTTTTTGATAAAAGTTTTGACACTGAAGGTAGATGTAAGCGGGGAAAGATGTACATGTAAATTCGACAATAGCGAATCATACTTTGTGTGGTGAAAAGAATGTGCACAAAATACTGATAATCTACCTTTTGAAGGCTTGCCCTGGAACCATTTGGTTTGGTTAATGGCGTAACTAATATTGGTGCAAGTCGTGGTTTAACCATCTTGCTTTTAGGCTTACATTGATTCGTTAAAGCAATAAGACATGCTTAAATCGGTAAAATTGACCTTTCCGATATGGCATTTGCTGTTGACAGTTAACGTAAAGCACAAAAGCAAATTAACACAATATTGTCGAACATCATTTAGTTTCGAATGATGATGGCACCATTTGTGTGCAAAAATACTCTACTAAAATGGTTTCTTATGGGCTATAGACTATCTGATTCGCCATTGTCGAGTTTGGTTCGCCATTGTCTAATGCAGGAGGTATCATATCAACAGAGTTATCTCCCATTAAGAAATTGAATGAATTAAAATTATTATTTTCCTGTAAAGCTGAGATATGTTAGATGTTCTTAGTATCAAATACAATAACATTCCCATGGTCGTGTTTAAAATAATAGCGTTAGATCTCTTAGTGATTCGCCATTGTCGAGTAAACTGTAATATTGAAGAGGGAGTCGCATACAAACACAAGTTTCACATTTTCGGGACAGGCAAATCTGGAATGTTGTGAGATAGTTTGTGTGGGTGTTGTTGGTTTTAGACTTGTGCAGAACGTGTTCATTAGAGTGTTCATGCAGTAGGGACAGTGGTGAGATTATAATGGCTTGTTATGCAAAGCAATGCAATACAGTCATTCAACCTGAAAGCAAGTGGGACAGACTAATTGAAATGTCAAAACAGTTTTTAAAATTCTTGCACTACCTATACAGCTTGTATATAAATCATGACCATGTGATGACCTTGACCCATTTTAAGACAAGGTCAATGTAGGTCACATATGCTTTTGAATGCGGAAAACTGTTAAAATGGCATTTACAGGGAAAATTTTACAGGAAATTGGCAGTAGGACTAAATACCAATGAATTTGAAAATTTGAAATTTGAAAATAGAAAAATAAAATATTGGACCTCAGGGGCTCATCAATTTTTGGGTTGTAAAAAAATCTAAAATTTCATTAGAAATGTTTTGATATTTTTTTTATTTTTGCTCAAAACATAGATTGTGGCCTTGTGGGACCAAAATATTTTCATGAACATAAATCTGTCCATTTGCTCATTCCTATCAAGTTTTCTGACATAAAATGACATTTTCCTATTTTTTTTCCATTCAAATGCATGGGCGACCTAAGTTGACCTTGCCATAAAATAGGTCAGGGTCATCCCAGGGTCATGATTTATACAAACTTTGTAGAGCTCCATTGCCTGGTGCTTCATGCCAAGTTTCAAAATCATAGGCCTTCTGGTTCTGGAGAAGAATTGTTTTAAAGATTTTTGCTATTTATAGCCATGGCGGCCATCTTGGTCATGTGACCATGGCCATTTATACAAACTTTCATTCCCTCTTGTTAAGGATGCTCCACATAAAGTTTGGCTTTGATTAGCCAAGCGCTTTCAGAGAAGAAGTTGTTTGAATATTACGGTCATATACATGTATATAGGTCCGGGGCAGGGGCAGACAGACCCCTCTGAGCCTAAAATATTATCATAAGCATAAATCTTCTGTCCATTTGCTCATTCCTAGCAAGTTTTCTGCTATTAAATGACATTTTCCTATTTTTCTGCATTCATTTGCATGGGCGACCTAAGTTGACCTTGCCGTAAAATAGATCAATGTCATCCCAGAGTCATGATTTATATAAACTTTGTAGAGCTCCATTCCCAGATGCTCCATACCAAGTTTCAAAATCATAGGCCTTCTGGTTCTGGAGAAGAAGATTTTTAATTTTTTTTTTTGCTATTTATAGCCATGGGGGCCATCTTAGTCATGTGACCTTAACCATTTATACAAACTTTCATTCCCTCTTCTTAAGGATGCTCTGCATAAAGTTTGGCTTTGATTGGCTAAGGGGTAAATTCAGAGAAGAAGGCCTTTGAATATTATGGTCATATACATGTATATAGCCCCGGGGCATGGGCAGACAACCCCCTGGGCCCAAATTACTTTCATAAACATCAATCTTCTGTTCATTTGCTAATTCCTAGCAATGTTTCCGTCATTAAATGACATTTTCATATTTTTCCAATTCAAATGCATGGGTGACCTAAGTTGACCTTGCTGTAAAAAAGGTCATGGTCTTCCCAGGGTCATGATTTATATAAACTTTGTAGAACTCCATTGCCTGATGCTTCATGCCAAGTTTCAAAATCATAGGCATTCTGGTTCTGAAGAAGATTTTTTTTTTAAAGATTTTTGCTATTTATAGCCATTGGGGCCATCTTGGTCATGTGACCTTGACCTTTTATACAAACTTTCATCCCCTCTTCTTAAAGATTCTCCACATAAAGTTTGGCTTTGATTGGCTAAGGGGTTTCAGAGAAGATGTTTGAAAATTATGGTCATATACATGTACAGTATATCCCCGGGGCAGGGGCAGATAACCCCCTGGACCAAAAATATTTTCATAAACATAAATCTTCTGTCCATTTGCTCATTCCTAGCTATGTTTCTGCCATTAAATGGCATTTTCATATTTTTTTCCGATTCAAATGCATGGGCTACCTAAGTTGACCTTGCCGTAAAAAAGGCAAGGTCATCCTAGGGTCATGATTTATACAAACTTTGTAGAGCTCCATTGCCTATTGCTTCATGCCAAGTTTCAAAATCATAGGCCTTCTGGTTCTGGAGAAGATTTTAAAAGGTTTTTCTATTTATAGCCATGGCGGCCATCTTGGTCATGTGACCTGGACCATTTATACAAACTCGTTCCTTCTTCCTAAGGATGCTCCACATGAAGTTTGGCTCTGATTGGCCAAGAGGTCTCAGAGGAGAAGATCTTTGAAATTGTGAACGACGGACCACGACGGACGCTGGAGCATGGGTAAACTATAAGCTCACCTGTGAGCCTTCAGCTCAGGTGAGCTAAAAATAGGTATAACCCTGCATACCCCATTATTTTATATAAAAGTGGGGTTTAAGGGGTTATATATTGCACGGACATGTTTTCCTGATTTATTAATGAACTTCAGTTTGATTTATTGTGAATATGCTGTGTGCCACATGACGACTTTAAAGCAAACCACCAATTTTCCCAGTTTCAAATCATTTTCTCAGTTCCGAATCACTTGCGATAATTTATAAACAAGAACCTCATTGGCACAATTGCATTATGAGTTTTATTTTGTATCCTCGTCACTTCTTTATAAGTGGCTCATCTGCCCCCACCCTGCCCCTTCCCGGGATGGGGGGGGGGGGCAATATACATGTACATATATATCACCTTTAGTATTCAGACATCTCTGAAACCGCTTGACCAATCAAATTATCAATGTCAAATTTTATTTGAAGCATCTATTGGAAGGGGGGGGGACCAAGGTGTATATAAATCAAAGCCAAATTTTATATGAAACATCAGGAGGAAGAGGGAACCGATGTATATTATATAAATAATCCAAGGCACATGCCCAAGATGACCACCATGCCCATATACGGTAAAAAGCACAAGTACGTTTCTTTTGCACAGTGAAACATGACTCGCAGGTGAGAGATTGTTGCCGGTTGTGCTTCAAATCTTGTTTTACATGTATTTTTTATTTCCTTTTTTTACATTATGTTAACTTTCACAGAAGTTTTGAACTTGTCATTTTATTTTTTTATTCCCTTATTATTCTCTGCGTGGTGGATAAGATGCATTTCACTTGTTTTTCATTTATATATTGCAGACTATCATTTAAAGGAAAGTAGCTGCTGGTTGAAAGTCTCAGTCTACTAGATACTTTTGCTGGGTATTTTAAATATTATAACCGGAACATACTGAAAATGGTTATTCTAGGCTCAAAGGAGAAATTATGTTCTTCGTTAATGGAGACAATGAATTCTCTTCGAAAAGAACAGAATTTGGTGGATGTTTGTATTAAAGTGGATGAAAATGAAATAAAAGCCCATAAATCCGTTTTGGCATCAGGAAGCGAGTACTTTTTCTCTTGTTTTGCCGGACCTTTGAAAATCGAAGACCATGTAGCTGAAATAGATCTGTCGACAATTGCGCTAGATGCTGACAGTGTAGAGGCAGTTGTGGACTTTCTGTATACGGGAGAAATAGACATACATGGTGAAAACTTAGAAGCCATTTTGAAACTGGCTACCTTCCTACTGATATCACCATTAGTATGTGTGTGTATAGAGTACATGGAACAGTGTTGTGACTTGGAATCGTTTTTGAAGTATTACATTCTCTCAGTTAACTACATGGTTGCTGATGCTGAATTGATTGCTATAAGGGCTGTTAAACCAAGGTTTCATGATTATTTTATCCATCAAGAGTCAACAACGGATTTGTCGCCATTTCATCTCCAAAAACTTATTGAAGATTACAACATATTCCAACATTGCACAGAAATAGACTGGCTGTCATTTTTAATTGATTGGGTTTATACTTGGCAAACAGAAGGACACATGGAACTTGTATGTAAAATAATGAATGGAGAAGTTGCACCCATTTACTATGATGAATCACAAAGTGATGACGAGACACAAAACGATGACCAAGAGCAAAGTAATGAAAGTCAAAGCGACTCACAGATAGATAACTGTGAGTTGGAAGAGTGTAGTAAGACAGCACGAGATGATACGCAGGCATCTCAAGACGAGCTTTATGTCAATAATGAATCTGGTCCACCCATACACCCTCATGACTCACAGGACACTGTGCTACAAAACGATGTCAACGAGCAACATGTTGAAGACACAAACAGTGAAGCTGATGTACAAAAAGACAACCATGTGTCGCAAGAAAATGCAGAAACAATATGCGATGATACACAGAAATCTAATGACGAGCCAAGTTACGAATGTGCACAACAAGAAGCAAACAAATTACAAGACAGATGCAAACCACAAAGTGAAAATAAGCATTTATGTGATCATAGTGAGGCACAGAATGACACCAAGACGTCATGTGAACAAAATGAGAACCATTTCCATGAAAGGGAAGAAATGCAAAGCAATGAAAATAAGGAAATCAATAAGACAGAAGTGAAATTACAGAGACTTGGTTTTGACATACCTAACTCATTTAAGAAGATCAAAAACAAGCTGGAAAGTGCAAATTGCCCTCGAGAACTTTTGGAAAAATGTGACAAAATTATTGATTTATGTAATAGGTTTAGCAGAGGTGACATACAGGTAGACGTGTCTGAAGCTACACGTCGAATGTTAGGGACTGATGTTGAACATGTTTTAATGGTCATATCGCCAAAGAAAATCTTAAAAGATTTCCACGAAGAAGTTTACCAGGACGATGAAGAAATTTCAGGAAATGCCGATGACGCTATTTTTGATGTTTTCGTTTATGTTCCCCAAACATTGACTTGGTATAATTTTGGAGAAGGGAAAAATACCGGAATATTTAAGAAGATGGGGAAAGGGAAACTATCACCAAGCCTTAGTTTTTGTATGCTAGACCGCCTATGCTTCGCATCAAAAGACGGCTCACTGCTTCATATGTACTCGTTTGAACCATGCTTATGGACTTCCATTAGTTTTGAATCTCTAAAAACTGAATTTCACAACCCTGGCTTTTTCGGTAGGGATCGCAATTCGTACGAAGTTAAACTGTTTTGCATGGATGGGAAAAATCTTTACCTTGTCCTAAAGGTAACACACGTGGAGAATAATGAAAGTAAAGTTAAGTTCAAATGCTTCTGGTCGTTGTTCCCCAAAGCTTTGCAAGTTGTTTCCGAAACACCTTTCATTCATGAATCAGAGGATGCAGGCATTAAAGATGGTAAATTCGATGCTACTGTTTCTCAAGAGAATGAAGAACTACTGGTTGTGGCTAAAGGTGCTAAGCTGCATGTGTTTGTTGCCGACCTTCAAAATAAAGGATCCCAAATGAAGCACAGCACCATTGAAGATGATGAGCACAATCCTGGTAGAGATGCTTTCTGGAGAACAGAATCTGAAACTCGTTTAGTGACTGATAGAGAAAATATTTCTCTCATGGACGAATTACTTGTGGATGAACGTTTACTCTACAGAAATAGAAAATGTGATCTTTCAGGCAGTGCAAGCATTGAAAACACCACACATGAAGTAATTGATACACGGTTTCCAAAGGATTATGGGGAGTACAGTGAACCGACGACTGTGAAGCTTTCTCAAAGTGTCAGTGATGGCACATCATTGTGGTTATACTTAAGTGACGGGAAGTTTGATACATCTCTCACTGAAATGCGCCCCGACGAAAGTGGATATATCGAGTTTATTGAACATACTCCACCGCCGTTTACGGCCATTACCCTATTAGCACCAGGCAAAGTTAAGGTCGATCATCTCTTTGGCTTGAAACCGATAACGAATTTCATACAAGCGTAATAGTGACATTCTTAGAGTTCTGGAAGAACATCGGAATAAAGATTCTTTTGATTTGATTTTATTTATGTATGTTTTTATTTTTGGGAGCTCGGTGGCGTAGTGGTAGAGTGTCAGACTCCGAATCGAGATATCCTAGGTTTGATCCCCACAGCCGTCACCGTGTTGTTTCCTCGAGCAAGACACATTAACTCCCTACAGTACTGGTTACACCCAGGAAGCGTTGGCTCCGTCCCGACATGACTGAAAAATTGTTGACTTGGACGTTAATATTATTTCACTCATATGCCGAGACGGGTCAATCTGAAGATGGGTCAAAAATCACTGGACAGACCCGCATGCTGAGCTTGGCTTGTCTCATATGTACATGTACCTTGAGGCTCGAAGCCATACTTTGCGCAGTGATGAGATGATCAAATAAAACGTTTACTGAAATTAGTGACCTTAACCATTCGGTGATTTGGACCACCTCAATATGATTTCGGCTCGTCTCGACGAGCCGAATATACGATAGGATTTTGGCTGGGAACCTACGAAAAATACCGAACACGCCGCATGACTACACAGGTTGGTTTCCGATCTACACTAATTAGTCATCCGGCAAGCCGAAAACATGTGATGTTTTAAACGTTAGCAGTGATTGGTTTAATGAAATCCAGCCAATCATCATTTTTCTTTCAAGCAAAGTTCGGATGTAGACCATTTTGCGTATGCTGATATCGGGGCCGTAAGGTCGACTAATTACCGAACAGGAAATCCAGGAAGCAGGTCATCTCTGCCATTTTACTTTTCGGTCTTACCAAGTCCACTCGGCCTTTTTAGCTCACCTGAGCCGAAGGCTCACAGGTGAGCTTATAGGATAGGCAGGCATCCGTCGTCCGTCGTCGTCGTCGTCCGTCGTCGTCCGTCCACAATTTCAAACAAGAATATTTCTGAAGCTAGTAGGCCGATCTTGATCAAATTTAATGTGAACCATAATTGGGTTGGGGGATTGATGGCATTGGGTTTTGGAGCAGATTGTATCAAAATTGTGGTTTCCATGGCAACAGATAGGTCCCATAGACTTACAATGGGAAAAACTAAAAAAAATCTTCTTCTCTGAAACCACTAGGCCCACAGCTTTGATATTTGGTATGTAGCAATGGCTAATGGTCCTCTACATAGATTGTGCCATTCATGCCCCTGGGGTCAAATTTGGCCACGCCCCGGGGGTCGATAGTCTCCATAGACTTACTATGGGAAAAAAATTCAAAAATCTTCTTCTCTGAAACCACAGGGCCCACAGCTTTGATATTTGGTATGTGGCAATGGCTAATGGTCCTCTACATAAATTGTGCCAGCCATGCCCCTGGGGTCAAATTTGGCCTCGCCCCGGGGGTGGATAGTTTCCATAGACTTACAATTGGAAAAACTAAAAAAATCTTCTTCTCTGAAACCACAGGGCCCACAGCTTTGATATTTTGTATGTGGCAATGGCTAATGGTCCTCTACATAAATTGTGCCAATCATGTCCCCGGGGTCAAATTTGGCCACGCCCCGGGAGTCGATAGTCTCCATAGACTTACAATTGGAAAAACTAAAAAAATCTTCTTCTCTGAAACCACTAGGCCCACAGCTTTGATATTTGGTATGTAGCAATGGCTAATGGTCCTCTACATAAATTGTGCCATTCATGCCCCTGGGGTCAAATTTGGCCACGCCCCGGGGGTTGATAGTCTCCATAGACTTACTATGGGAAAAAAATTCAAAAATCTTCTTCTCTGAAACCACAGGGCCCACAGCTTTGATATTTTGTATGTGGCAATGGCTAATGGTCCTCTACATAAATTGTGCCAATCATGCCCCTGGGGTCAAATTTGGCCACGCCCCGGGGGTCGATAGTCTCCATAGACCTACAATAGGAAAAAAACTAAAAAAATCTTCTTCTCTGAAACCACTAGGCCAACAGCTTTGATATTTGGTATGTAGCAATGGCTAATGGCCCTCTACATAAATTGTGCCATTCATGCCCCTGGGGTCAAATTTGGCCACGCCCCGGGGGTTGATAGTCTCCATAGACTTACTATGGGAAAAAAATAAAAAAAAATCTTCTTCTCTGAAACCACAGGGCCCACAGCTTTGATATTTTGTATGTGGCAATGGCTAATGATCCTCTACATAAATTGTGCCAATCATGTCCCCGGGGTCAAATTGGCCACGCCCCGGGGGTCAGTCTCCATAGACCTACAATAGGAAAAACTAAAAAAATCTTCTACTCTGAAACCACTAGGCCCACAGCTTTGATATTTGGTATGTAGCAATGGCTAATGGTCCTCTACACAAATTATGCCATTCATGCCCCTGGGGTCAAATTTGGCCACGCCCCGGGGGTTGATAGTCTCCATAGACTTACTATGGGAAAAAAATAAAAAAAATCTTCTTCTCTGAAACCACTAGGCCCACAGCTTTGATATTTGGAATGTAGCAATGGCTAATGTTCCTCTACATAAATTGTTCCATTCATGCCTCTGGGGTCAAATTTGGCCAGGCCCCAGAGGTTGATAGTCTCAATAGACTTGCTATGGGAAAAAAATTCAAAAATCTTCTTCTCTGAAACCACAGGGCACACAGCTTTGATATTTTGTATGTGGCAATGGCTAATGGTCCTCTACATAAATTGTGCCAGCCATGCCCCTGGGGTCAAATTTGGCCACGCCCCGGGGGTAGATAGTCTCCATAGACTTACAATGGGAAAAACTAACAAAAATCTTCTTCTCTGAAACCAAAAGGCCCAGAGCTTCTATATTTTGTATGTAGCAATGTTTGGCAGTCCCCATTATAAATTGTGCCAGTCATGCCCCTGGGTCAAATTTGGCCATGCCCCGGGGGTCAATAGTGTCCATGCATAGACTTTCATTGGTCGATTCTCAATTAATTTAAATCTCATGAGCTTACAATGTGATAATCTCTCAGGTGAGCTACAGGACCAATGATCCTCTACTAGTTTTCTTTTTTTAATTCAATTTAATGTCCCTTGTAAGATAATTTCAGCTCATATAAGTGGGTGGTACGAAAACGGGAGGTCCACAAGAAAAACCATCTGGCAAACCGCAAGCCGAAGGTTTCGCACCGTGATAAAAGGGACCCCACTTTCACTGACACAATTCACACCAAGTAAACCATGTACACGACTTCCATACATTGGACCGTGTCTGTTCGCCTCCGAAACACCTCTAATTTCTATAGCTATTTCATTGCAAGCAGTACTGTGGCTTATGCCTACTTAATGACTGATTAGTGTGGGTCGGAAATCAACATATATTTTATCCCACTTGTCCATTATGTTTATGCACACAGAGCCGTTTCTAGCCTATAATGTAACGGAATCTCTCTCTCTCTATCTCTCTCTCTCTCTCTCTCTCTCTCTCTCACACACACACACACACACACACACACACACACACACACACACACACACACACACACATTTACTTTACGGCCAATTCTCATGAGATCAGTGTGAGAGTAATCTTGAGCTCATGCACATCAAAATAAGAAATTTGTTTTCTCAGAAACCACTAGCATACAAGTTTAATGAATAGATTTCCAAAATGGTGTGGTCATAATACAAAATGCTAAACGAGCCGCTTCTAGCTTTTTTAAAAGCTATCCTTGTGAACAGATTTATTGTGTTTTGAAAGACTTAGATTATCAGATTATGAACTGAAACAATTCATAGCATTGTAAGTACGAATCACTGAAATGACATGAAGGATTCTGGAATGTAATGAAAATATCATTTTAGATGTGGAAAGAAATTATGAGATAGAATTACTGCGTGCGGAAATTCTGTGTCATTCAAAATGACTTATGAGAATTATAATGGGCATGGTGGCTTTTCTACGGAAAGGCTATCCTACCAGAGAGGATGGTGTTGTTTTTGAGTAATTCAAACGTCATTCGGAATGAGATACATTGTATGCTGCTCAGACACGCTTTCTAGAGACTGGTTTATTCATCTTTGTTGTATACTGTGTTTATTTGAGCAAGTATTTCATTCGAATGTGCATATCACAGCACAGAAACAATACTTATCGAATAAACTGAAACCATATGCAGGGTAGAAGCCTCCGTGGTGCAGTGGTTATGTCACTTGCCTTGTAAACCAGGGGTCGCAGGTTCGACCCCGGGCTTCTCCAGTCCGTCGGATGGGACTATAAACTGAGGTCCCGTCTCCATATGACCTTAGCTGTTGGTGGGACGTTAAACCCCATTCAACCAACCAACCAACCAACCATATGCAGGGTGGATGACTTTATATTATGGACCGCAGCAGGAAGTGAGGGCGAGTTTAGGCTCCTGTAAAATCGATTTAAGCCTCAAGTGACCGTTCCAGTGCGGTACTTCTGTTGTGGTTCTAATTGTTTTATGTTTTGGTGATGGATTTTTTTGCACTTTTAATGTTAGTTTTCCTATTAAAGTTCAGTACGGGAAACTGATTGACCACGTATAGGGGAAAAGCTGCTCACTCAGTTTACAATATGTTCTCTTTTTTAGCTCACCTGAGCCTAAGGCTTTTCAGGTGAGCTTATAGTATACCCATGCTCCGGCATTCGTCGTCCGTCTGTCGTCGTCCACAATTTCAAAGATCTAATCTGAAACCGCAAGGCCAATCAAAGCCAAACTTCATGTGGAACATCCATATAGGATCGGGGAACGAAAGTTTGTATAAATGGTACAGGTCACATGGCCAAGATGGCCGCCATGGCTATAAATAGCAAAAATCTTTTTAACAAATCTTCCAAACTCTACAGTGAAAATATCGGCTGATATCAATCACTAGTGAAAATATCAATATCAATTCTGCAGTGAAAATATCACATCCATTTTTGATATACATTAATTTCACTGCTAAGTATAAAATAAATATAAATTATTACCCTGTGATGACGACCTATTTTACAACGAGGTCAACTTAGGTCGCCTATGCATATGCATGCGGAAAACTAATAAAATGTAATTGAAAGGGAAATATTGCAGGAAATGAGCAGTAGGAATGAATATTAATGATTCTGAAAAAGTTGAACACCAGGGGGTCAATTGCCCCCACCCCGGGGCAATATACATGTATATTACCATAATATTCAAACATCTCTGAAACCGCTTAACATGTCAAAGCAAAATTTTATAGGAAGCATCTATAGGAACGGGGATCAATGTGTATATAGATAATCCAGGTCACATGACCAAGATAGCCGCCATGCCCATATGTGTTAAAAACCCTTCTGGTTGCCTGATTTCAACGAAACTTTGCATGAAGCATTGATGACTCACGTACTACAATGTGTATATAAATCATAACCCTGTGATGACCTTGTTCTATTTTTAGGAGGTCAACGTAGGTCACAGAAAACTGTTAAAATGTAATTGAAGGGAAAACCCTTCAGGAAATTGGCAAATGGACAGAATGTTTATGAATTTGAAAAAGACCCCATGGCTATTCTGACCCTGTCCTGGGGTTCTATACATGCGTATGACCTTTATAACCAGATCTCAGCTGAACCTTTACAGGACCATATGAGCAGCATCGTGACAAAACAAGCATTTTACACAGCACAGCTGATTGGCGCAGTTTTCGCTTCACGGCTAGAACATGAGCTTTTTGCGTCCTTTATGACTAGTTTGTGTCGAACCTGATTGGGAAAAAACGCGGACAAGCGTCTCGTGGCGCGTTTTAAAATATATTAGAAAACCTGTTTTGAAATTCGGCAATAGAGCCAATGAAAAGGTACAAGTAGGCAATGATCAGATCCGGCTAACTTTGAATACTTGCCATTTTTGATTAAAGAAAAGGATGAAAACTGCATAACCACAATAAAGCGACGAATTGAAACATTCACTGGAGGGGCAAATGATTTGACAAATCAGTCAAGGGATTGGCTGACAATCTATCACTTTTACAGTCCGGCTCACCCATTTCGAACTTCGTGATTCATTCTTCTAGAAACTTTTGCTGTGTTCCAAGCAAATGCCACTGACTCGCTCTCTTGAACGAAATACCAAATGAATACAAGATACAAGAATCTTTATTTCACGTCGGTTTCAATATAACAATTAACACTAGCTATCTAAGCTATTTTCCGATAAACATATATAAAGCTAACTACACAGAATGTAAATTCTTGAAATTGCAGCAAAATTGTCTGGCTTTCGCTGCCAGTTTTATAAAGGGTCACTGATGAAGGTTCATTACCCGAAATTGTAACAATATGGCCCATCTTCTAGCTTTGTATTTTTACTGCTTCCAAAGGATCTAACAATTATTTTTATTATTAATTAATAACATGTATAAAATGCTGTAAAAGGAAAAGCATATTAAGTATCAATTAAAGTAAAGCATTAATAAAAATACTGCAGCTGGAAATTAAAATTAGGAGTTATCACATGTTATTAGGTTATCATTTGTACATGGAGGTAATGAGCATCACAGATAAGTTAAAGCAATACTATAAATTTAGGAGTTATCACAAAGTTATTGGCAGTTAATGAACATCACAGATAAAAGAAATTTATACACAGACCTTTTTCGCAATTTCGTTTGTTTTTTTGTTTTCTATTATTGAGATATTACATACGCGAGAAACTGGTTTTGCCCCAGGTTTTGTGCACTGAACCCTGCATTATGCCTCACAAACCGGGCTCACAGTCTAATCGGTTTAGAACTAAACTATATCTAGCATGTTACCAGCCCAACAAATTAATCTGCATACATACATGTTAAAACATTTAAACTGAGTAGAGCTAGGTGTAACTAGGTCACGAACGCAAGCTAGGTTGTTCAGTAACACGATTCTTCGTCATTGGGTAGCAGTCTGATGTCACTTGGATGATGGAACCAATCACTGGACCGGTCTTTCCTTAAACATCATATCCTCCCACAAGTCATTGTTTAAAATGGACGAAAAGTGTGGCTGGTTTCCGTCTTTAACCACTTACATGACTTAAGTCATTGGTCAAGAATGCGACCAAATAGATGACTGAACCCAGGCCGTTTCGGTAACCCCATTCCGAATCAATGAATACAAATTTTAAAGAAGTTCTAGATTTTGACCTCTAGTCTCACCCCTCACGCATAGACCCTAGAGTCTGAACCTAAGATGGTGCCTGTGGTCGAATCCGGGTCGTTTCGGCCCTGGGTCGTTTCGGCCTGAGTCGTTTCGGCCTGGGTCGTTTCGGCCAATTTTGGGGGTGGGTCGTTTCGGCCTTGGTAGGTAGGTCGTTTCGGCCTATTTTCTGGATGAGTCGATTCGGCCCTGGGTCGTTTCGGCCAAAGTTTATGGAAATCTTCTGGTAAGTAACAACTCAAACATAAATTGATCTTCTGGAGTACATGCGTTTTCTTGGACATAAATACATGTCATGATGTATGCATGTGAGATGTTTTGAAAGTATTGTAGACACAGTTCCAGCCTCACATCTTCTTAGTGTCTCGGAAAAAAAATCCCATTGACATTTAATGATTAGTACTGGCGATAGAAAGGATTGATAGGGTTGAGTGAATGATAGATAGATAGATAGATAGATAGATAGATAGATAGATAGATAGATAGATAGATAGATAGATAGATGTGAAAACTTGTGTCTGTAATCAGCAATGCTAATCCATAGTGATTGATTATCAATGTACTCAATTAAAGTGTAAAACGTGTGCTTGTCAATTTAATTTAAGTCTACACATGAGAAAACCAACCGCTTTGGAATCCGATCAGGTTCATCATAAACCAGCCTGTACAGTCACAAAAGCAGGCCAGAGTCTTGATGAGTTCGAGATGAGATAATATAAGGAATCTTATGAAATTAAACCGTTTGCTTTTTTGTTTTATAATGATTATCCATGACGCCATAGAAATGACCATTGCAGTTTCTCTATTGTTTTAATGGAATAAAGATGCAAATTTTTCACCCTGTAATAGACCCAAGTACCCTTGCAAGACTGGCTGCATGGTAAACTAGCCTTGTATGAACATACACATCTAGCATAAAGTATATTATAAAGTATATAAGGATTAAATAAAATCAGGCAGAAAGGACTCACCAAAATTGGCCGAAAAGACCCAGGGCCGAATCGACTCAGGCCGAAACGACCCACGGCCGAAACGACAATGCCGAAACGACTCACGGCCGAAACGACCCGTTACCCTGTGGTCTATGTATGAATGATTGTGGATGTCTAAATACATACTAATATAATTAAGAGAAAATATCATGGTATCTATTATAAATATAAAATTGTCCTAGATTTTGAACTCTAGCCCCACACCTGGGGATGGTAGCCAGGATTCGGTGCCATGAAATAAAAGCAAACCCTACAGGGTATCTAGTATCTATGATCAAAATAGGAATACATTCTTATTCTGTCTATCTGCCTATCTATCTTAATAAACTTTGTCCTTTGGCTGTCTCAAATAAATAAATAAATTGAGGCGAAACGACTACGGGGGAATGGTATTGGGGGCGAAACACCTAGGGAATGAGGGGCGAAACGACTAGTGTGGAAATTAGAGGCGAAACGACTCTTGGGGGTGGGGGGGGGGGGTTGGGAGGGGGGCGAAACGTCTTGTGACCATCGATACGACCCGTAACCCGCATTTGCAGTTGCATCTATATAGTAGTGCTCTCTTGTGCGTTGTAGTTGTAGAAATTTTCTATTCAACAGTTATCTCTCATTTTGCACTCCAACTCACGCAGTTATGGCCCTTGATTTACGTTAAAATTTTGTTTCCGGGCTCTATCTTGAGCATTTATTGACCGATCTTCTTCAAACTTTGTATAGGAGTTCATACAAAGAAGGAGTGGTCTGGGATTGAAGATGGGTAAATTTTGTCAAATAAGTACAGAGTTATGGCCCTTGATTTACGTTAAAATTCTGTTTCTGCCTCTGTTTTGTGCATTTATCAACCAATTTTCTTCAAACTTTGTATAAAAGTTCAAATCAGGAAGTAGTGGTTTGGGATTGAAGATGGGAAAATTTTATCAAAGTATACAGAGTAATGGTCCTTCATTTATGACAAAATTTTGTTCTGCTCTTTATCTGGAGAATTTATTGACAAACATTTTTGCTAAATTAAATTTGCGTGGCGGGGTATCATGCATGCCTGCAGCGCTTTTATTCATAAATGTGTTTCACGTGCCATTTTATATGTTTGTATATATGTTTGTTCATGTTCCATTTTAGCTCCTATGCCTGCAATGGGCCTGGAGTAAATAAAAATCTAAAAATCTTGTTGTAATTTTCCTGTAATGCTGGTAATAGTTCACAGAATCACAGTGGGACATTTATTTCACCAACGGGTAAGCCATGTGGGGTCTTAAAGGAATGGATTCGGAACCGCATAAAGACGCCGTATGTATACGTAAAATACCATCATAAATTCATTCCTGGTACAAGAGAATGCATATCTGGTTTGTTACGCAAAATATTCGTATTCAAAGTTGGGAAACCTTCGTTTTTTCCTGCATCTGAGTGAATCGCCATCTTTATCGGGTATGGTTACCGGTTTATCGATAATTACACGGTGAACGCGGTAACCAGTATAAAGCTGTGACGTCACACACTTTCTCTTTAAGCCGCTCATTTCAATTGCAAGAAGTTCAAATATAATCGCGATAATTTCGTTATTTTATTTTGTATTTGTGGATATTATCTGTGTTAAACTTGATAGAAGTGTTTATGTGATAATACCGGAGAATAATATTTACCGAAGATGCCTCAGTGCCAGGCGATTAACTGTAAAAACAAGCCACAGAAAGGAGGTAAAAGTTTTTTTCCCAGATAACTATCGTCTGCTTTTCGCTTCCCCCAAAGCGATGGCTGTGTTTTTTTGGTCTCGCCGGGCGTACGCCGGTTGTGCCCCGTAACCGGCGAGACACTCGATTGATTTTGATCACATGACCGGCGAACGGCGAGCGCATTTTATTGGGTCAGGTCACGTGACCGGCGGCTCATATCGGCGCAATACCGGCGTACGCCGCTCTCGCCGAATTTTGACCAAGGCGTGGAAGCGGCGAAGCGGGGAAACAAAAATGGCCTGGTAAATTTGTGAAGTTTATTTTCAGCATTTTGTTGAAATCCCGTCTCCATATTGACGCCATATTGAGTAAAAATATTGCCTAAATAACTATTACTGCTCAGTCATATGTGACCAATTTTGTGCTGTTGAAATAGATTATTGAAACTGTTTTTAATTTGTCATTGTTCAAACAAGAAATAGCTTTTTTAAAAGCGTGATGTCTGGAAATCGGATAAGGCCAAATTAAGGGGTTTCAGATTTGTTGAATTTAGTTTCAGTCTAGACTGTTTGTTTTATAGTCTGGTTTTCAAGTTTTGAAACTGGATTTTCGCGAAGAATTTGCACTTAAATTAGAAAAAGACACATGCTTTTATTATCGGATGATCATTCTTAGTTTGTCGGAATGTGAGCAACAAAAACTTTCAAAAACGGTCAACAAATAAGGATTTTACAAGCAAAAACATCTTTGAATAGGGATTTTTCTATAGTAAAACAACAATAAAGGGAAGTTATTAATTTCCCGGAAAATTTTAAAAAGCTGATAACTTCCTTATAAATGTTTTGAATGTCTACTGGGCATCATAAATGACATTTCAGAGACAAAAACTTCCAAATAAATTCAACAGGGTTACCGGACCTGAAAGTTCGCCTCACTAAATTGTCTCCCCTGTCAGTGTTAAATCCCTATTCAAAAAATATTTCTTGCATAACTTTTTTTATCTACTGGCCGATTTTCAAAATTTTTGTTGCATATTTTACGACAAATTTAGTACCAAACTCTGACAATAACAAATGTGTCTATCTATAATGCAGCCACATAAAATCCCGAAAATTTCATTATCACAAGGCCAAATACACATTCAGATATGGTAAAACCACCTTTTATTCAGTGTGTGTTTAGGTCAGTAAAACATTATATAACGACATTTAAATTTTGAGCTTGACATGATGAGGGTGCTTTTTTTTATCGAAGCAAGAAGAAGAGACCAGTGAGAGGCAATCAAAATCGACAAAGGAGGGCCTGAGAACCTGATTAATTTCTTTTTGGGGTGTGTGTATGTGGGGGGGGGGTGGCTTGGAGGTCGCCATTTTCTTTATTCGCCGGTGGCACTCTTTTACTCGAACGCGCCGTTTAGCCGGTCACGTGATCGGCTTAGACCGGCGTAGGCCGGTACGGCGTGAAGGAGGCACCGGCGAGACAGCGGCGTACGCCGTTTTGGTGCCAAAAAAACACAGCCGATAAAAAAATCGTAGGTGTAGACATTTTCACTATTTCTTATTAATAATCCAGTATGAACGGAATGGAATTACTGTTACATGTATCTACGCACGGTAGTTTTTATTCCGAATTTTGGCATTTCACATACAATTCGTCAAAGAATCGCGCACAATAGAAAAAGAATATGAATTCACAAGTTTTTCAACCACTTTATTCCAAAACGGAATCGGTACACACTCAGGGGTAATCTTTTTTTTTACATAATTTGATTAATTTGCTTCAGTTATTTATTTTATTTAATTTATAATCGGAGGTGAACCGCCCAACACTAATTGTTTTTCAGTGCTCATGCGTTTCTAATTTGTTTGCCACCAATCCAGAAAAGATTTTCATTCATGCGGATAATTATTTTTAGCATGTGACACGGTAAACACGCCTCAAACGGTCAGCTGTCCTGTCAACAATGACTGCAATTAAAGTTGTTTATATAAAGACACGCGCCATCAAAAGATGCGACCGCCATTCTTTAAATCGTTTGATCGCCATTATAAGGTGTTTACATAAAGACACGCACCATCAAAAGATGCGACCGCCATTCTTTAAATAGTTTGATCGTCATTATACGTATGAAATATTATCGACTACCTAACTATCGTTACATAATTTTGATTGGATTTTCATCATAAAGGTGCGAAATAACCCAGCTAACAAGAAACGTTTTTGGAACGTTCGCCTTTGGTTGTATGAAGGTTTGGGTGAACTTAACGTTCTTAGAATGTTATACCAACGTTCGACTTTGGTTATATGAACGCTTGGCTGAGCCTAACGTTTGAAGGACGTTTTACAAATATACATGCCGAAATCTGAAAATCAAATAGAGTTACTAAATGAGTTACTAAAATAAAGATACAAGACCGCGACATAACGACATGCGCAAATTTCATTTTTTTTTTTTGTATGATTTTCAGTTGGTTCCATTACAACGTTAAAAACGTTTTCGAAACTTTCGAAGCACATGGTGTGCCACGTGGAGGAAGCTTCCGGTATTTTCAAAACGCGAGAACAAAGGAAACTGCGATAAGGTAAATACAACTTTTTATTCAATGTTGCTCCGAACTAATGTGGGTTTAAGCTTTTTGTTTGCCACTTATCTTGTATCTAAATTACATAGATGTAAAGGAAAATAAATCAACAGAATGAAACTTTGGCTGTTGTGATATTTTTGAAACGTCATGTGTTTTCGCAGCTATCAATATTTTGTGCTTTATGAGGCGGGTATTAGCCATAAAAAGCCATCGCCTGGTCCAGAAAATATTATACTAATTTCTATATAGTGTATAATTAAGGCATTGCAATTTTCATTAACATTAAGCGCCTCGAAGAGTTTCGAATTCATTTGTACAAGATACGTTATTGAAATGTTTTAGAAACGTTCTGAAATAACGTTTCTCAAATTATATGTTTCAGGATCCCTACAGGTGTGATAGAAAAAGGTTATGAGCAGAAACTACGACACAAGGCTCTAGAGAATACCATTTGGTCATTTGGACCCTAAATAATAATAATAATAATAATAATAATAATAATAATAATAATAATAATAATAAACAAACAAAGTGTCATTGTTTGTATTGTTAAATGATGTTTTGGTATTACGTTTAACCTTCAAACAGGTTAAATCGTTAACCATAGAGATGCACAGCTTTCTTTGCAATATAAAATTTGTATTGTAGCCGGATAGAACAGTTTTGGATTTCCGATCCTCATGCAGCTCAGTTTGGGAGAGGTGGTGTTTTCCCTAGAATTAGGGGGACCGATCCTCATGACGAACTAGAGTTGAAGGGGTGGCGCAGAGGTTCAAAAACTATTCTAACCGGCTACTATACGTTACCTTTAGGTCGTGGGAAAGTTTACAAAATACGTTTTACCAAAACGTTTAGAAATACTTTTTGGAAATTCCACATAATCCCTAAAAAAACCCAAACTACCAAACGTTTTCAAAACCAAACTAAAACGTTCCAGTAACGTTTTAGAAACGTTTGTTTGTTAGCTGGGAATACACTCGGATGGATGTCTCTAAGATGCTCTTTTTGGCTCATAGACAACAAAACACAGGTAAATATTGGGACGTATCGCGGCAAAAACATCTTGTGCCCCGGGAATCACCACTGAGGAAAACCGTGTGTCTGAGCCCAGATTTACTCGTCCCGAGACGCCGAGTCCTGCGTCCGCGAGATCCCTGTGACAGATGACATTTTTTTCTGTTTTGATTTCTTTATTTTTTCTTACCTTAATCCGCGAATTTTATCGATAAAATGAAGTGGAGTATGGCTCTCAACCGAAAGTGAGTGAGTGACGTCACAGGTAAACAAATATGGCGGCAACCTTCGCGATTCGAGACGCATTTTAGCGTAATTTTCAATGGATGATTGTGTACTTATTATGGGGTAAATCGTTGGAATTTGATTTGTAACACGTACTGTAACATCTAAATGAATATGTTCAGGGCCAAATATGCGTTTCCGAATCGATTCCTTTAACTTATAACTTTTCATTTTGCTTCAGTAAAAGTAAAGCAATTTAATTGCAAATCTAAACAGCTAATGGATGTGGTAGAGTATTGGACTCTGGTATATTCTCACAGGCTCACAGTGGCCTATGTGGTGTGTCCTTGAGGGTAACAGGTCGTTTCGGCCTTTAGTCGTTTCGGCCGTGGGTCGTTTCGGCCCGAGTTGTTTCGGCCTGAGTCATTCGGCCCTGGGTCGTTTTGGCCAATTTCGGTGCGTCGTTTCAGCCTGATTTTATTCAATTCTTATATACTATATAATATACTTTATGCAAGATGTGCATGTTATACGAGGCTAGTTTACCATGCAGCCAGTCTTGCAAGGATACTTGGGCCTATTACAGGGTAAAAAATGCATCTTTATGCCTTAAAAAACGATAGACAAACTACAATGGTCATTTCTATGGCGTCATGGTTTATAAAACAAAAAAGCACAAACGGTTTCATTTCATAATTTTCCTTACATTTTCTCATCTCAAACTAAACATCATTTTAAAAAAAAAGTCAACTTTCGAGATTTCTGGAGTAATGCCTGTATCAAACAGAAATGAAACCAGTCAATGCAATCTAAGCTTTACATGTACAATGCAAACTGCAACTTAACAATTATATCTCAGAGAATTCTAAGAAGTCTATATAAAATCTGTAAACATAGTACATGCATCTAATAGAATTTGACTTTCAAATTTACAAATTCAGCTGTAACAAAGTTGAGCTTTTCATAACTTTTTAAAGCTATTATTTTAACGGTATTTAAAATTTATTTTCTCTTTAAGCCGACCAAAGTTGCATAAGAAAACCAACATTATGCATAGGCGAAAACAAATGCGCAGGTAACTTCACAGCTGATCAGCGCCTTTGTTTTAGCTACAGAGATAGTACAATCATTCTTCTGCTTAAATCCGAAATTTCAAGTCTCTGGCCTGCTTATGTGACTGTACAGGTTGGTTTGTGATGGACCGGGTCGGATTCCAAAACTGCAGGTTTTCTCATGCGTAGACTCAAATTAAATTGACAAGCACACGTTTTCACTCTTTAATCGAGTACGTTGATAACCAATCATCATGGATTAGAATTGCTGATTACAGACACGAGTTTTCACACCTTGATAATCACCCTTATACATGTAATTAGATTACCGACAGCCTATCACCTAACTATCTACTTATCTTTCTTTCTATCTCATTCATTCATTCAGTCATTCATTCATTCATTCATTCATTCATTCATTCCCTCAACCCTATCAATCCTGTCTATCTCCAGTACTAATCATTAAATGTTAATGGGAACTTTTTTCCGAGATACTAAGAATATGTGAGGTTAAACTGTGACTACAATACTTTCAAAACATCCCACATGCATACATCATGTATATGTCCACGAAAATGCATGTACTCAAGAAGATCAATTTATCTTTGAATTATTGCTTACCTTAAGATTGCATACAAAACATTGGTTCGGCCTCAACTTGAGTATGCAGCTCCTATTTGGCATCCCTATAATGAAATTCAGACTGCTAAGGTGGAGAAGGTGCAGAGGACTGCTGCCCGGTGGACCTTCAGGAGATGGAGGAACACCAGTAGCGTCGGTGAAATGCTAGACAAACTTGAGTGGCCATCCCTGGAGTCCCGCAGGGAGCGGTCCTCCTTAACCTTCTTCTACAAGATACACTCCGGTACAGGGTCTCTTGATAAAGACAAATACCTGACCCCGGCACCCAACCTAAGGCTTACTCGGGCATCACATGAATCACAATACACAAGACCATTTGCCTATAGTGATGCCCTGAAAAATTCCTTTTTCCCAAGAACTATTCCGATTTGGAATAGTCTCCCTTCTTCAGTGGTCTCATCCAAGACCATTGAGGAATTTAAGGCTTCTATATAAATCATTGGCCCTGAGGCATGCGTTTTAGTATGCCTCTCATCTATACCTTGTAAATAGTTTTAATGGTCCAACCCAAATGTTCTTATTTCCCTTGACTAAATAAATAGCCCTTCTCCCTGAATCCCAAAACCCCTTGGAGGGCCTCAAAGAGATCTTACAGTAAAAAAAAAAAACAGTAGTGGTATAATCAGAACCAAAACCCCACCCTAAGATCCCAGGTGGGAATCAACCAAAATTACTAAAGGTAATGATACAAAGAGAACATATGGTAAGCTGCATGAGCAGCTATTTTCCCAAAGTGTCCATGCAATGGCATTAATTTACCTCAACTACATACATGTATATGAAGATTTGTATAAAGGCAATGGATAAATCCGGAAATGACACAATAGCATGAGACAAATCCAACCATGAGACCAAAACAATATTTTCCCCTGAAAATGCTTTCTTTAGTAATATCAAATATAAGGCCACTCCCAATAGCTTCACTGTAAGGTTAGCTCTTTGGCTTCGTGTATATCAGATTATCAGAGAGACCCATAAAATTGAATGTAGAATTTTCAAATATATATTGTACATACTGATTTATCAAAAGTCTTAATGAAATGAAAGAAAAGTCTCCTGGAACCCATTTGCAACTCATCATGTGCACATTCGACGAATGGTCACATCCTTGCTTGATGCCAGGATTAACAATTAATGTCACAACTCGGTATCATTTGCTAAAAGGTCATTATTAGCACAAGAAGATATGAGCTGTGCCATTAGAAAACCAACAATGTAGTTTTGAAAATAGGACTGACACAAACTGATGTGTTCTTTTTAAGTGAAAGTCGGTATCAGTTGCTAAAAGGACAGATTATTGGAGGACAAGATGATATGAGCCATGTCATGAGAAACCAACAATTTAGATTTCGAAAAGGTCCGACACAAACTGAGGTGTAAAATCACAGAAGATGGCTAGATGCTGAAAAAGTTGGATTTAGAAAGGTACAAGTAGGCAACGATCAGGAAAAGGCGCAATCAGAAAGAAATTCTCACTCCAAGAACCGAAGTGGTAAAAAACTAAATTGACAATTAGATTCTTGTACTAAGAAGACATATTGTGAGCCAAGTGAGTAGTTATTTCCCAACAGGCAGCCACTCAGTTAAAAATATGAAAACGCGCATAAGGTGCAAACTGCGCAAAAAAATCAACACCAAGACTTAAAACAAGAGGACCAATGGTCCTGTAAACGCTCACCTGAGATCTGCTGTATATACGAATGATATAGAAAATAGTTCCAGTATAGGGGCAGATGAAGCCCTTGGGCCATTTTTTTCTCAGAATAATCAATATACTGTCCATACAAGTTTTTCCCTTCAAATGACATTTTAACAGTTTACCCATTCAAATACATTGGCAACCCATGTTGACCTTGCCTTAAAATAGGTCAAGGTCATCACAGGGTCATGATTTATACATACATTGTAGTACTTGAGTCATCGATGCTTCATGCCAAGTTTCTTCGAAATCGGTCCACCGGTTCCGGAGAAGAAAATTTTTGAAGGGTTTATACCATATAGGGGCATAGCGGCCATCTTTGTCATGTGACCTGGATTATTTATATACACATTTATTCCCCCATTCTATAGATGCTTCATATGAAATTTGGCTTTGATTGGCCAAGCGGTTTCAGAGGAAAGGATGTTTGAATATTATGGTAATATACATGTATAATGCCCCGGGGCTGGGGCAAATGAGTCCCTGGGGTCCAATTTTTTTCAGAATCATTAATATTCAGTCCTACTGCCCATTTTCTGCAAGACTTTCACTTAAAATGACATTTTAAAAGTTTTCCCCATTCAAATGCATTGGCGACCTATGTTGACCTTGCCGTAAAATATGTCAAGGTCATCCAAAGGTCATAATTTATAAACATATTGTAGTACTCTAGTCCCCGATGCTTCATGCCAAGTTTCGTTGAAATCAGTCCAGTGGTTCCGGAGAAGAAGAATTTTGAAGGGTTTTTACCATATAAGGGCATGGTGGCCATCTTGGTCATGTGACCTGGATTATTAAGAAACAAATTGGTTCCCCCTTCCTATAGATGCTTCATATAAAATTTGGCTTTGATTGGCCAAGTGGTTTCAGAGAAGAAGATCTTTGAATATTTTTGTAATATACATGTATATTGCCCCAGGGTGGGGGCAGACCAACCCTTAGGGTCCAAATTTTTTTCAGAATTACCTACCTTCAGTCCATTTGCCCTTTTCCTGCAAGATTTGCCTTTCAAATGACATTTTAACAATTTTCCCCATTCAAATGCATGGGCGACCTATGTTGACCTTGCCGTAAAATAGGTCAAGGTCATCCAAAGGTCCAAGGGTCCAAATTTTTTTCAGAATTACCTACCTTCAGTCCATTTGCCTATTTCTTGCAAGATTTGCCTTTCAAATGACATTTTAACAATTTTCCCCATTCAAATGCATGTAAAATAGGTCAAGGTCATCCAAAGGTCATAATTTATAAACACATTGTAGTACTCTAGTCCTCGATGCTTCATGCCAAGTTTCGTTGAAATCGGTCCAGTGGTTCCGGAGAAGAAGAATTTTGAAGGGTTTTTACCATATATGGGCATGGCGGCCATCTTGGTCATGTGACCTGGATTATTTATAAACACATTGATTCCCCCTTCCTATAGATGCTTCATATGAAATTTGGCTTTGATTGACCAAGTGGTTTCAGAGAAGAAGATCTTTGAATATTTTTGTAATATACATGTATATTGCCCCGGGGTGGGGGCAGACCAACCCTGGGGTCCATTTTTTTTTTCAGAATTACCTACCTTCAGTCCATTTGCCCATTTCCTGCAAGATTTGCCTTTCAAATGACATTTTAACAATTTTCCCCATTCAAATGCATGGGCGACCTATGTTGACCTTGTCGTAAAATAGGTCAAGGTCATCCAAAGGTCATAATTTATATACACATTGTAGTACTCTAGTCCCCGATGCTTCATGCCAAGTTTCGTTGAAATCGATCCACTGGTTCCAGAGGAGAAGATTTTTGAAGGGTATTTACCATATATGGGCATGGCGGCCATCTTAGTCAGGTGACCTGGATTATTTATAAACACATTGGTTCTCCCTTCCCATAGATGCTTCATATAAAATTTGGCTTTAATTGGCCAAGCGGTTTCAAAGAAGAAAATCTTTGAAAATGGTGGACGACGACGACGGACGCCGGACGCCGGATCATGGCCATCCTATAAGCCCACCTTGTGAGCCTAACGGCTCAGGTGAGCTAAAAACCCATAGAAAGTAGAGGAATTGTACTTTTCAGGTAGGGTAAATAAAGGCACTGGTCAGCTTCACAGTTACTGCGCCTCTATTGTTGCATATATGCAAATTGTTGGTATTCTTTTTAGGTGGCTCATATCATTTTGAAGGCATTCATTTTGTCATCAATTTGTGCATATGGATTGAACTAATACACTGTACATGCATTTTTGAGATTTAAGTAAACTTTATTTGTCAGTAATGAAATAAATGAAAAATAAGGAACACATTTAAGTATAAACAATCCGGTGGTCATTTAGGCCAGAGTTATTTTAATTTCTGGCCTACAGATTTTTTGGGGGGAGAAGTCTTGAATTCAGAGGAGGAAGTAAAAAATAAAGATCTAAAACTTTTAAATCATTTTAAATGAAATACTAATGACAAGATTTTTTTTTCATTTCTCACATTACCCTGAAATGTCTATTGTGAAGATAATCAAAGAATGTCAAGAAGCAATATCAAAATTCAGTCATCCTTCCTAGATAAATGTGATGGCACAATTTATGTCTTCAAAGTGGTTATGCCTATTTACATACACTGTTTCCATGCTAAAATACAAGTTTTAGTATTTTTTCATCTATTTTTTTTTATCAATTTGGGATAGTCAGAAGGAGAAAATATGAAAATAACAATTTTTCCTTCCAATTTTATTTCAGTTTTAAAAATTTGGTTTAGGGAGTCCGTAAACCAGAAAATATAAAAAAAATCTGGCCTTAATTAACATAATCAGTCTTTAACTATATGCAAAATAGGTGTGGAATTATATTTTATTTTGTGAGTTTAACTTGTATTATCACTTTCTGAATATTGTAAACTCAGAATAACTGGTCTATGAGATAATTTGATTTTGCTTTTCTATTTTTTTTTTCATAGGCGATAGGTATGATGCAAAACTGCATCATTCTTACTTACCTATCTTCTATTTATATATTTCAGACTATCCTTTAGAGGCAAGGAGCACCTAGTTGAAAATCTTCTTCACATTATTAATACTGGAAATACAGAAAATGGTTATTCTAGGCTCTAAGGAGAAATTATGTTCTTCTTTAATGGAATCAATGGATACTCTGAGAAAAGAGGACACTCTGGTGGATGTTAGTATTAAAGTAAATGACAGACAAATTAGGGCCCATAAAAATGTTTTGGCATCTGGAAGCAAGTACTTTTTCGCTTTTTTTGCTGGATCTTTGAAAACTGAAGACCGTGTTGCTGAAGTTGATTTGTCGACAATTGCGTTAAATGCTAATAGTGTTGAGACAGTTATAGACTTTCTGTATATTGGAGAAATAGACATACATGATGAAAACTTAGAGGCCATTATGAAACTGACTTCTTTCCTTCTAATACCTTCATTAGAAAAATTGTGCATAGAGTACATGGAACAATGTTGCGACTTGGCATCGTTTTTGAAGTATTACACCCTCTCTGTTGATTACATGATCGCTGACACCGAATGGGTTGCTATAAGGGCTATGAAACAAAGGTTCCATGATTGGTTTATCTATCAACAGGCAACAATGGAACTGTCGCCATTTTATCTTAAAAAACTCATTGAAGATTACGACATATTCCAAAATTGTACGGAAACAGATTGGATGTCCTTTTTAGTAGATTGGGTTTATGCATGGCAAACAGAAGAACATGTGGAACTTGTATGCAAAATTTTGGATGGGGAAGTTGCACCCATTTACTATGGTGACTCACAAAGTGGCGGTGAAACACAAGGCAATGAGCAAGAGCAAAATGTTGAAGATCAAAGTGAAACACAGATACTGACTGGAGAAGTTGCACCCATTAACAATGACGACACACAATGTGGCGACGAACCACGGAGCAACGATATAAAACAACACGTTGAATGCCAAACGGACAGACAGATAGACTACAGTGGCTCACAAAGCAGTCGCGAGACAGAACAAGATGAAACACCGTCTAACGAGCTACGTGTGAATTTTGAACCTGGTCCACTCATAAGCTCTAACGACTCGCAAAGAGATGGTGAGCCACAAATCGATGGCAAACATGAACATGTTGAAGACCAAATTGACTCCTATAAAAACAAAAGTGGGTCACAAGAAAGTCATGAGACAGAAGAAGATAATGCACAGATATCTTGTAACGAGCTATATTTAAAAAATGAATCTGGTCAACCAATAGGCCCTGACGACTTACCTGATCAAAATTGCGTGTCAGAAAGCGAAGACAAAGAGCAGCAAGCTGAAGGAAAAACTGACCCACAAATAGACAAAAGTGGGTCACAGGGCAGTCATGAGACAGAACAAGATAATACACTGACACCTTGTAACGAGCAATGTGTAAAGTATGAATCTGGTTCACCTATAAGCCATGACGACTCGCAAAGAGATGGTGAACAACAAATCGATGACAAACATAAACATGTTGAAGACCAAACCGAATCACATAATTACACATTTGGATCACAAGAAAGTCGTGAAACAGAGCAAGATGATACACAGACACCTTATGGCGAGCAACGTGTAATTAATGAATCTGGCCAACCCATAAGCCCTGACAATTTGCATAGAGATGTTGGGCCACAGAGCGATGACGAAGAACAAGATGATGAAGATCCATGCAAAGTAGCTGATCCACAAAAAGACAACACGGTGTCACAAGAAAGTAGCGAAGAATTACAAGACAGTTGCGAGTCACGGAGTGAAAATAAACAATTATCGGATGGTAGCCCAATCAGCAATTATGATGCACAGATTGAAACCAACACGCAATGGAAACAAAATGATCAACATGTTGATGATAACTCAGTGATATCGAATCATTGTCCTGGTAGTGTAAAAATACACAGCAATACGAATACTGAAAGATACGTGACAGGACCGAATTTACAAAGACTTGGATTTGACATACAAAACTCGTTTAAGAAAATCAAAAACAGCCTTCAAAGTGCAAATTGTTCTCGTGAACTTTTGGAAAAATGCAATGCAATAATTGAGTCTCTTAATAGGCGGAACATCGATAGCGTACCACCAGAGATGCCTCAAGCTACATTCCAACCTCGAGAAACTGACGTTGAACACGTAATAATGACAATTGTGCCAAAGAAAAACGTAAAAGATTTTCATGAGAAAGTCAACAAATTTGACGATGAAGAAATTTCACGAAATTCAGATGACGTTATTTTTGATATTTACGTTTATGTGCCTCGAACATGGACTTGGTATCATTTTGGAGAGGGAACAAATTTCCATAAATTCAAGAAGATCGGGAAAGCAGAACTCATGCCAAGTTATACTCTTTGTATGTTGGACCACCTATGCTTCGCTTCGGAAGACGAGTCATTTGTTCTTCATATGTACTCTTTTAAGCACCGCTTCTGGATTGCCAGCACTTTTGAAGATCTGAAAAATGAATTTCACAATCCTGGCCCTGGTGGTAGGGATATGAATAATTACGATTTTCGACTGTTGTGCATGGATGGAGAAAACTTGTATATTGTCCTAAAGCTAGCATACTTCGACATGTTGGATAGCAAAGAATATAAAGTAAAGTTCAAGTGCTACTGTTCATTGTCCCAAGCATCACAAATAGAAGTTATATCTGAAACACCTTACATTACAGAGGACCCAGCCATAGAATTTGGTCAGTTTGATGCCGCTGTTTCTCAAGGGAATAAAGAGCTATTGATTCTGGCTAAGGGCGCAAAAATTCACGTGTTTGTTGCGGACCTTCTTAACAAAGGTTCTGAAATGAAACATAGCATCATTGAATATGACGAAGAACAGCCAGACTTGGAATACTTCTTGAGGCGACGATGTGAAACTCGTATATTTGGTGACGGGGAATATGCATCCCTCATTGATGAATTACATGTACATGTAGAGGAACGCATACTCTATAGAAATAGAAAAATTGAACTTTCAGCCCACACACGCATTGGACGCACTGCATACGAAGTAATTCATACACGTTTTCCAAAATCCTATCGGGAAAGCAGAGAGCCGACGTATGGGAAACGCAAAGAACCGACGGCAGTGAAACTTTCTGAAAGTGTAAGTGATGGGACATCATTGTGGTCATACTTGAGTGATGGGAAGTTTGATACTTCTCTGACTGAAGTCCGCCCCTACGAAAGCGGTTACATGGAGTTTATTGAACATACTCCACCACCGTTTACAGCTATTACCCTACTAGCAGCTGGCAAAGTTAAGAGCGAGTATCTCGTTGGCTTGAAACCGACAAGGAATTTCAATGAAGAGAAATAATGGCCTACGTTGAGTTCGACAAGACTAGCGAAATATAACGATTGTGTGTTTGCATCAGTTGAGTAGTGCACCAATGTGATTTTGCGAAAACTTGCCCATGCAATATACAGAAATTGTTTTCAGCTGTAAAAATGAAAATTTCATTTTTGCTCAAAATATTGTGGGGACACATTAGAACCCCTTCGGCGTGGCGGTTCTAACGAGAACACACAGTGCTTTGTATCAAAAATAAGAAAATAGGTAAACCCCACTTCACTCCAGTTTTATTATACAAAAGTCAAAGTGGGGTTAAATGGGGGTATTTCATTACATGGACATGTTTTCCTGATGGACGGACCATAGAGTAGATTAAGCGAAAACGAGAGAACGCCAGAACAAACTCATTCTGACACCCGCAAGCAGAATAAAGGCTTGTTCCAAATGTACACTGTACACATTGGTGAGGCGATCAAATGTAGCCATACAGCCATGGAGACGGCCCAAATATCTTGATGACATCAGGAAAACATGTCCGTGCTATGTATACCCCCTTAAACCCCACTTTTATATAGAAAAACTGGGGTTTGCAGGGGTATACCTATTTTTCTTATTTTTGCTCCAAAACATAGATTGTGGGTACTCGTTAGAACCGCCTCGTCGAGGCGGTTCTAACGTGTACCTTCAATCTATATTTTGAGCAAAAATAAGAAAAATATCAAAATTTTTGTATGAAGTTTTCAATTTTTTCCAGTTGAAAAAAAAAATCTGTGTATTGCATGGGCGTGTTTTCATAATGTTTGAAGTCGTAGATGTGCAAGATAGGCCACTTTACTAGTTCCGTGTGAATAAGTCACTGATTTCTTTAGCGAGCGTAATCTTAGTCTCGCTGTTGTTAAAATTTGCGTTTTGGTCTCGAATTTGGCACATGTGGGACAAACCAAGTGGTGCATGCGCGTGTGTCAGTTATTTCCCAGGATACTTGCACGACCTAATTAGTGAAAGTCATCAATTATGCACACAAACCAGAACGTGTGTTCCATATTGATAGATTCATGCTAGATAAAAATTAGAACTGAGAACACTAAGAATAGTTTCTGGAAAATTGAGCCGCGACGCGAGAAAATCGGTTTTCAGGATTTCCTACCATGCCCGATACAAACCGGCCTATATACCCACAGAAGAAAGCTAAGGTCTTCATTTTTCGGAAATAAATAGAGGAAGAATTGTATTTCATTGTATCGGTGTAGCGAAAACAAAGGCGATGATCAGCTGTGCAGTTACTGCGCAGATCCGATGTGCAGTTACAACATCTCTGTGATCTGAGCCTTTGTTTTCGCGTTTACAAGCAAAAATCGGCTTTTCTCATGACGCGGCTATTAAACGACACTAAAATCACTAAAAACGGGAATCTTGTAGTTTTAAGAATTCCATGACAATTCCCAGACCATTCTGCTAATTCTTTTTTTTTGATTCAGTTTAACGTCCCTTTCAAGATTATTTCAGCTCATATGAGACGGGCCAATCAGTAGGTGGGGCGAAAACGGGAGAACCCCGAGAAAAACCACCTGACACACCCGCAAGCAGACTTGGCTTGTCTCGCATGTGGCCAGAGCGGGGCTCGAACCCACACCAGACACAGCGGTGAGATGATCGAATGGTTAAGTGCAGTAATGAAATATCAGCGCTCTTAACCACTCGGCCACGGGGGCCGCCTTCTGCTATTTTGAAAAACAACACTGCCAAATAGTGTGTGTGTTGTGTGTGTGTTTGTGTGTGTGTGTGTGTGTGTGTGTGTGTGATTTGTTCCTTTATGAACCAGTCAGCTGCTCTGGCAATATCGTCTCTATGTTATGGGTTGTCTACCTAAATGTACATGCAGGGCTGCTGGTGAGTCCAAGTGCAGTAATGAAATATCAGCGCTCTTAACCACTCGGCCACGGGGGCCGCCTTCTGCTATTTTTGAAAAACAACACTGCCAAATAGTGTGTGTGTGTGTGTGTGTGTGTGTGTGTGTGTGTGTGTGTGTGTGATTTGTTCCTTTATGAACCAGTCAGCTGCTCTGGCAATATCGTCTCTATGTTATGGGTTGTCTACCTAAATGTACATGCAGGGCTGCTGGTGAGTCCAGGCAAATTTTATGATCAACTGACTGACCAACTGATCACTGGATAACCCATTTGTCAGTGAAAATCTTGACAAATTTTAATTAATGTCTTGTATGCCATGTCTATTTTCTTGTTTTAATTTTTTTAAGCGACATCTCAACCGATATTGTTCGATAAATAGCAATAAATAGGCTATACAAATATTAAATATATAACATGGTTAGTTGGGGATCAATGGACGAGGAAGTTTAAAGTTTCTCAATATCGATCAAATAAATCCAATAGTCAGTAAATGCGCCTTTGTAAATGATAAAATTCAAATAATTATGCATTCAAGTTTAACGTAATTCAGTATGTAAATTAAATCATCAGGATTTTAAGTGGAATTTGAAAAATACATTCAGGTATTCTTTTTCTTTATTTTATTTTTCTTTTAACTATTTGTCTTGGTTTAATCATGACGTTACGAATTAGAATCATTAAAAAACGTTTATCGGGAAAATATTTCTCTTCAAACCATGGTTTAGTTATGCGTTTATATAGCGGCACCTCATTTTTAAAGTCATGAGACATTATAAAGTGGCTGTGCAATTTTCAGGATGGCGCCCATCGTAACAAATACATAGATTTTTTCACGTTAGTTCTGAAAGTGAAAATTTTAAATTGTTACTAAAAATTTGTTACTGCAGAAGTTCTCGAAAATCATGGCGTGAAGCCACAATCAACCAGTTTATATCGAATCGTCCTGAAAATGTAAATGATAGAATTATTGATAAAAGATGAGCTGCGCCATCATTACTAAATCTCATTTTCTCTATATCACCAGGAGAACATGTCCATGCAAAATCTACCCCTTTATATCCCACTTTTTATATAATAAAGCTGGGGTATGCAGGGGTATACCTATTTTTCTTATTTCTAACATGTACCCACAATCTATGTTTTGAGCAAAAATAAAAGTAGCCCAAGGGCAACGATCGCTCACATGAGAGTCAACATGTACAGTCATCCTACATACCAAGTTTTGTGAAAATCGGCCTGTCGATTCTGAAGAAGAAGATTTTTGAGTGGTTTTTACCAGATATGGGCGTGGCGGCCATCTAGGTCAATTGACCCGGATTTCGTGATCCAACTTTCGTTCCCCCTACCCATGGATGCTCCACATAAAATATCACTTTGATTGGCCAAGCGGTTTCAGAGAAGAAGTTCTTTGAAAATCGTGTCTCTCAGGGAAGTGGAACGAGGTACCGAAGTGGAGCAGAGTGACAGTTGGCCAGCTGCTGATCTATACTTGACACAGAACAAGATCTTGAAGGCACGGCTAGATATCAGGAACGATCTCCAATGCACAGAATCAAAGCTTACGCTGTTAAAACGAAACTTTACCTCGTATTTTACCTCGTATTCAGAAATTGGTACTTGTGCATTATTTTAGTCAACCAAAATCTCAATATATTTCAGTCGAACTTGAAGGCGCGGCACCATATAAGGAACAATCTCTAAATGTACGAAATAAACCTGCAGCAGTTAAATCGAAAATTAACCTCAGAATTTGCATAAGCAACCAAAGATCACAATATATTTCAGCCTAATCGACAGACTGGGGTCCAAGTCGGTTTACTGACATAACCGCCTAGCTATTCGTTACAGCATGGGGAACAATGTCACAGCAACACGTGAAACATGGCACCAGGTTTGTGCAATACATATATGTACAGAACATAACAGTGCTCACTGACTCAGTACATGAAGAAACTCAAATCATACATTTTCTGTTATAACTTGTACCATTTAAAGAAAAGCCATTCAAATTTACGCGATACAACGTACCAGCAGAACGAACTTCATAACTATTCGGCGAATACGGAAACATCACTTTTCTGTGTCAGTTGAGAGTAACCATAAACAAAGCACAAGAAGGTGCAATGAAAAAAAAAACTGCATTTCTTTTTGTATTGAGTATTTCAATAAAAGTTACCTATATGAAACAATCCATGAATAAATAGTTTCTAAAAGGATGTAGTTCGCAAACATGTAAGTCCACAATTTAGAATCGCAGAACTTGAATAACAACTGAACGCCCACTTCTATTAACCACTCATCAGCCCCTTGGCTATTAAATTCAATCCAGAGCCTTTTCAGTGTTTTTAAGAGACTTTGAACCGAGATACCGTCTCAATATGACCGTAGTTATTGAGTGAAACCAACAATAATAATTTCAGTATATTCCTGAAGCTAAGGCTCCTACGGTGTTAGTTACTTATCGTCCAGATGGAGACGATTCGTTTACGTATTCTGGTGAACATAAGGCATACACAAATGACCTGTCGAGTCTGGCAGGTATTCCTGGACCACGCCCACCCGATACTGATCCAATCGTAGACGATGTCTTGACAGTGGGCAACACGGATGTAAACAAGGTAGTTAATTACATGTATATCAACATGCAATTTAAATCAAATTCTAATGCACTTGAGAATGTAACGCGACGTCTGATTGGATAACGTCAAAACATTGCGACGGTATATTCTGTGATATACCGTCGGAAACCCAACGTCATGAGCAACGTCGCTTGTGATTGGTTAACGTCGTGTTTTTCGTCGCTGGTGACGCTCACGTTTCGCGAAAAACAATGCATTGTTTCGATGTTTGTAGTTAAAAAGTACATTAGAATGGGGATAACAATATTCAAATTTTTCATTTGGGGTGGTATATCATCGGATATACGGTCGGAAATCATGTTTTACGGCTCCGCTGACGCGTCGCCGTAAAACAAAATTTCCGACCGTATATCCGACGATATACCGCCCCAAATGAAAAATTTGAATATAGTTATCCCCTAAATAAGTGAAGGAATTCAAACAGGCATGATTAAAACGATGGGCATTAATACAAACTAACGAATAGAACAACATGCTTTCTGTAAACTATGCACGATAAATTGCACAATGTTATGTTTTGACAAGACCGACCATCTCTTAAATACATGATCGGCCACAGTATGATTACGAATTTCCCAGCGGGCACAGCACATGACGTCAGAATGACGTCATATCAACGTCGATGCGATCGACGTTGATATGACGTCATTCTGACGTCATGTGCCTGCTGGGTTGTGATTTCAGCTAGACCTATCAGATGCCGTTGCTATATTGCTACGTAATCAAACTTCGGAGACAACTAAACTTCGTATATTATGGAATTGGCTAACTTCACAGAACATACATGGAACAAACTACAAACTGACAGAGGACTTTGATGAGGTTGAATATCACTTTCAGAAGCTCAAGAAAACCGGTAGAAGTGACGGAAATACTTATGCAGCACTGTTTTCCCTACTCTGTGCGTAAGTGCTTTTTATAACCGTCTAATCGTCGAATAATTTACCAGCACCACACCATTAAGACATTTATTGCCGTTGAAAAGAAGGCCCAACCCGGACACCAGGTTAATTGCTTAGCTAAGTACAAATGCCTAGCTTGACGTCTATCTCCAGTTAGTTAATTGCAACAATATTAAACTTTATAGATGCCAGTCTATAAATTCGTAATTCAGAAACCCCAGGTTTTACTACCACTTTGCACATGCATCAACTGCATAATGAGTATTTTTTTTTCCACCAGGTATGCCAAAATACCATGCGTCCTAATACGTGGATATGTCAAAGGATCATTGTATACCATTGGTCAAAACATCACAAGCAAGCACATGGCCGAATGGAACGCTGTATTTGTGGATGGCTCCTGGCGTCTATTGGATCTTTTCTGGGGCGCTTGTTGCAAGAATCCAGACGGGGAGACGATCTCCGATGCGGCCGGGTGGTATTTGTTTACTGAACCGCGGCACTTCTTGTATTCTCACTTTCCAGAAACCCTTGAGTGGCAGCTAGTAGATCAACCAATCACACTGCAGGACTTCTCTCACCAGGTAATTGACTTAACGTCAATCGTGTCTATCGCTCCGCATTTAAGTGACTGACAGGTTGCAGTTGGTCATTGTCACGACATTTGATATTGTTTTTAAATTTCCATGCAAAAAATGTCTTATTTGAGAAAGAGCCACGGTCTGCGCACACAAAAATATTTTTGAGACTCAGACGAGACTGAATTCTGCAGATTTGCACCTCTAGTAGTTCCATATGCGAGGTATTCTAACTCGCAATGCTGATAGGTGAATATAAATCTGCTAATTTATTCTAAGTACAACTAATGTTCAGTTGCTATGATTACGAAATGTGTAGGTTGAACGCGTTTCGCCATTTCGATGAAATTCGCAGATTTTAAAATATCTCGTATTATAAATTCTATCTGAAACTAATTTATCGCCTTAACAGGCTTGTCAATGTTAGAGCATACAAAATAAAACTGAAACCACAGAAAGCTCACAACTGACTGCTAATCTGTGTAAAAGTCAACATCGAAATCTATAGAATACAACGATATTGTTTCAGGCGGTACTGACAGACAGGTTTTTCCAACTAGGTCTGCGAGATTCGGTGACTCCCTCTTCAAATACAGTTAGTACGAATGATGGCCAGGTGAATATTTTAATCCCTCTAGATTCTGATAGAGCAAAACGCCAGGAATTCAGATGTATCCTAAAACGAAAGGACGGTGAAAACAGTTGGATTGAAACAACTCCTGAAAGGAGTTATAATCAGTATGACTTCATGTTTGAAATGAAAGACGGGGATATGATGACCTTATCTATTTATGTAAGGGCTTTGACAGCTGGAACATACAAAGTGGAAATAATAGGAAAAGAGTCAAACGACTCTACAAGTGAGTTGAATGACTTTGATTGGGTAGCAATCTACAGGATAGAAGTCAGAAATATCCAAAGACAAGTATATCTGTTTCCGGAAAAACCTAGAATTGGCTGGGGACCAGGGGATAAACTGAAAGAAATGGGAATTGAGGCGGTTAGCCATCAAGAAGGGATGATAATGTTCTTTCCCGACGATCAGCTTCAGATGGAGTTCAAAGTTAGGGGTGAATCGAAATATAAAAATCTGCGATTAAGAGGCAAGCTTCATATGAAAAATGGAGAGGTTTTACCAGAGAGGAGACGAGTGACTGACGAGGACTGGTTTTCGAAAGAAAATGACAGATCTATCAAGTTTATGGGTAAAACATCTATAGATTCTTATCATGCTAGAGATAGATTTGTATCGAAAATAGAAGGAACTAGCACTATGTGGTACATGGAGGGTATACATCATACCAAGTAATCAGTAAAACTGAAAGATGTAGCAGTAATACTACTTCTTATAATAATAAAGATCAGGCAACAGAGTTCATCACGTCACACACGCAAAAAAATTTCGCCAGGATGAGTATATCGATTCATGGTTATTCAATTAGCATTCTGGTTCAATAAACCAGACACAACTAACCAATCGGATTGATAGAGAATTTTAATTGCACGAAACTCGAGGTTAAATACTCATTGTCTGACGGAGCCTCAGGATTGCATTGTACTTCCGTTATTTTTACGATATAATTTCAGTACGTTTGGACGTTGCTGCGGAATACATGCTGCAGATATGCGCTGAGGTAGATGGAAGAGACATTGGAAGCGTGTGCAACTATCTTATTGTTTGTGTTGGAGAAATCATAGATAACGTGTTAGAAGAAATAAAAAAGCTCAAGCCACGTGAGTTTTGTTCGTGTGTGTCATTTTGACACGCGTTGACTGACTGCCAGTGTCTGTTTCATTTTTAAGTACCCCTATGTAAAATCTTCTCATAAAATGTTTACACGGTTTCCTAACTTATGGTTATGCACAACTGTACATGTATCTGACTCTACCGTATCACACTTGGGTTGCGAAATACATTCGAAACCACCGATCCAGGATTTAAACCGATACCACAGTCAGTCAAAACACAATAAACCTGATAAAATATGACAATAGAAAGTTTAAAGCATTATAAAATTAAATGATCACAATATTTCATAATCCAATATAAGTACCTGCTTGACTTTAACAGGCATAAAGACAGCCATGAACAGGAAAAACTTGTATGACCTACGACGGCTGACAAGTCAGACAAGAGCAAAAGCGTTACACAGGCACCCACAGATGTACGAGTTTTACAATGAAGCAATGAGTGCTTTGCGGTCACTGGAGGCTAGAGAAGACATTCTCAGAAAACTCAAGGCCCTGAAGATACCACACATAGTGAGGGAAATCAGGGGGTACAAACAAGTACCAGATGTCAAGGTGGAACAAGTGATGAAGGCAGCATTTATTCTTCTGTGTGTCAATGAAAAGGAACTTAAGGTATGTCCGAGTTCTTTGTTTAAAGTCTGACCCAGACGTTCCTAATAAAAGAGATTTCCTAATAAAAAATAAGGGCGAATATTACAAATACACCTTCACTTTTTGTTAAAAATCAACGCTTTTATTTTGTTTTGTAACATGTCATATTACAAATTACAGACGGCATACATAGAACAAGTTCAAATCTTAACAATGTTTCAGACCCACAATGCATAGGACAAACTGACACTTTTACTCTTTCGTATACATGCTTCTATGACCCTCTTGCTGGAAACGAGTTCTCACTTATCGAATATTGAAAGCTGTCAAATATTACTGTAATACAGAATGATTTGTTTAATTGATACTGCATAAGAAAACCAACAATCTGCATAGGCGAAAACAAAGGCGCAGATCAGCTTCGCAGTAACTGCGAAGCTGATCAGCGCCTTTGTTTTCGCTACACGGATAGTACAATTCCTCTACTTTCTAAATCCAAAATTTCCAGCCTCTAAGCATCTTCTGTGACTGTACAGCCCGGTTTGTGTCGGACCTGGTCGGAACCCAAATTGTTGTTTTTCTCACGCACATGCTCATATTACAGACGTGGGATGCGATAAGACAACGACTATTATCCGCAGATACGTCGGAAGGACTTGCGGGGAAAATCCAAAGACTGAGAGACACAATGAATGATTTCATCACTGACAGGCGTAACAGAGCAATTATCGCGAGAGTTGATTATATTCTGAAGGGAATTGAATCTGAGGACCTTGAAAGGGTTTCACTTGCTGTCCTTGCATTATATGAGGTGGTAAGTAAAGCGTTGGATAATTATGTACATTTTCTGCTTTGGGCATAACGTCTGAAATGAAAAGAAGTTTACTTTGATAATAAACTTTCAGGTAAACTTGCCTTTACAGTATTTAAAATGCATCGATATAGCATAGAATTGTCGCAATCAAACATAAACATAATGTAGAATTTCGTTTATCTTGGACATTTTAAATGGCTTTTATTGGACCGACCAGTAATGGGAATGAAGATAACTTATGAACGTGATTAGAAAATTGCTTTTATGAAATATAAGTGACGACCACTTACAGCTCCGTTTCATAAGTTTAGTACATACCGATTTGTTTCATAAGTAATGGCATAGCAGTACACGTGCTTGAAGCTTGGCCAAATGTTATTGGGTGTTTGCAGATTTGAACGGATTTCGTTATGTCAAACTTAATACATAAAACTATTCACTGATTGTAACATTTTAGATTTTAATCGATTGTTTTATCAAAAGTAACAAATTAAAATGACAAGCAAAATATCATAACTTCAGGGATACAAATATCAACTTTAACATTGATTTCATACACTTCAAGAAAGTTCTGGCCAAAAACAGATTATATCGTTAAATTGGCAGATCACCCGGCATACTACACCTAACATAATATTTGATCTATCCTGTGTATATTCAAATTTATTGAAGCTTGAAATATTGCACCCAAATAGCCGTGGTACACCAAATTACACAATCAGTCAGCGTTTGATACATAATTACACATACAACCGTTTGTTTATACAAAAACACTGGTCAAACAGTTGAATATAACATATAACATTTGATCCAAAGAAAGCCGCTCGAAAAGGTACTGGGACACAAAATGGCGAAACGACAGTCCAAAGAATGTAAGGCAGTCTAGTAGGATGCAAGATTTCAAGCTTCAATAACCTCGACTGTACATAGGGTAGACCAAATATTATGTAAGGTGTAGTCTCCTGGACGCTCTGTCATTTTATTGGAATAATAAATTTTTTGTTCAAACTGCCCTGTATTGTAGGAAATCAATGTTAACATTGATATGTGTGTCACAGAAGTTATGTTATTTCGTTTATCATATTTTATGTGTTATATCTATTTATAAATCGATCAAAATCTAAATTGTTACAATCAGTGAATAATTCTATGTATTAGGATTGACTTAAGCGAACTCCGTTCAAATCTGCAAACACCCAATAAAATTTGGCAAAGCTTCAAGTACGGCTACTGTTATGCCATTACTTATGAAACAAATCGGTATGTACTAAACTTATGAAACGGAGCTGTACACAAAGTAAAACTTAATTGCAGATCAAGCTAATTGTAGTCGAGTACAAGACTGCGAATCCGTCACAGACTGGACGACGCTCCACTGTAAACGACGGCGATTCAAGAATAAGCCATATAACCTCAGGTGGCGGAGGTACACAAGAAGCAGAACCAATAACTGAAGAATCTGCTACAGCTAGTCGGTCAGATGACTTGCGTTCAGCTGAAAATGCATCACCAGAGCCTAATCATTCAGATCATACAAATGCTAATAATATTGTAACGGGACCACCTCGCCGAGGCGAATAATAGTCAGGATTTAAGGTGGTGTTACAAGTTTGTGGATTCGACCTGGACTGGCATCAATGCTTGTAATAAGGGGTGTAAAGAATAAGGAAAACTGGTTTTGTTTCCACCTAGCCTCTATTAAGATAATTTACTATAATCTACTATAATCTAGTAAGAGATTACTAAAACGTACAAACTATTGTAGATGTGCTGGCCCTTACATTGATACTGTCAAAGTTATAGATTAAAGACTAAGAAATATGAGAGATGACCTCAAACTGCCCCTATGATGATATGCTTATTTTATGAGTGTGCACCAATAGGCATTAACACAGTGCACCAATGGTGAGAACAACCAATGGTGTGGCAAGTATATGCCAGATGATATGCAACAATGGTGCTATACACCAATGGTGATAAAAGCACCTATATGATAACTAGATGCAATGGTGCGATAGGTGCACCATTGGTAAGATCGATCAATGGTGTGGTTATAAGCTAGTGTGTTAATGGGGAGTCAATGCGGCAAAGCTATAAATAAGATAATGTTAATGGTGTGGATCACCAATGATGGTGTACTCAATAACTAATGCGCACCGACAATGGTGTGCACCATCAAGGATGGGTGAAAGTAGTTAATATTTACATAAGTGCACCAATGATGGTGTGCACCAACCAATATAATTGATTCCTTTTGAGTGTTCAAGTGCACCAACTATGGTGTACGTAATAAATGGTAGCAATCTATATGGTTTGGGAATGCACCATTGGCAAGGTAGGCCAATGGTGTAGTAGCAACTCCAAGCCGATTTGTCTATTAGTACACCAAAAGGATGCAGTGAATGGCCATCTCCAGAAATGAACAAGAATATCTTAGAATATAACTACAGTATGGTGCCAACTTGACCTAAGTCTCAGAATATTATAAAGTAAACATCACCACTGATGGTGCAAGTAATGTAAGCATCAATGGTGCAGATCACCATCAATGGTGCAGATCACCATCAATGGTGCATGTCACCATTGATGGTGCAGATGGTGAGCAAATGACCTAGATAGTTCTATAGCAGCGCCTGTCCGGCATGGTGACAGGTGCCTAGAGCTATTTCAAGCTCTTGAACAAGATGTGTTCTGATTAGTGCCGAGACACACTAATGACGTTCCGCTGGTGTGACGCTACTTATATAGTCGCGGAGCGATAGCGCGTGCAGCAATGGTGTGGCGCGAAACGACTTTCACCATTGCCGGAAAAAGCCGAGTGATACCGAATGATCAAAGGGCAATAAACAACGGACGAATTGCACTAAAATGAGCAAAATACAGCGAAACGACGGCATAAAACCACTAAAATAGGGTCAGATTATCATATTTACAGGTAATTCTAACACATCACACCCGGAGAACGCTTAGTGACTCGTATAAGATGGTTAATTTAGCCATCAAAGTTGGCACAGCATATTCCAAATACGATCGTCCGACATGAACCTATTTTCGTGCCGAAAAACTAAGAAAGTAACAGACAGTAGCCTGGCTGAGGCTAGTTCCGTAACATTAGCCCCCTCTCCCACAGGACATGGTCCCCATGAAGAGCGACACGTAAGTACATATTAAATCGAAAAATTTACATTTCTGAAGAAATTTTGAAGATTCAGATGTGGCAATAGGCTAATGGCTGTTACTTTTACATTCAATCATTCACAGTAACTTAATACACATACCAATGTTCAAAACTAATTTTCATTAAACTTGGAAAAAGTCTCAGTGACATATCTATTGTTATATATGATAACTTGTGATAAGTTCTGTCACAAAATGGTCTTAAAATTAAAACTGTAGATTGTCAATTAAGCCCTTAAAGTGTGTGCAATTACAGCAACAGACACAACAATATTATACAACTTTGGAATGAGACAATACAAAGTTACAAAATTAAGTTAAAGCATGTATTTTCTAGATTCATTTGAAGGCAAATGTAAGTATTTTGCATTTACACCGACAGCATTAAATACTAGTAAATTACACATTTTTGCATTCAGATTTATAATATAATTAATTTAGGAATCATTAATTAATTTATTATATTCAGAATCATTAATATAAAGCATACATTCATTCAACAATTAGAAATATGATTGGTTTATCTCTCATCCCACCTGGAATATGTAAAGTCGAGATAAATCTCACAGAAGATGACCTTAGTCATTTCTCTAAGGCTTATCAATCTTGCCATGACACAACAAAACTCTAGTTAGTCTACAACTAATAAAATGGCATGATAATATCATTCAGAAACAACAAGACAGAAGTTAGAATGCATGGTTGACCAACCAAATAATAGACCCATACAAACACTCATGCCATTTGTCTCGAAAATACTAAGACATTGGTTCCAAGTGAGATTAGTAGCCACCACACCAATAATTAACATATACAGCAACAATCTAAAACATTTTCAAAATTTTCTATACTTATTTGCATACTATTTGATCATACAAATCTGACAAATAAATTTATGAAGCAACATATAAATGTTCTTTGCATACAGACTGACTTTCCATACAATGCTACAGTAACTTCAAAAAGCTTACCATTAAATTGAACTTGTTATTTTGTTTTATACATGTACAAGAAATTGCTCTAATACATATGATTATTCATTTTACATAAATCATTTTACAGATCCAGGAAGCATGATGAGCGCATATGATTGCAATTTGTACTTTGACAGCCTATCATCAGTATATACCTACTCAGATGACACCTCACTGCATGGACACAGAGATTCAGAACAGGTAAGTTTCAACAGGAGGTACATGTATGTTAAATTTAATCAGACTATAATGAAACAATAAATTGCGATCATTTACTCAGCATGCATAATAAAAATCATCAATATACATACTATACAAAAACAAACTATAGCACTCAGTCCCCAAGTCATGCGTTTAAATATCTTAAGACAAATTTAATTTTTCATATCATCCACTCATTCCCACAATTTATCTGTCATGAAAATTATTATTGTGACTCAAACAGTTTACTACCAGTTTGAATGAGGATAAAAGAAGCAAAAGATTGAAAAATGCTTCACATTAAGTCATTTGACAATTAATAAATGCAAAACACATAACAAAATTAATTATCAGAGCAAATAGCACTTGGCTATATATATGTGAGCATTAACCATTTTTTTACAATAGTGCTAAGTAAGAAAAGATACAGATCTTTGACAGTAACACAAAATCAAAAGTTACTGCCCCTGACACGATGGTCAAAATGATTTACATGTTAAAGGCGTTGACTTAAAATAAACTACTAGATCTATAGTAATAATACAATACAATGACTTAATAATATTTAGTCACTACTTCAGCAAAACAGAAAGTTGACATATTACACTTTTTAAAAACTGACACAGTCACATCACAATAAAATCTACTTCAGGCCAATTGGAACAATTTAAGTACATAGTGTTTCCCCCAGTCCCAAAAAAGGGCATGGTAAGGTTGATAAAAAGGGCACTTTTTAACGCGCGGCAACATGTCAAAAGGGCACTTTTAGCGCGCGACAACAAGCAAAAGGGCACTTTTTTAAGTGGCCCATAGCATGCTATGAGGGCACATTTAAGAATACAATTGAACACTTAATATAGTTTCTCTGTATTAATAAATTTGCTTTTCAGCTTAAATTGTTCTTTCCTCAATATCAGGATTCACTTTTACCAGAGACAACTTAAAAAAATTTCTTGTCCCTCTGTCTCACATTAATACTGAATTATTTAACCATGCTTGTCAAAACAAGAGATAACCTCACTCAAGATTTGTTTTTGAAAAGTAAACTATTGATAGTTGAAACTAATTAACTGTCACACTTATATTACCAGGTAGGACATTCATTTTTCACACCTTTTCTCATTTGGTGTCAAACTGGGTAATTGTCATTGAGTTATTATCAACATTTGCCACTGCAATAAAGTGACAATAAACAAGGGATTAAAGCAATCAACAACTGTGGAAGTCATCATCATAAATTTTGCCAAATTTGTTTCTGCAGACTTCAAGCAAAAATCTTGAAACTTCCTTATTTTTTGTCCGATTTTGACAAACTTTTTACCAAAATGTAGGGCACAGATTGTAGATTCAGAAAAAGGGCATGGCGCTGGGAAAAAGGGCATGGCGCTGGAGAAAAAGGGCATGGCGCGGCGCCATAGTAAAAGTGGCTAGGGGAAACACTAGTACAGATTAATAGCAATTGTTCCTTCCTAAACATCAATTGTTTTATCTGTAACTGATGTTTTATCAATCTACATCATGGTTTTGTGTCTTATCTGCTCTTAAGATCCAAAACAGGTTTCTGTTACAGACATGTACAATGACATAGTTTAGTGTAATGATATGAAATTCATTTGACTCAACATATTACAAAAATATAGACATTTCCATGATACTTTTAAGAATTAAAAGTTGAATTTAAAGTTTTTCTCTAAGACTTTTACTTTAAATATTTTACAGGTTCCAAGAATTTGAGACAACCAATCCAGACAGACTATGCATATATGGATTCATACTCAGACAGTAATTATGGTAGGTAATAAACAAGTAACATGGTTATTAGTAACTGTAACTTTTAAGCTAACACATGTTCAAAAAGGTACAAAATTATTTAATCTTAATGGTGAAAAACAAATGTACATCAAGTTTCCTAAACAAAATTTAAAAACAAATTATTTTGCATACACTTAACATCTAAATTATCTAAAACTACCTAACGTAAACTAAATTCCAGTATTGTCATCTCTGTAGATAGTGTAGATTGTCCATAGTTCTTGTCTCCATCAGATTATTTGTACGCGATTAAATTATTTGATAGAAATTTCAGTATTTTGAATAAGCGCGAATAAATTTCAAACGCGAATCTTGTCTGTACATCTGGCATCATTCCGCGGATAGTAATGGTTGTCATCCTAGAGAGTAATCTTCAAACATCAATAGGAATCCCATACCAGTCTCAAATATAATGGATTCGTCTTCATCCTGATGAATGGCTTAGTAGCTATGTCAGAAGACCTCATAGCACATGGGGCTTCCGGACGCTTTTACAGCCCAGGATTGGGGCAAACCGGGCCTCAAAAGGTTATCACAAGGGCTTCCGGACGCTTTTACAGCCCAGGATGGGGCAAACCGGGCTCCTCCCATCACCTAACCTCCAGCTTCTTTGTTTAATAGGTACTTCTATCCAGGTGTTATGCATAAACAGTCCAGAAGGCTCAGAGTTGTCGCCATCCAGACAGAGATGCGCATTATAAACATCGTAAGTAAGTTAAAGGTTAACAGAAGATACAAGGCTTCAGATGTTGGCAAAGTGATCAATCTCATAGGACACCATGCAGGCAGGTACTTCAGTGTGAGCTATAGGGTAAACACACAATCATTGTACATAAGCTGCACCATAACTTTTGTTTTCAATTCATGGAGATTTTCAGATTACAAAACCATACATAGAAATCACAGCAATAAAACTAAGCTTCTATACAGTTGTGGCGTATTGTTTCTTCTGGCCTCAAAATTACATAACATCCTCCTGAACCTTAAAATTACATAACATCCTCCTGAACATGCATAAAACTGTATTTAGAGTATCAGAATTCAGCAATGGTTACTTGAAATAACCTTTCTCAAATTGAAACATTTGTTTCAGGGTTCCCATTGAAGTTAGATGTGAAGTATGTGCCTACACCCACAATTCATTGGGATGAGCCAGACCAGTCTTCAGCTCATACAGAGCCAGGCTCATTCAAACGGTAAAGTATAATATGTCATCTTCATTACCACAACCTCAGATAAGAGTTAAAGTTGTAGTTCTTCAGTCTGCTTAATCTCAAAAGTTGCTCACCTTTGAACTTGTTCTGACAGATAACATCTTCAACATCATCATTGAATATAGAACAATAACAGTATTGATAATTTATATCTCTCACTCTTTTTCCTTCCTTTCTCGTTCCTTCTTCTTCTTCTTCTTTTCTACTTCTTCTACTTTTATAGGCAACTTTGTTCTATCTGCTCTCGGGGAAGTACCGGAATTATCGAAAACATTCGCGAACAATATCATCAGTAAATTACCCAAAACATCTTGGTATAAACCTCACATGTCATTGTATATGACCTGAGTGAAATAAAGTTAATGTTAAGTTAACAATGGATATGCCAATGAATGTCATAAACATGAATATTTGTATGTTGGCATCCTATTCATGTAGTCAATAAACAGAGGCAATGGGTTTTTCAATCAAAACAAATTCATCTTTTTGTTTTGTTGCTTCTTCAAATTTCAATGGCAATCATTTTCAAATAATGGCAAGTAATCTCCTTTGAAGGTTACTTTATTCAATAGAGGCAAGCTAGGTTGGTTACTTGCTATATCAGCTTTATTCCTGTCAGTTCTGATTCCAACTCTCTTCAGCTATACAAGAAGATATAGTGTTTCACCATTTGCTTGCTCAAAATATTCCATACAGGAAATTGAGGAATTTCTATAAGTGTATCATTATGGTCGACCGTCTCATTTATGAGAGCATATCTTGGACAAACTATTGTCCAAACTTGTAATTCTCTATTCTTTTATTACAGCTACAGCTAGCTATACAATCACCATTGCCACAGATACTAGATTGAAGAGAACCTGAGGAGCCTATGTTTGAAATCTCAGTCATACAGGTAACTCTCACCAGGACTTGGATCCATTTGTCCCCATGAGTAGTTTCCCTTGTTGAATCATGCCAGCACGATCAACATTCAAACAATCCTGACCCATCTCTCTTCAAGGCTCAGAGAAGATTTTGTAAGAACCTTCACTGATATCCTTTCCTCGCTCAGTTTCAAACAAATTCTCGAGCAAAGGCTCATCTTCAAACAGTTCTAACCAATTAATATCATCTGCTCATAGGCAGGAACAAATAGAGGGACCGACAGTAAACATTTCTAATTTTTGGAGTTTTCTCATCCACCATATTGGTACATGCGTACGCTAAGGGTGAGGGACCACGGTCTGTGATATCCCATAGTAACATCTCATCAGAGAGCACCGATGTAACTCTTAGGCCTAAACCAGTGGTAGGGCGCGCTTGACTACCACTGAAACTGTCGTCCATACACCAGGGCCCTGAAAATATAACAGGATCACTGTCCTGTGAATAAGTAGCACTAATCATGTGCTGTACAACATTTTGGTTTATAGTGGCACTTCAAACATGTTCATCTTCATTTATTCCAACATCTCATCATCCAATTTAAAATGTTTCGACCAAACAAACACTGTATCTGATCTCACCAGTACAACGCTGACAATTATTTTCATTACATGAATGCCTTGATATAGCATCAAAATTGTTCAGAATCCTTCTGGTATGATACACAATTTAATAATTATGCTGAGAGACTTTTCAATAAAATTTAGCTAACTATTCTTCAATCCTATCAAACATCGAAATCACTGCAAGAGAGCTCATGATGTCTTCTAATTTCAAACTTCTGACCATTATAATGGTCTCATATCATCATGTTTAACTTCAAATGGTCCACCAGGACAAAATTGCTAGCTACATTCACAATAATTACAGCAAACTTTTTGTTACTTTTTAACAACCATTCAACTTTCCTAGATAAGCTGTTCAATGATAGAATATGACTCTATTTCAGAAGTATTCTCTGTACAAGGGGAGGTAACTGGGAGCGATTCTTCAGTTGCAAGAGATCTAACTGTTACAAGAGACTCGAGACATCTACAAGGTATTTCAGTTCTTCAGAGAATCCTCCAGTTCAAGGGTAATAACTGCTATAGAATTCAGGTGATTCGAGAATTTAACTGTCACAGGCGGTTGTCAGTCAGCATGAACCACCAATTTGTGGCATGTTATGCTTTTCTTCAATGCATTATGAAAAACAGCTTGAATATTTCTTCTCGGTGCTGAAGTAGCAAGTTACCTTTCACAAGGTTAAACCAGGTAATACATCCAAACAAAACACCACAGTACTAAGTTGGCTATCAAGAAGAAAGTTATACAAAGTATTATATCATTTTTAATGACAGCAAACAAAACTTCATGTATTTAGCATTCAAATTCCTGTTGTAAAATAAATTTGTGTTTTACCATAGAATGTCAGCTAAGGACAATCGTATATTTACAGGTCTCAAGACTGGAAGGGGCTCCTGTATCTATACATCCAACAGATCTTTACATAAGATAGAAACAAGAAAAGTGAGAGGCAATTATGGCAGGTACAACATAACCTTCCTCTCTACTTCTGATGGCATTCTTGGGCCAGTCTAATGTTGCTGGGTTGTAGCCCTCCAGCCTGACCAATTCGAGTGTCGCGAAGATTTACTTTCAAACTCACCCGGGTCATTACTACTTGAATGTGTGGCATCTTGTAGTCCACGACTTCCAGTGTAGTGACTATTTTGGAGAAAGTTACCTTTCTGCTTAGTCTCATCAGAGTTACTTCCATTATATTGATAACCATAGTTCTGTGCACCATTGGCAGCTGATGAATACCAATCATTCCCGTAAGTCTTGCCAAACCTCTGATTCTGGTTATGAAACCTAGGTTTCCCATTATTATACCTCTGGTTTCCATAATCATTCTTCCTATTCCAGTGGTACCTGTGATTTCTATACCCATTTGTCGCATTTCTATGGTATCTCTGATTCCTGTTGTTATACCTATTATAATTCTGGTGATTTCTTTGAAGTCTTTGGTAATTGCAGGAACCTGCATTTGAATTCTTAACATTTCTCTGGCCAAGCTGTTTCACCTCATCAGTCAATGAAGAAATAGCTTCTGAAAGTAATTCAAACTGACTAGAGGAATTACTCTGGTCTTCCTTACTCAGCTCAGCTTCTGAGATAATTCGACAAACTGACCTTGATCGTTGTTTGTCTGCAATTTTGTAAGCTTCCAATCGAACACATGCTTGCTCTGCCTCTTCTAATGATTTTGGATTAAGTTCTCGCACCCTCGTCCGCATGTTAGTATCAGTAAGAGCATCAATGAAATTGTCAAGCGATAGGGTTTCTACAACTTCCTTTTTTACCCCTGGATAAGCTTTACAGACAAGCGTTTTGATTGCTTGGGCTAATTCTTGAATTGTCTCCCCTCTATTTCTAGTCCTAGACTTTAGTTGGGATCTGTATATTTCTGATTGGTTAACTGATCCAAACCTATTCCTCAGTTTTACTACCAATGTATCATAGTCTCTTCTACCATCATGGTCTAAACCATTAAGTAGACATCTGGCTTTCCCAGTCAAACAATTGGCAAGATATAGTGATTTTTCCTTGTAGTTCCAAGTATTGATCTCACAAGTAATTTCAAACTGACACAAAAATTCATCAAAATCTGTTTCACCATCAAAATTTTGAGGCTTCATTTTGGGGTGGTGATTATTTCCCTTTGACTGTGAGATCACTTCAATAGATTTGTCCATACCTAAGTTTGGACAACTCTGACTTGTTTTAGCACCATTCCCTGAGGTATTACCTCCCTTGCATTGAGGGACATAGTCTTGCACATTTGCAAGGTTCATTTGATCAGATGGTGTGGTAAGAGGTAATTTATCTCCCCTGCATCGATAAGAGCTTGTACTCTGTGTAGCAGCTTCTGAGTTCAGGTGCTTTTGGTGTAGCCTGTTGCATCCTGAAATCTTTCTGGCACCATTCTGAGTGGTTGAAACACCTCGGTCAGAAATCTGGCTATCATATCTCTGCTCAACTTCTGCCAGTCTCTTCTCAAATTGCTCTCTCAATGAAATAATGGTGCACTGCAGGCTCCCTACAGTATCTTTCACCATTGTAGCCAATTTAGTCATCTCAGTCTTGAAGCTATTTTCCATCATTGATATCTGCAGCCCAATAGCAGAGCTAGCTTCTGACAAACTGTCTGGCTCACCATCATCAACTCTGTTCAGATTATTTTCAGCCATATTTCTATGTATTCACTATTCAATCTATTTAGTTCAAGGGTAAAGATAGAGTAAGAGTTTGTATGATAAATTAAAAAGAAGAGAAAATTTAATCTTATATATATATATTTCCTTAATGTTACTTATTAAAAAAATGTAAATTAAATATTTATCACAAGCAATGGCCAAGAACCAGGATTTTTGTACAATCTGACACTGTTCTTCTGTCTCGTTTCAGGTTGACTGCAAGAACATCAGAAACAGAGTGGATCACAGATTCTTCTTTAATTCTTCTTTAATTCTTCCTTAATTCTTCTTAAGTTGAATAAATAAAATATTATTTAAACAACCTGTGTTATTCTTCTTCAAACTTTTCAGCACACAATCTTCTGTCAAAGCTGGTCAAAACTATCCCACTCCTGACACCAAATGTAACGGGACCACCTCGCCGAGGCGAATAATAGTCAGGATTTAAGGTGGTGTTACAAGTTTGTGGATTCGACCTGGACTGGCATCAATGCTTGTAATAAGGGGTGTAAAGAATAAGGAAAACTGGTTTTGTTTCCACCTAGCCTCTATTAAGATAATTTACTATAATCTACTATAATCTAGTAAGAGATTACTAAAACGTACAAACTATTGTAGATGTGCTGGCCCTTACATTGATACTGTCAAAGTTATAGATTAAAGACTAAGAAATATGAGAGATGACCTCAAACTGCCCCTATGATGATATGCTTATTTTATGAGTGTGCACCAATAGGCATTAACACAGTGCACCAATGGTGAGAACAACCAATGGTGTGGCAAGTATATGCCAGATGATATGCAACAATGGTGCTATACACCAATGGTGATAAAAGCACCTATATGATAACTAGATGCAATGGTGCGATAGGTGCACCATTGGTAAGATCGATCAATGGTGTGGTTATAAGCTAGTGTGTTAATGGGGAGTCAATGCGGCAAAGCTATAAATAAGATAATGTTAATGGTGTGGATCACCAATGATGGTGTACTCAATAACTAATGCGCACCGACAATGGTGTGCACCATCAAGGATGGGTGAAAGTAGTTAATATTTACATAAGTGCACCAATGATGGTGTGCACCAACCAATATAATTGATTCCTTTTGAGTGTTCAAGTGCACCAACTATGGTGTACGTAATAAATGGTAGCAATCTATATGGTTTGGGAATGCACCATTGGCAAGGTAGGCCAATGGTGTAGTAGCAACTCCAAGCCGATTTGTCTATTAGTACACCAAAAGGATGCAGTGAATGGCCATCTCCAGAAATGAACAAGAATATCTTAGAATATAACTACAGTATGGTGCCAACTTGACCTAAGTCTCAGAATATTATAAAGTAAACATCACCACTGATGGTGCAAGTAATGTAAGCATCAATGGTGCAGATCACCATCAATGGTGCAGATCACCATCAATGGTGCATGTCACCATTGATGGTGCAGATGGTGAGCAAATGACCTAGATAGTTCTATAGCAGCGCCTGTCCGGCATGGTGACAGGTGCCTAGAGCTATTTCAAGCTCTTGAACAAGATGTGTTCTGATTAGTGCCGAGACACACTAATGACGTTCCGCTGGTGTGACGCTACTTATATAGTCGCGGAGCGATAGCGCGTGCAGCAATGGTGTGGCGCGAAACGACTTTCACCATTGCCGGAAAAAGCCGAGTGATACCGAATGATCAAAGGGCAATAAACAACGGACGAATTGCACTAAAATGAGCAAAATACAGCGAAACGACGGCATAAAACCACTAAAATAGGGTCAGATTATCATATTTACAGGTAATTCTAACACATCACACCCGGAGAACGCTTAGTGACTCGTATAAGATGGTTAATTTAGCCATCAAAGTTGGCACAGCATATTCCAAATACGATCGTCCGACATGAACCTATTTTCGTGCCGAAAAACTAAGAAAGTAACAGACAGTAGCCTGGCTGAGGCTAGTTCCGTAACAATATCCAGCATGGAACAGACAATGGCAATATAAACGATGGACCGCAGGCTGAATTGCATACGCAGTCTGATACAGAAGGTCAACGAGATGCAGGTGCAACAGCTCAGTCTCAGATGATTCCTATCAGTCCTCGAGTGGAGTTATGAACATAGAAAAGAGATTAATGCGTGTAGCGAAAACTCTGCAAACGGCTTCTATAAGCCCGCCAGTAACTTTGTGTTACTGATCGTTCCAAGTCGATACTTCTGTGGTGGTTCTTTTTGTTTTATGTCTTGGTGTTTAAAATTTTTTTGTTCTGTTGGCGCCTTATGTATGTTTTCATATTTTTAGTTAAGTTAAGGTAACTGAGTGGCCACCTATTGGGAAAATAGCTGCTCATTCGGCTTACGATATGTTTCATGGTATAAGTACCTGACTGTTAGTTTGGTTTTTTCCCACCTCGGTTTTTGGAGTGGGAATCTTTTTCTGATTGCGCCTTTTCCTGATCTTTGCCTACTTGTACCTTTCTATAAATTGAATAACTAAAACCGGTCTGCTCAACGAAAGATTATTCAAGATATAGTAACTGTTCAGTGGTTTACAAAGCAAACATGCAGGCTCATACTACAACTTTGGATGCGGAAGATTGTCCTGTAACTCTTATTACTAGCTAAGCGAATACCAGGAACTTATAAAATCACAACCATAGCCTCTGATGTGTAATCGGTATATTTTGCTATATTTTTGCTTTTAGTCTTACACGGCTGGAAATGTCAAACGGACGCCTTACGAGAGCTTCCGAACATGAGTAATGAGAACAGAACACGAAAAACAACATGTGACATTTGTTTATGTTTGCGCAAATTTCTTTGTTCGGAGGTAAATATTCTGAAATCGGGCAATACTATTCCAAATAGTATTTATTTCTGCCTACTTTCTTGCGATCGTTGGAGTGGGAAATGCTGTTGCATCTCTAAAATCAAGGTTTTCGTGGATGCGAGGTATGTTGTTTGTTCTGTTCAGAGCTGTTACTGGACATGTATTCGTGCATTGTCGGCGAGAATATGTAGACAAACCTCATTCATTAGAGTCTTTCACTGTATAATGCATTGTCCAAAGCATTTGCCAAGGAAATTCTACTTAAAAACTTTGCTACAGAAGAAACGGAAAAATGGTATGACTTACGACATGACTACCCCTATCGGACAGGTTACCCTAACGAGGGCTCATGAAACATCCAAAACCTACCCAAAGAAGCCTCTGTGGCGCATTGGTTATGTCACTCCCCTTGTGATCCAGGGGTCGCAGGTTCGACCCCGGGCTTCTCCAGTCCTTCGGATTGAGACTATAAACCGAGGCCCCGTCTCCATATGACCTAAGCTATTGGTGGGACGTTAAACCCCCAAATCAACCAAAAACCTACCCAAACATCCAAAAGCCACGTGATCGGTAAGCAAGAAACAATTTCCGCGCCGATGTGTGGTTCTGTGCTTAAAAACACTAATATACTAACCCAAACTCCTAACGCAACAAGAAATGTGGCTGAATTTTATAGAAACTAGAAAAAGTGCCTTGAGAGGCACGTATACCCCCGGCTGGTAGCCACAAAGCCCCCTCCCTACACCCTACCTATACAACCCTGCACATGCTCACCCCTGTCATTAAACCTCAAATCCCCAATGAAAGACAGTACCCTTATCAAGTACACTTTAGAAATAAGCACTGTAAAGCACATTGCATACAAACATGGGGGAGTGGTGTTTTAGAATGACAGATCTATTTTAGAGCAGTATACAGAGCTGACGTGTATACTCAATCTAGGGCATAATCCGCGGACATTGTGGGACAGGTCCTCAGTCCTAGATTGGAATGAAAATAGAGTGTCATTCTTAAAAAAAATAAAACAAGTAGCCCAGGGGCAACGATCAACAAGTACAGTCACTGGACAAAGTAATTGGGGTTTTTACCATATATGGGTATGGTGGCCATCTTGGTCATGTGACCTTGAAACCCTACTTACATCAGCAGAAGAGCTCTTGTCTGGATTGTGTATCCTCTTTTCTGCCATTTTGGTTCACGTGAAAAAATCATCTAACAAGGTCAGGGTCCTATAATGACCCCCGGGGTGGGGCCATATTTGACCCCAGGGGCAAGATTGGCAGGATTTGTGTAGAGCTCCACATGACAATGTTGTATATCAAATATATAAGCTTTGTGTCATGCTGTTGCAGAGATTTTTTCATACATTTCCATTATAAGTCTATGGTAGATAATGACATGCCTGGGGCGTGGCCTGTATGGACCCCAGGGGCACCGTTGGCAGCATTTATAAAGGAGAGGATTATACATTGGTCCTAACAACATATGAAAGCTCTGGGCCAAATGGTTTCGGAGAAGGTTTTTTATGTTTTTCCCATGACGCCCCCGGGGCGGGGCCCGTATGGACCCCAGGGTCACAGTTGGCAGGATTTACAAAGAGGACCACTATACATTGCTAAAACCAAAATATGAAAGCTTTGGGCCTTGTGGTTTCTGAGAAGAAGTTTTTTTTAAGTTTTTTCCCCATGACGCCCCCGGGGCGGGGCCCGTACGGACCCCAGGGGCACGGTTGGCAGGATTTATAAAGAGGAACACTATACATTGCTACAAACAAAATATGAAAGCTCTGGGCCTTGTGGTTTCGGAGAAGAAGATTTTTTTATGTTTTTCCCATGACGCCCCCGGGGCGGAGCCCGTATGGACCCCAGGGGCACGGTTGGCAGGATTTATAAAGAGGACCACTATACATTGCTACTGACAAAATATGAAAGCTCTGGGCCTTGTGGTTTCGGAGAAGAAGATTTTTTTATGTTTTTCCCATTGTAAGTCTATGGCAGCTAATGACCCCCGGGGCGGGGCCATTTTTGACCCCAGGGGCATGATTGGCAGGATTTATATAGAGGACCACTACACATTGCTACATACAAAATATGAAAGCTTTGGGTCTTGTGGTTTCGGAGAAGAAGATTTTTTTTTATGTTTTTCCTATGACACCCCCGGGGCGGGGCCCGTATGGACCCCAGGGGCACGGTAGGCAGGATTTATAAAGAGGACCATTATACATTGCTACACACAAAATATGAAAGCTCTGGGCCTTGTGGTTTCAGAGAAGAAGATTTTTTAAAGTTTTTCCCATGACGCCCCCATGGTGGGGCCCGGTTGGCAGGATTTATAAAGAGGAACACTACATATTGCTATAAACAAAATATGAAAGCTCTGGGCCTTGTGGTTTCGGAAAAGAAGATTTTTTTATGTTTTGCCCATTACCCCCCCCCCCCCCGTGGCGGGGCCCGTATGGACCCCAGGGGCACGGTTGGCAGGATTTATAAAGAGGACCACTATACATTGCTACACACAAAATATGAAAGCTCTGGGTCTTGTGGTTTCGGAGAAGAAGATTTTTTATGTTTTTCCCATTGTAAGTCTATGGGAGCTAATGACCCCCGGGGCGGGGCCATTTTTGACCCCAGGGGCATGATTGGCAGGATTTATATAGAGGACCACTAAACATTGCTACATACAAAATATGAAAGCTTTGGGCCTTGTGGTTTTGGAGAAGATTTTTTTATGTTTTTCCTATGACACCCCCGGGGCGGGGCCCGTATGGACCCCAGGGGCACGGTAGGCAGGATTTATAAAGAGGACCATTATACATTGCTACACACAAAATATGAAAGCTCTGGGCCTTGTGGTTTCGGAGAAGAAGATTTTTTATGTTTTTTCCATTGTAAGTGTATGGGAGCCATCTGTTGCCATGGAAACCAGAGTGCTAATCTGACCTGCCCCAAAACCTTGCACAACCTTTCCCCCTCCTCAATGATACTTTAGACAAAATTTGATTACGATCGGCCATGGTGTCTTAGAGATATTTGAGTTTGAAAATGTGAACTGACGGACGGACGCACGCACGGACGGACGCCGGCTAGACTACTGTACTATAAGCTCACCTTGTGAGCCTGCGGCTCAGGTGAGCTAAAAATGCCCCAGACCTTGACCTCAAGTCCCACCCCCACCCCCGCCCCCATGCATGGACCCTTGGATCTAACCCTTATGTGGTACCTATGTTGTAAGCATGAATGCTTTCTGACAAATGGTTGTCAAGGTATAGACCTACAGAATATTAATCTTGGTAACTATTGTATTTTATAAATGTGTCCTAGATTTTAACCTCTAGCACCACCCCTAGAGTTTGGTGCCATGGAATTCAATTCAACCCTAAAGGGTATCTATGATCCAAATAGGAATACATTCCTATAAGTCTTTGTTAATATATGAACTTAGAGAAGACAAAAAACACTATGTGAATAGCACATTTTCAAGGTGACCTAGATTTTGAACTCTAGCCCCACCCCCCGAGCATGGACCCTCAAGTCTGAACTCACGGAAACAAAGCAAACCTTACAGGGTACCTAAAGTCCAAATACATGTATGAATGATTTCTGAAAATTGGCTAATGAGATATACACCATTAGAGAAACTTTAACCAAAACTTTGACGCAAATTAAAGGTGACCTAGATTTTGAACTCTAGCCCCACCCCCAGGCATGGACCCTGGGGTCCGAACTCTTGGAATCAAAGCTAACCCTATAGGGTACCTAAAGTCCAAATATGAATGATTTCTGATAAATGGTTCTTGAGATATATACCACTAGAGAAACTTTAACCAAAACTTTGTCGCAAATTAAAGGTGACCTAGATTTTGATCTCTAGCCCCACCCCCAGGCATGGACCCTGGGGTCCAAACTCATGGAAACAAGGCAAACCCTATAGGGTACCTATGGTCCAAATATGAATGGTTTCTGACTATAACTGCATGAGATATACACCACTAGAGAAACTTTAACCAAAACTTTGACGCAAATTCTACTGAACTAACGAACGAACGAACAAACGAACTAACGAACATACGAACGGAAAAGCGAAAACTATATACCCGTCGGCATAAATGCCGGGGGTATAATAAGTTTTGCAGGCAAACCAAACTGATAGAAGTTAGTCAAAAATGGTCACCAAACATTTTAAAACCATATTTATTTCCTACAGATTAGGGATCAGCTGTGCTCTGTTTGGTCAAAAAACGCTATTTTCCCATTTTCAGGGTATTATTGACGTTTTGATGACCAGGGCTTTGCATTTCACAATTCTGTAACGTTCGTCCATTCTGGAAAGCGTTGTTGCGTGGGAAAACACCGCCCCAATTTTTTTACAGGATTACTTTAAACTTAAAAAACTTAGCGTTTTTGTGTTTCGCTCATGAACACCGATTCATTCAATACAAATTCAAAATCGAAGAAAATCGCTAAGACGATGATTTCAATTCATTTTAAAGTCCGAAACTGTCAATAAGTTGTGTTGCCTTTAAATGTTACTAAGCTCAGCTCCGAAGATCGTACCGGTTTGGGTTAAATCCTATCCAGAGAATTTTGCAAAAATCCAATTTTCGCCTACCATCGATCGATTGCATTTCATTTCCTGGTTACTGCTCAGCGATCCTCAGAATTTTAACCAAACATGCAGCAAATAACACACTTCTGCTCAGATGCGTTTGGATGTCCCATAAACTTCAAACGCTTGAAGTTAACGAAGCTTCTTTTACTGGTGTACGAATACATCTCACATGCCGAATACCGGCAAAGTCCCATGCATTTCGTTCTTTAACAGACGCACTGCTTCTGTAGAATCGATTGATTCGTGACAATTAGCGACTTGTGGTAAAAACTGAAGTTCCATGTGATGCTTGGATAACCCAGCATTTTATTTTAAGATGTATTTCGGCCAAAGTGTAAACAGGACGAGCGCAACTGAGAAAACAAACCACTGTTGCGTTAGCTCTTTGGGTTAGTATAGATTATTATGTTGTTCTAAAGGCAAATGTTTTTATATATGACAGGAAAGTGCACTGAACGCCCAAAAACAAGAGAAAGAGGAATACGTCACAAACGGAAAACTACATTAAAATGATCGTTAGTAGAAGTAATTTAATCGCCAAATCTCGCCTATTAAAACAATAGAAGATAAGAATGTGACAGAGCGTACTCAAAAATAACATGAGCAGCACGCCAGAATTTCTGCTTTACAAGGCAACCAATCCAGCATGATATCACTTGGGCGAAACTATTCTTTCTTTTTAGATAAAAACCGGACTAAGAGCAATGCCATGTGCGATCACGCACAAATTCAACTGGCAAAAGAGTCATACCGATTTTATATGCAATCATAAACCGGTCACACAACGTGTGTTGGTGTGGGAAAATGCATTTTTCAAGCTATAACATATATGAAATGGTCAGGTTTTTAGGTTTTGGAATTTAATTCCTACCACACGCGCTACAATCCCATTTTACTCGCGTCGTCTCCGCAAATGAAACGAAGGGAAGCGTGTACGGACACCAAATTTTTTATCACCTGCGCAGATCCAACCTAGGACCTCTAGCACCAGAGGTCAGTGTTCTTACCACTGACGTATACCGCGATTCTATCAGTTACTGGAACAAAATCGCCGATATTTCAGTAAATTTCCGTTGTCTGGGTTGTTTTTTATGAAAAAATAATCTTCAAATTGGACTTTGCTGCAAATGCAGGAATTCGTCTCGTTAGGTGCAATACTGCTGATACACTGTGTGTTCAGGGGCAACATAAACGAAAAGCTCAGCTTCTACAAAAGTGACACTTGAGAATAAATCTTGACAACGTTTGTTTGCAAAACAAAATGGATTAGGATACGGTTATATGTAGCAAAAGTGTATCTTAAAGCATTTATGGTACCGAACCCCCTCACTTGCAACCATGAAATCTAATTACACCGAAACACCACACACTGGAGAAAGTAGATATCAAGTAATCTATTGACGTTTGTGTGCCCGATTCATTCGTTTCGGGTGCTTACATAAATACTTAATAGAATGGTATTCCCCTTTTTGAAATATAATTCGTGAAAACTCACTTGGCTGTTGACATTTTGTCTGATCCCGTAAATCATGTTCGGAAGTTCCCGTGAAGATTCCCTTTGCATAACCTTTCAGTTGCCCTTAACGACTTTACCAGCCGTGTCTTATATCTGTCACTTAAATTGTTTTTCAAAATAAAAGGATGATTGTATTTTATATCGAGAAATGTGTCTTCCTTTTCAACATCTTAATTTGTTCTCAATATTTACACCAAACTTGTGAAGCTAAAAATAAAACATTACTGTGAAAACAAGATTTAGTTTCAAAGCTTCCAACACCATCATGAAACATGTCAGTGTAATGTTTACCCCCTTATACCCCACTTTTCATATAGTAAAACTGGGGAATTCAGGAGTATAACTATTATTCTTATTTTTAATAGAAAACACACACCGATTGCGGGTACTCGTTAGTACCGCCTCGTCGAGCCGGTCCTAACGTGTACCCAAAATCCATGACAGGAAAAATCTTTTTGTTTTCTAATGACAATTTTAATTTCCACATGCACGGGCAAGTTTTCGTTATGCAATACTAACATATTATCATAAGGAATCTGACATTTCTGGTACTGACCTTCATATTCAAACTACAAACGTTTGAATGCTTGGTGCATTTCACATAAATCTGACATACACATTTATAGAACACATCTGCCAGCTCGAAATTCACGGCTCATTACGAAAACTTGCCCATGCAATATATAGAGATTTATTTTCAACCATAAAAATCGAAAATTTCATTGGTAAAACATAGATTTTTTTATATTTTGGCTAAAAACATTGACTGTGGGTACACGTTAGGGCCGCCTCGAAGAGGTGAAGAGGCGGTTCTAACGAGTACCCAAAACCTGTTTTGGATAAAAAAAAAACTAGAGGACCATTGGTCCTGTAGCTCACCTGAGAGATTATCACATTGTAAGCTCATGAGATTTAAACTAATTGAGAATCGACCAATGAAAGTCTATGCATGGACACTATTGACCCCCGGGGCATGGCCAAATTTGACCCAGGGGCATGACTGGCACAATTTATAATGGGGACTACCAAACATTGCTACATACAAAATATAGAAGCTCTGGGCCTTTTGGTTTCAGAGAAGAAGATTTTTGTTAGTTTTTCCCATTGTAAGTCTATGGAGACTATCTACCCCGGGGCGTGGCCAAATTTGACCCCAGGGGCATGGCTGGCACAATTTATGTAGAGGACTATTAGCCATTGCCACATACAAAATATCAAAGCTGTGTGCACTGTGGTTTCAGAGAAGAAGATTTTTGATTTTTTTCCCATAGCAAGTCTATTGAGACTATCAACCTCCGGGGCCTGGCCAAATTTGACCCCAGGGGCATGAATGGAACAATTTATGTAGAGGACCATTAGCCATTGCTACATACCAAATATCAAAGCTGTGGGCCTAGTGGTTTCAGAGAAGAAGATTTTTTAATTTTTTTTCCCATAGTAAGTCTATGGAGACTATCAACCCCCGGGGCGTGGCCAAATTTGACCCCAGGGGCATGAATGGCACAATTTGTGTAGAGGACCATTAGCAATTGCTACATACCAAATATCAAAGCTGTGGGCCTAGTGGTTTCAGAGAAGAAGATTTTTTTAGTTTTTCCTATTGTAGGTCTATGGAGACTATCGACCCCCGGGGCGTGGCCAAATTTGACCCCGGGGACATGATTGGCACAATTTATGTAGAGGACCATTAGCCATTGCCACATACAAAATATCAAAGCTGTGGGCCCTGTGGTTACAGAGAAGAAGATTTTTTAATTTTTTTCCCATAGCAAGTCTATGGAGACTATCAACCCCCGGGCCGTGGCCAAATTTGACCCCAGGGGCATGAATGGCATAATTTATGTAGAGGACCATTAGCCATTGCTACATACCAAATATCAAAGCTGTTGGCCTAGTGGTTTCAGAGAAGAAGATTTTTTTAGTTTTTTTCCTATTGTAGGTCTATGGAGACTATCGACCCCCGGGGCGTGGCCAAATTTGACCCCAGGGGCATGATTGGCACAATTTATGTAGAGGACCATTAGCCATTGCCACCTACAAAATATCAAAGCTGTGGGCCCTGTGGTTTCAGAGAAGAAGATTTTTTTTTTTTCCCAGAGTAAGTCTATGGAGACTATCAACCCCCGGGGCGTGGCCAAATTTGACCCCAGGGGCATGAATGGCACAATTTATGTAGAGGACCATTAGCCATTGCTACATACCAAATATCAAAGCTGTGGGCCTAGTGGTTTCAGAGAAGAAGATTTTTTTAGTTTTTCCAATTGTAAGTCTATGGAGACTATCGACCCCCAGGGCGTGGCCAAATTTGACCCCAGGGGCATGGCTGGCACAATTTATGTAGAGGACCATTAGCCATTGCCACATACCAAATATCAAAGCTGTGGGCCCTGTGGTTTCAGAGAAGAAGATTTTTTATTTTTTTTCCCATAGTAAGTCTATGGAGACTATCGACCCCCGGGGCGTGGCCAAATTTGACCCCAGGGGCACGAATGGCACAATTTATGTAGAGGACCATTAGCCATTGCTACATACCAAATATCAAAGCTGTGGGCCTAGTGGTTTCAGAGAAGAAGATTTTTTTAGTTTTTCCCATTGTAAGTCTATGGGACCTATCTGTTGCCATGGAAACCACAATTTTGATACAATCTGCTCCAAAACCTAATGCCATCAATCCCCCAACCCAATTATGGTTCACATTAAATTTGATCAAGATTGGCCTACTAGCTTCAGAAATATTCTTCTTTGAAATTGTGGACGGACGACGGACGGACGGACGACGGACGGACGGACGGACGGACGACGACGGACGACGGATGCCTGCTTATCCTATAAGCTCACCTGTGAGCCTTCGGCTCAGGTGAGCTAAAAATACGAAAAAGTCGTTTATCCCTAATTACCAAAGTTTTACTATATAAAAGTGGGGTTTAATGGGGTACTTATTTCACGTACATCGTTTCCTGGTGTGATCTTCTGTTTTATCCCATCCAATGATAGTGCATGTTCATTCATTTGCAGTCAAGTACTACTATGTGAAAAATTCACGATAGGCTTTAAATCAACCAGATGTTCACTCTTAATGAAACCTGTTGCCATGAGTGAAACCGATGCAAAAGGTGGTGGAACGTGTTCACGAAAATAGAGAAGGCCATCTTCCCCAAGCCGTGCTTCCTGCAATGAAGTTTCAAACTTCCCATTACTTGAAAACAGCCAGATAGATTTGCCATCATTAACACTCTCAACCAGCTTTGGTGAAGATTTGAAAGCATGCCCAGTTGGCAGACAAGTTTCGATATAGTCATGATCAGTGTCATCTACTTGCATCTCCCCTATATTTTCAATCATTACATTCCTATAATACATGTCATGGGAACCATCCCCATTCACAAGTATTTCGTCAACTAAAGAAAGACGGTTACCCTCTGATAGCAACATGAATTTACCAAAATGGTTCCCCTGATAATACCACATTTGGGTATAATCCATCCGTCTTGTCGTGTCTTCCATGACATGACGCTGAATTTGGACATTCCTATTTTCCAAGTTGACAACAAATGTATGCAATTTCTCTCCTTCAACTGCAATGATCATTTGTTTGTTATTAGGAGAAACATACACATTGAAGCTCCGGCTACAATAGACTTCATTGTCTTCTGAGTTATATATACATGGTGTTGAAAACTGGAAGTCCCATGGTAGACGAAAATCAAAGATTGTTTCGTACATACGTGACTCGCGATCAGACAACCGATAACAATTAAAGTGAACTGACATATCATCTCTTTCACTAATGCTTTCTTTGAGTACCAGATATACTGTCTCACCATCACCGCAGCAGAATCGAACATCACTCATAGGATCAAAGTCAGGGATTTCCATAGCAAGATATTTGTAGCTAGCTGAAGACCAGTAACGATCCCACTGATTGTGCCCTAAAGGATATTTGTACAAAGCCTTTTCTTCAAGAGACACACTGTACAGTTTATCATGCGTACAAAAATTAATAGGCCATTTTGACCTTCCACTACCAATCTCATGAAATGTGCGAGCATCTTTCCACTCTTCATAGTAATACCAGGTCCTGTCTACAGGCTTATATACACAAACGATGAAGCTATTTTTGTCCCCTTTACATTCTTCTCCTCCCTTTGTGGATTGGCTTTCCTGGAGGAAATCTGCTGACTGATGTTTGGGAGCAATAGCTATAACCACCTGCTCAACTTCATTCGTTCTGCTTTCTTTACTTAGATCTTCGGCATTCTCCCCTGGTATACCTTTATCCATTTGTGTATCTTCAGCTGCATCTTCATCTGCATTTAAAACTAAATACCGTTTAATTTCTTCTTCGCATTTCAGTCGGAATTTAGAGTGACTAGCAAGTTTCTTCAGGTTATGTCTCATTTTCTCCATTGCTTCCGTAATTTTGAAGCATTTTCTTGGATTCCGGGATGGCTCTTCGACTTCACTTGACACATCTCCTACAATTTGAATTTGTTGTTCATTATTTTCATTTTGTAGCTCGTCAATTTTAAGACAGTTGTCACTTCCTTGACCTGTTGTGCGTTTTGGCTCGTTTTCTCTTAGTATTTCTATAACCTTGCACGCAAATGTTTCATGCTTATCCGTTCCACCATTCAGGACCCAGTCTGACAAATATGATAGAATATCAACTTTTGAACAATTCTCAAATATTTCATATTCTTCCACCAGCTTTTCAAGATGATAGACCGATAGTGTTTTTGTTGATTCTTTTAAGATGAAGTAGTCATGAAATCTTGATTTGATTGTTTTCATGACAATTTCCTCTGCTCCTGGTACCATATAATCGACAGAAAGAAGGTAGTATCCCATATAGGTGTCAATGTCACAACTTTGCTCCATAAATGTTATGCAAAGATCCTGGACTTGCCTAATCAATAGAAAGGTTGCAAGTTTTAGAATAGCCTCTAAATTGTCATCACTTATTTCTATCAATCCCGTATATAGAAAGTCAATAATTGCTTCAATACTTTCTGCATCAAGCGCAACTGTAGAAAAGTCAACTTCGACTATATGGTTATCTGTCTTAAAAGGTCCAAGAAACAGGGATTTGAAGTAATCACTGACTGGTGCTAGCACACATTTATGAGCCATTATTTCACGATCTTCGAACTTGATACAAACGTCATAAAGGCTATGGTCCTTGCGAAGCAAATTCATCCCATCCATCAACTGAGGTAGCAAGTCTTCCTTTTTGTCAAAGATAACCATTTTTATCTCTTCCTCTATTATAGAGCTTGGTCTGACACCTGAAACACATACATTACATTCACATTGTTGATTGTTCCGAGAAATATTTGTTCTCCTAAACATTTTGCAAATGCATCAGTATATCATGTCCGTGACATGAATACCCCCTTCGTCCCCACTTTTATATACCAAAACTTGGGTATGGAGGGGTCTACCTATTTTTCTTATTTTGCTTCAAAACATAGATTGTGGGTACTCGTTTTTCGCCGAGGCGGTTCTAACGAGTATCCACAATCAATGTTTTAAGCAAAAATAAGAAAAATATCGATTTTTTTTTCAGCTGAAAATTTTCAATTTTTAAAGCTCAAAAATCTCTCTTTATTGCATGGGAAAGTTTTCGTAATGTCAAATATGGGGAAACAACTTACCAAGGACTTACAAGGAGGATCAAAGCTGAGAATTTCATGCAACAATGGATTAATACGTGTGTTGTGGTTGTGGGAACATCAAGTCAAAATGTTCTATCATTTTTATTCATATTTACTGTTCAGAATTCTACTTAATTATCTAGAATAATTATTTGATAACCATGAAGATGCCCTTTTGAACGTATTCATAGTTAATAGTTGCTTTTGTTAAACTGTTGGAGCATACTCAATCTGTGGGCGTGCCATTGAAAGTTCTGATTATTTTAGGCTGTATATTGTAAAACAAAACCTAAAGTTTCGTTTGCTTATGTGACAATTTTTCTACGCGATTATAAATACCAGCTCAGGTCACTGCTGGTCGCCCCTAGATGGGCCTTTTAATATCACTGCCCCTGGATATTTCGCCACAAGCACACACGCTTAAAAATTGTCTTACTGCTTACATGTGAAATCTCCCTATTTCAGAGTCCTGGATTTCCCTATTGGCGAGAAAATCTCCCTATTTGGAATTTTCTCTATATATACTTAACCACAAAAGAAAGCTGGCACTTTTTGTTTGTGTCCTTCTCGTTAGAACCCTATCCTAGAACTTAAAACAAATGTTTATTTAAACATCAGGACCACAAAGATTATTTTCATAGAAAATTTATTAATCAAACTCCAAACAGAAAGCTGACACTTTTTGTTTGTGTCCTTCTCGTAAGAACCCTATCCTAGAACTTAAAACAAATGTTTATTTAAACATCGGGACCACAAAGATTATCTTTATAGAAAATTTATTAATCAAACTCCAAACATGACGTTACGAGCGTCAAAAATGACGTTTTTGACATTTTTGTCCCGGGAGTACATGTTTGTTGGATTTTTGAAAACTTTTTTTCACGTCAATAATGTCAGTACCCATGCCGACAAAAGTGCACTCTAAAATTTTAAAATTGTTTACTGTATCGCTTGATATCGGTTGTTGACGTCGTGATATACACGTGGTTCAGACGGAGGTCGTTAAATATTTGTGTTGTAATCATTTTTGAGAATCAAAGCAAGTTGAGTATATCAAAGAATGCTAAATAATGCATATTCAAGAAACAGAACTTGGATTTGTCAAACTACTTGGTAAAGGAAGAATATTTTCTTTTTAACGTCAGAATAAACTAGCGTAAAATCTAGACGGTAGCTGTCATTAGTCTTGCCGCTGTATGTGTAATCTTAGCGCTTGCTTACTTCTTTCTTGTGCATCGGTATTCGATATGTGAAACGTTAAGTAACTGTGGACCTTGCAGTATGCACCTTATCAGGGTGTATTCAAGACGAAAAACGTCGATTAAACGGACGTAAAATGTAGCTTAAGAGTATGATTGACTCAGAGCACTTCCAAAACGTACGGAAATAATTCCTGCAATTTCAAACATGTTCATAAAGCGAGAGTAAATTGAGAAAGCTTGCCGCGTGCTGATAACGTAAAACTGACGTTTTCAAAGCGTTAAACGATTGCTTCTTGTTTTGCGGTAAAATGTCAATACAAAACACATTTTTATCAACAGGGCAATGAAAATACCTCCGCGAGAAATTTTTTTTTGAGATTCTATAAAGTTTGCGATTTTTCATATGAGGAGTAACGTCATTGATTGACCGTTGACGTCTTGAATTCGCTCCAATTATTCAAAGTTCCTAAAGCATCAAAGACTAGTATTGTTCCACTTTATGCTCTGAAAAAAAAGAAAAAAAAAAAAAGAAAAAAAAAAAAAAAAAAAAAAAAAGAATTGGTAGCAATTTCACTGTGCTCGAAAAATCGATGAAAAAAAAAGTGTCAGCTTTCTTTTGTGGTTAAGTATATCTTATACGTATACATCTCCCAATTGTGAATTTCTGATCTCAAGAATTTTCTTTTTCGTTTAACCATTCTCCCTATTTGTATTCTCAGGTGTATCATTTTTGATCCAGGCTATATGACGCATCGTTACAAAAACTTCACCATACGGCGACAATTTCAGCTTTAAAAAAAAAAAAAGAAAATTCCTTTGGAAAAAAGGATAAAGGATATTTTTATTATTTTTGCTCAAAATATTGAGGGTACACGTTAGAGCCGCCTCGCTGAGCGGTTGTTTCGGCCACCCACAATCTGTTTTGGATCAAAAATTAGAAAAATAGGCATACCCCTGAAAACCCCAGTTTCTTCTTTATAAAAGTGGGGTTTAAGTGGGTTTACAATTCACGGACATCTTTTTCTGATGGCCCAGGCAATATGACGGATTTTACACTTCCTATGGTTGCATTTAATCATTCCAAGTGAGGTTAAAATTCAAATAATATTTAAATATGTTGCATGATATGACAGCTTATATTCACACTTAGCTTTAGAATTAGCTATTGGCGGACTTTGTTGTCGAGTTGTTAAGAGTGCTGATTTCATTTCAACATTAAAACATTTGACCAATAGAGACATCTCCCATCAAACCCCTCCTTAACGCATATACTAAAAAGGTGGTTTGAGGGGACAAAAATAAAATCCACATTACACAAAGTATTTGAATTTTTATTTTTCATTTTTTCAGTGCTTATTTTCATCAATATATTGATCTCATTAACATTCAGTCTTATAAAAATCAAAGTAATTATTATTATTTTGTTTGTTTGTTTGTTTTAATTGAAATTCAGCTTAGTTCATACCAAATTTACCGAGATTCCCGAGTGTACAGTTTCTGTCGAATCCCATAAGAATCACATGTGCGACAAGCCGCATTCTGCTAGGAGCTGTTCCGGGTGTTTTTTCTAAGGGTTCTTCCACCACCCCCTCCCCACCCCCAATATTATACCGACTGGCCAATCTCAAATCATATATCTTTAAACGTTTATTTTTTCATGATTGTCTTTGTATACCAGAATCTTTGCAAAGGCTTAGGTTTGGATCATGTTCACATTCTTTTATGTAGTAAAAAAATCAGTTGTGAAGTATTTATTACACAACTGCATAACATTTGTGGACCAGGGATATACACAACTAGTGAAACTTTAACCAAAAACTTACATTCTTCATTTTCATGTCAGTTTCTGGCATTCAAGGACACATAACTCATTAACTTAGCAACACAAAAATACCCATAATTCTGCAATAACCAAGCATTAGATAATATTTTCTCAAAATATGATTTGATTTTGTACCTTTGTTTTATGCTCATGTTTTTGGCAAAGTTGGTCGATTAAAAATACTCAAAATTCAAGACCTGGTATCAATGTAATATTTTTCGGTACTTTTTAGGGGCACTTAATTAATCCTCATACCAATCTACTATATGACCGATGCCCTTTTATTAAAACTTTTACCCGCACTTTATAAAAATAATGAAAATTGATGACTTTCTCCTTTCGGAAAAACATGTATAGAATTACCTCACCCACTTTAATTTCCATAACTACCAAAACAAAAGCCCGTTCAACTCAAACTTTCCACCAGTCCAGGCAATATGCTACCAGTATTCTGATACCACCAAAAATCCCTTATGGAGACTGGTCCTTTAAAAAGCTTATCTGATCTTGGATTAGCTGCATGTAGTTTTTTCTGGTTTTTTCTGGTTTTTTTTTTTTGTATTAAAAATTGATTTTTTTTGTATTAAAAATTGATTAGATAACAATGATGTATGCATCATGCATCAGGAAAACATGTCCGTGAAAAGCATACCCCCTTGAACCCCACTTTTATATAGTAAAACTGGGGTATAAAGGGGTATACCTATTTTTCTTATTTTTGCTCCAAAACATAGATTGTGGGTACCCACAATCTATGTATTGTGGGTACCCACAATCTATGTTTTGAGCAAAAATAAGAAAAATAACAAAAACATTCTACTGAAAATTTTCATTTTTTTACCACTTAAAAAATCTCTGTATATTACATGGGCATTTTTTCGTAATGGGAATTCCTTGAATCATACAAAACTTATAACCTTCAACACTGGCACTTGAAACGATTTACATTTTATTCATTATTTATCGTGCCATCATGTACCATTACGCTAAGCTGAAAAACGCTTGAGATTTTTATTTTATTTTTTTTTTTTTTAATTCAGTTTTACGACCCTTTCAAGATTATTTCAGCTCATATGAGACGGGTCAATCAGTAGGTAGGGCGAAAACGGGAGAACCCCGAGAAAAACCACCTGACACCCACAAGCAGAACTTGGCTTGTCTCACATGTGGCCAGAGCAGGGCTCGAACCCGCACCAGACACAGGGGTAAGATGATCGAGTGATTAAGAAACAGCGCTCTTAACCGCTCGGCCACGAGGGCGCTTTTGTGTGTGTGTGTGTGTGTGTGTGTGTGTGTGTGTGTGTGTGTGTGTGTTGAGGTTTACTGTCACAGTCAACAACTTTTCAGAAAAAATGCAGGGGATTCGAGGTTTCTGAATATTGGTTTGTGTTGACGTTTACTGTCCCAGTCAACAATTTTTCACTCATGTTGGATTGGATCCAGATGGCATCAACCAGTACTGTGGGGAGTATGTGCTCAAGGACACAACATGGTGCGTGTGTGTGGATTTGGTTTCTGAATGACTTTGTGATTTCTGCAGATAAGAGCAGATATCGATGTTGCAAAGTTAAAATGTTTTCGTTTGTCAGATGAAAACACTCTTATGCACAAGCAACAAAATCTCTCAGATTGCCAGAAAAACAGGAGTTCACTAAGGGTAATAAAATAGTGATTAAATAGTGGCATACTGCGGCTTTCCAATAACTTGTTAATTAACCTGCTGATAAGTGGCATATGGTCAGTAGGACATACATTTGTACTATTGTGGTTCTATATCTTGATTGTTACCCATAATGTTTCATTAAGAAAATACATCTTAAATTTTTTATCTTAGCCTATTTTTCTTGCTCAACTAAACTGACTTTTTCTGTTCTTAGGTATTGAAACAAGCCAAAATGAATGGCAAGCAGTTCCTGTTTCAATCTCCAAAATCAATTATATATCCTGCTATATAAGGTGAAAAGGCAATTTTTGCATTGCAACATTTATGAAGCAATGTAAAGTAAGTTTATTATTCAAAATAATGAAAATATACATAAAGAAGTTTATAAGTTTTCCCCAAATGTACAAAAATTGTGCGGTGACAGCACGATCATCGCAGGGTCTCAGTACTGCGCCCGTGCGATGCCACTACAACGGTCTTACGATTTTTAAAGATTTGTAAAATTGCAGACTTACAAAATCGTAGAGGCTACAGAGATCGTAGTAAGCCGTAGAATCGTAGGGACATCGTAGGGTCACCCTGCGCTTACAGTCAACTTTCCATATTCGTCACATTGAAAAATGTCCAATACATCTGAAATGTCTTTTTGTTTCATTCAAATTCTTCATCAATATGTGAAACTTTGGTTCCAATTTTAATGCCCCCAACTTCGAAGAACTTGAAGGGCCATATTGGTTTGGCTCTGTCCGTCTGTCCAGTCCAGTCCAGTGCGTGCAGTGCGTGAGTTACGCTTAGCACTTGGTCAGGAACCATTAGAGCTAGGATCTTGAAATTTGGTACGTAGTTTGTATATGAAAATTAAGAGGACCCATATTTTTTCTTTCAGGAAAATTCAAGGGGCTAGGGGCCCATTCTGTGAGAGTTATGTCCCTTTTCAATTCTTGATAAAGTGAACAGACAGTGGGTACCTTGTGTGCACAACTCCTCCTACAGTTTAATACCGATTCTCTTGAAACTTTGGAGATGTTGTGACCATGCTTTGAAGATATGCATATCGTTTTGATATACTCCTCAGATTAATTTTTGTCATTTTTTTCGCAATTTGAACATAGCATTTTGACAATGAAAGTGAATGGACAGTGGGTACCTTGTGTGCGCAACTCTTCCTACAGTTTAATACCGATGCTCTTAAAACTTTACAGACATTGTGACCATGCTTTGAAGATATGCTTTTATCCTCAAATTAATTTTTGTCACTTTTTTCGCAATCTGAACTTGACCATTTTGACAATGAAAGTGAATGGACAGTGGGCACCTTGTGTGCGCAATGCCTCATACAGTTTCATGCCAATTCTTTTAAAAATTTACATGTGTTATGGGCATGGTCTGAATATATGAATGTGGTTTGGATATTATCCTCGGATTATTTTTTGTCTTTTTTTTTCACAATTTGAACAGTCATTTTTTGGGCATTTTAGTGAATGGCTAGAGGGTACCATATGTGCTCAACTCCTCCTGCAGTTTAATACCAATACTTTTGAAACTTTACAGACATTGTGACCATGCTTTTGAAGATATGCATGTGGTAGGGGTATACTCCTCAGATTAATTTTTGTCACTTTTTTGCAATTTGAGCATTTAATTTTTCAGACATTTTCACATCTTGAAAGTGACATACCAATTGGGGGCATAGTGTTTCATAAACACATTTTCTAGTTCATATCTAAGAAAACTTCACGCATGAGAAAAATGTACACCAATTCTATACATGCCAAAATTTTTAGACTTTTATCAATTCTATACATGTACATGCCGAAGTTAGATGTTTTTGTGAAATTCAAGCTTTGAGAATTATTTTGCAGCTCAACAAAGGTCAACCTGACCCTTCTGAAGAAATAATAATGAATACCGAAAAGTTTCTTTTTTTTTTTTTTTTTTTTTTGCTCTTCCATAGTCAAGCTCTTTTGTTTTTTTATGCTATAAAGTTTAGTTTGGTGTAAAGTCTCACTGCGAATATTTAATTCTCAGTGTCAGAGGTCAAACTGACCCTTGTGTAAAAAAGAAAGAAAATATTGAAAATATTTTTTCATGTTTTAAGATATTGCTGTACTTTCTTGATAACAGTTGATACGTATGTGAATGATTTTCTTATCTATCTCAGCCACCTTTGAACAATCAGATAACTGGGTCTGAATAGGTTGGGGTCCAGTGCCTGCTGTGTTAATGAAGTGCAGGTCCAATTATTCAATTAAGCTGAAGGAGGACCAAAAATGGTCCTACTTTGTGTGGTTATTCGCTAGAGTGAAAACACCTAGAACTTATCATCTAATGGAAAAGAATATGCAGTATATAAAGCCTGCGGTGTAAAAGAATATGCAGTATATAAAGCCTGCGGTATGTGCAGTCTTAACATACCTTGGCTTGTCAATAATCTTGATTAACTGATTGACATATCAGATTAGGAACTTGTGGTACAATGTATCTATCTATCTTTATATACTTTGATGGTTATTTTTTAACTAGATCAGCTGGCTAGCCTTCTCTCCACTCCTTCTCGGTATACCTTGTTCCACTTCCACAAGGCGTCTTAGCATTAGCTGCCTTTAAACTAATGTCAAACAGATTACATGTTTCAGGTTTTGTAATCAGCTGTAGCTGCATTATTTGGTGATACGAAATGTGTATGTATATGTAGTAGGAGGAAATATCTACAGATTTGAACCATCAATCACTTGGAGACTATATGGAAACAGAAAAAACTATTGATTTCCATTTAACGTCAAACCAGACAAAATTTGGTATGGTCATTGTTTACAGCAACACTTTCTTTGAAATGAACATTACCGACAGTTTTAAGAAAGCCACATCTTGCAATCTATACATGAGTTACCTCCTCCGGACAAGCAATATGTTGCACTGGTTTGTTTAAGGGGACGCAAAGTGGGTATTTATCGGACAGGTTGGGCAGTTACCGGACAATTTTTTATTTTATTTTTTTTTTTAAACAACAAATTAACACCGAGCTGAGACAGTGGAGCACATATGAAAAATGATAAAATTTGAACTTCTACACTTCTAGCAAGATCTTAACGAGTAATTATTAGTCCATTTAATTTGATTTTTTTTTTCTTTTTTTTCTTTTTAATTCAGTTTTACGTCCATTTCAAAATTATTTCAGCTCATTTGAGACAGGCCGATCAGTAGGTGGGGCGAAACGGGAAGACCCTGAGAAAAACCACCAGACACACCCCCAAGCAGAACTTGGCTTGTTTCACATGTGATCAGAGTGGGGCTCGAACCCACACTAGACAAAGCGGTGAGATGATCATGTGATTAAGAAACAGCGCTCTTAACCGTTCGGCCACAGGGCCCCCTTTAATCTGATAAAAAAAAGACGCGTATAAAAAAAGAATATACAAAATCAATGTTTCCTATTAGGTCAGGCATGTGGGGGTCAGCATCTCGGGAAGGGAGTGGGAGCGAGCATGTTGTGTTTGATTTTGAAATAGCTGGTGTCTGATAATAATGGATATAATTGGTCCACTTGGCTCACCCTTGATAATAATGCACAATTGCACATATGTATCCATCCTACTTATAGCAGCTGAGGGACTAATGTTGATTTAAATACATTACTTTGTTGCTTTGCCCATCAAAGGAAACAGTGAGAGTGTGGTTTTGAAACACATAAAATCATATTCACAATAGGAAGCTGTGATAATGCACTGGGTTGCTTTGTTTATGCCGATTTTAAGTTATTGTGCTTGTCTGGCCTCTACTGGGCTGCTATAGGCGGAGGCGGGAAAGAATAACTGGTGCCCGGGTACCTTCAGTATATCCCAAGGAAATATAAGAAGCCGGAGAACTTATAGAAGGAGTCTGTCAGATCAATCATCAGTTGCCATAATTTTCATCACTGTTTTTAACCTGCTTTTAAACCTGCACTAACACTATCACTTTTAATCATTCTAACTATTTTACTTTCACATCCGCTAGAATCTAGCTTCTATTCTTGCACTTGTAACGAACAACCGAGCTAAGCCACAGCAAACCCCGTCGGTGGAAAAGCATGCTCATCCACCAAGGGTGGTTTACTGCGCTATATACCCAACACTTACTCGATTCACAAAGTCTCGAGTTTGAAATTTGCATATTTACAAGGGAGGCTATCCCGTCACATTACTTCCTCCTCCGAGAAGACTCGTCCCGAGTATTGGCCTGGGGACTACATGGGTAAGGCAACCCCGGTTTGGCGGTTGTCATCATCCCATCGCTGCCACCAAATGTAACTAACAGCCGAGCCAAGCCGCAGCAAACCCTGTCGGTGGAAAAGCATGCTCATCCACCAAGGGTGGTTTACTGCGCTATATACCCAACACTTACTCGATTCACAAAGTCTCGAGTTTGAAATTTGCATATTTACAAGGGAGGCTATCCCGTCACACACTGACAACTCAGCTGCACATAATACACGTGAGAGGATAGATAGTTTTCATTTCTGTCTGATAATACCCTTTGTCCGATAATACCCTGATTGATGTTATTTCTATTTTTGGTTTGATGTGATCTATTGATAGACAGGTTACTGACTAAGTATTAGTTTTTTCGAAGATAGAATTTATTAATATATTGCACTGTAAGTTTAAACATCTCTATGCATCCACTATATTGGTATATTCAGTTCAAATTCAAGTCATATGAGATAAAAAAAAAAGATCTAATGCAGTCGGGTAAACTCCTCGAATACTGCGATCTTGTAGAAAATGGCGGGTTCAACATCGTAATATTACGTGATATTTGATTTTTTCAAGCGTTTTTGTGATCCTGTACAAACTACAAAGGCAACCGATCCATTACAAAAATTGAGTATAGAATTTGGTAACTTGATAAATTATCTAAATTCGAACGGCCAGGTTGAATCTACCAATGCTCTTGCTAATGGCAGGCATCAAAAGACGTAGAGGCCTCCAGTTTTGAAGACATATTTTTTTGTCTGCTCTTCATTTCTTCAGTATATCCCTCCTGTGGTTTCAGAGGCACCACTCGATGGGATGTCAAAGTATCCACTATACTATTTTGATATTCTTTTTAACTAATAGTTGGATATAAGGATGAATACATATATATCTCATTTCCAAAATGAAACATAATGTTACGTTTCTTGAAAAAGTATCATTTACACACACCCGGTTAACTCTGTATATACACAGAGCGTTACAATACGACCGCCAGTCATGGTGCTCTTACGAGTTTGTATTGGAGGCCTTGCGAAGTGTCTTGGTGACGTTGCGAGGTGTATTGGTTACGGCGTGAGAGATTTGGTTCTGTCCTGTTTTGTACGCAAAATTTAATTCTAATGGGCGCAAAAAGCGTAAAAATGGTAAGATTTTACGGTTTAAGTGTTTTTAGGTATTATAAGATAAATCATCTCAATGCACGACACTTTTCATATCTGTAGTCACCTGTCACATATAAAATGTATTTTGGTTACTTATTTTTGAATTTGGTCGATTGTCGAAGCAAAATATTTGAACAATGTCTAACATAATTACAATCTGATTAGCAGACGTCGAATTATGCAATGTTTGGTGTCAAAATACCATTTATTTAAATAATCTTCCGAGATGAGATCTGTTGGTTACTGTCAGAAAGCCATACGGTTCCTTTACGACAGCCATGTTTAGTGTATTGGATGATTTACGACAGATTGTGATGGTGCCCTTACGAATTTGGGACATATCTTAGAATATGTTACACACATATTATAGCATTATGACCGTACATAAGCCACTTAAAGTAATGAGTGCCCGCTTAGAAATCATGGAGAAATTATATACGACTTCTCAGTTGTTAACTTGACCCTTCCTTACAATGTTGTCGACTACAAACCGCATATCATGCACAAATTCGACACTGTACGCCACTTTTCAAACGTACACGCCAATGCGATAGTTGAATACATGCATACGTAGAATCTACATATAATATCAGAAATCGCAAGCTTTACTAGTACAGTATTTTTTTAAAAGCAATTTATAAGCCTTTGAACAAGGATGGAACTTGTGTACACTTAGTCACCAAGGAATAGATTAACAGGAATGAATCGAATCAAACCTGATGCCGAAGAACGGTCGGTAGTTTGTACATTGGCGTGTGACTGTCTGTCACTTACATGTACGTAAGCAGATGGCCCGATATAAACGCGCACATTACATTGTTTCTTTATTAATGGTATCCATTTCCACCGTTTTAAAACAAAATAAATAAATAAATAAATAAATAAATAAATAAATAAATAAATAAATAAGGCCTTTACGTGACAAACCAACAATCTGGGTTACCAACCAGGTCTTGCACAAACCAGCCTGCCCAGCCGCGTGAATAGAAGATAGCTAGAGAAAGGTACAAGTAGGCAAAGATCAGGAAAAGGCGCAATCAGAAAAAGATTCCCACTCTAAAAACCGAGGTGGGAAAAAACCAAACCATCAATCAGGTACTTATACCATGAAACATATCGTAAGCCGAATGAGCAGCTATTTTCCCAATAGGTGGCCACTCAGTTACCTTAACTTAACTTAAAATATGAAAACATACATAAGGCGCCAACAGCACAAAAAAAAAAAAAAAAAAAAAAAATTATACACCAAGACACAAAACAAAAAGAACCACCACAGAAGTATCGACTTGGAACGATCAGTAACACAAAGTTACTGGCGGGCTTAAACCGGTTTTACATGGCCATAACCTCACCCTCAGCTTCTGCAGTGGTTCATAACATTTAGTTAGTTATTCGGTCCTCGTGGTGAATCTCTAACTAGTCAATGAATCATCAAGAACAAACAAATAAATCATGATAAACATCCTGATGAATCAAAAACCAGGACTCACAGACTGAGTAAGCTGCCCGACGATGGAGATCCCTGGGCGCCGAATAACCTACTAACTCCGGAGCAAAAGAAAAACACCAGTTGGACCCCGGTGGGCCAAGCAACAGACAAGAAGCTCCGGCCCCAACCAACTAAAATGAATAGCTTTATGTCGGGGCCATCATAGAGTCTGACGCCCGACCCACCGGCGTGCAATTAAAGAAGGCAGCATAGTTATCAACCATGATTGGGTTAAAAACTAAGCATGCAGACTGTCGCATAACATTCAAGTTATAACCTATACGTCTGTAACGTGTTATGATTTTTGTGAACTGAAAAGAAAAATCATTAATTCCTTTAAGTTTCTTAAATTTGTAAACCAAGAAGCTACAATATAGTTAGCGCTTAGACTTTCGAGTTTGCTGCAGATGATACGGATAGGTCAGCCATATGTTTTCATCGTTTCCGTATCTAATCCGTATCTGATCTGTATCTAATAATACGGAGGGCGTTCAAAAAGTTCGCGGAAAAGTGCCATCATATTTTTATTCTGTAAATCAGCTGAATTAAACTTTTACAATTATAAAGACAAACATGATTTGTACTTATACAGCAAATTTTGCTGCTCTGGCATGGATACAATCTTAACAGTGGTTGCTATGGAAACCGTACATCACGATTAACGGCCCACTTTTGTTCATTTTTGCGAAAACTCGATGTTTAATGATGACGTTGCATTTGATAGTTTGCCGTGCTTTTTTCACCAAACTTTGTATGAGCAAAGTTCAATATGTTTGCGGTGAGCACATGACGTCATTTCAGTGTGTGACGTCATTTGGGTGTAAAGCGGCCAAATTGTTTGGTGGGTATGCCTAAAATGCGAAGGGAACAAAGGTATTCGATAAATTGTGTGTTTGGAACGAACTATAACAGAAAGAAACACTGCTAAGAGCAGACAACGCATATGGCAACAAGGAAATTAAGAAAACGGCAATCAAAAAGTAGTATGCGTGATTTCTACAGGACCTGAAAAGCGTCCATGTCGACGCGCACAGCGTAACGTCGAATAACGTCATACTGTCGAAAATGATCGTCATGAAAGAAAAGAGTAGAATTCGTGAAATACACAACACATCGAATTGTGGTTTCGGCACAATTCACCGCATTATACACTCAGAACTGACAATAAGACGCCCGTATGCCAGGTAGATTCCAAAAAATGCTTAAGAGCTAGCCAACAGCGGCATAATTGGGTACATAGCATGACGTTGTTGACGTTGGGCCGGTTTTACTGTTGTTACCTTAGAAAAGCACGTGATTTAATGCCTAATTTTCATCCGATTTTATTCAAATTTTCTGCATATGTTAACTATATGTTAATTTACAACAGGCACAGAGAACGTAAATTTCCCATGACAATTACAAATTTGGCAGCACTTTTCCTCGAACTTTTTGACCCCCCCCCCCTAGTATAAGGTATAAACACAACAAAAGCAGTTTACCAACAAAAGGAATTCGCGCGCACGTGCTGTTGGTAAACGGCTTTAATCTATGCTGATTGCCAGGCGCCACGCAGAGCAACAGCTAAACTAGTATAATTATTCGATCTCAGTCCGAATCGAGCATGAATTTTGATAGCGCGTCCACGCATTAAGGATGTTCGCTGCCAACATTTGACATTTCGGAACTTCCGGTTTTTATTTTGTTAAATATCTCGTAAACGGTTGCAGATATTTTCCTAATATTTTATATTTGGATACATATTGATAATATGCCAGGAACTTCATTTTTTCACCCCATTTTCGGCACTTTTTCAGAAAATTTTAGTTGTCAGTAAAATTTAAGGGGTAGGGTAGATTAAGCTTGTGCATATTACACATCTTAAAATAAATTGCACTTGTTCTATGTTTATTTTAGCAGCAGTATATAAGTATATTGTCTTCTAAGTCAGTTTTTCTGTCTTTGGTGTGCTAGTTTTAAAATTTTGCGTGGTTTTATGAAATGGGCTTTAAGAAATAAAACAGCCGAAAAAAAGCTTAACATGGCGATTTTCAATTTGTTGGTGCTCTCTTATATGCACACTACCCTATATATTTCTCTCTTTTATTCGAACAATATTACCGAGTTCTATATTGTGTGAAAATACAAGAAAAAGTTTGAATCTACAAATATGGGTTTGGCACATTTCAAAATATTGATTTTTTCCGACTTTTCAAGTATGGGGGTAGGGTTGGAAAACGACTCGTAAAATCTTTTCATCCACTTCAAGTTGCAAATTTTTCTATGCTTTTGGTCCAAAATAGTCTGCATTACGTAAATATTATGACTTTTGAAAGCTTTCTGGGAGTATTTTTTTCAAGGCGGGTATGTTTCAAAGAATAAAAAATTAATTTAATTTTAGTAAATTTTAAACATGGTGTTCAGAGGTCTCATTCACAGGCCTGTAGCTTGAAAAAATGCACACTACCCTATACTTATTTTGTTTTCAAATGTTTTGTATTGTAATCTGGAATCAAAAAAGTGTGGTTAGAAAAAAGTTTGAATACTTTTGCATTGGCAGCGAACATCCTTAAAATGTGATGATATGCTATAAAATAACGTGCATCATTATTTTCTTCATTTTACAGCTTTTTTTTTTTTTTTTTTTTTTTTTTTTTTTTTTAAATATGCGAGAATAGCGACCAAACATGATTTTGTTATTCATTTTCTAAGAAACCTCTTGCAAGTCGCTGCAATATCAGAAAGACACCAATACAAACTATCGCACTGTAACTAAGACACTGTATGCAAGACTCCAATACTCTCGCTGCAAGATTCATATCGTAACCAAGACAAAGAGTGATCAAGTAGACAAACATTTTGCACCAATTTGTTTATAAAGATAAAATTCCGGACGTAGTGGACAATTTCATAATCAACAGATAAAAGAGTATGGTGTTCAAAATACATTATTTCCAAATTTTAAGATATTACAGAAAAAAATGTACATGTAGTTAAATGTGAAGTTGGGCATATTTTCGACATTCTAATATTCGTCTGGGCTGCCATCAGTACCCAGTAAACAAACGTTTGTATTGTGGCAAACAATATGCAAATCCTCACCCCTTTCTTTGTCTGTTCACCTCTGTTTGTCACTGAAAAGATTTTTGTCACCGATTTACCTGTCACGCCACCACGAGCTCTCTTCATGTAACCAAGACATCTCGCAACGCCTCTAAGACAATTTGTAAGGGCACCCAGACTTGCTGTCGTATTGTAACGCTCTGTGTATATACAGAGTTAACCGGGTGTGTTACATGTCTGCCTTGTAATTTACAAGAACAAGCTTTTTTTGCAAAGATTCGATATTCAAGTAAGGAAATGAGCCCATGCATGAGGAAATGATGGGATGGGGGCATGCCCATACGGTGGAGATCTACGGTCATTCTACCTCACAACAACGTACACTGTGGAAAAAGACGATCTTCAACATCGCGGAAAACAGCGATCTTCAGCATCACGGTATTCATTACTCGAGAATCAAGGCTGTGTTAAATTCAGTCAGGGAAACTCACGGAATAATTTTATATAATGGATCAGTGTAATCCGTTTCTGTCAGTGTGAAGGTATACATGTATAACGAAACATCGGCGGGAACATCCCTTCAAAAGTTTTATGATCACGTGTATAGAAAACCAAATTTTCTCCCGCAAAACAGGAAGCGTCACAACGTGCGCACCCAGTTCCACCCACCCAACTCAATATTGGAAACAAAATAATTATTCACCTCGGCAATGACAACAAACAAATGATGAATGTCCTGTGTTTCTTTTCAATTTTTTCGAAAATACTAAAGTGCAACTCTTCTTTTGTCCGTCTTAAAGTATAGATGAAACTGCAGGCCTGCCTTGAAAATGCACTACAAAAGCAACTGCATCATAACCGTTTGGTACTGTCAGTTTTAACGTTTATCAAGAATACATAAATTCTTGCGTGTTAAATTGGAACAAATTCAAGAATTGAATAAATGCTTAACGCCCCAGTCAACAGCTATGGTCACGTCGTGGCGTTTTCTCCGTTTTATGGCACTTGTATACCCAAAATTACATGTAAGGAATGGACCATTTGATTTTCGGGGGGGGGGGGGGGGGTCTTGTCAGGGCAATCTGGTATTTATATCTTACAATCTTAATCTTAAAACAACAGCATTTCCTAAATGAATCATAAAATTTAGCTTCCAGATGCCAAATGACAATCCATTATATAAGGAATGATTCAAGAAGATTCGAACTCCAGTCTCTTTATGAGTTAAATTCAATGTGTGAACAAAATATCAAATTAGTAATTGAAAAAATTACGATATGACATGGCTTTTTGGCTTATATGCACAACACAAGAAAATGGCCCTTATAGCATAAAATTCAGCCTTCGCATCTTCAGTGCTCATAAAATGTGCACTTAACCCCTTTATGATGCTTCACGAAAAATAATCTGCGAGATTCATTTTTGCACAAGTCTATGAAAAAGCTGGGGTATATTCTCTGAAATACTCTGGATAAGACAGTTATATCTTCTCTAAAAAAATACCATAAAAAAAACGCACCAGATGCCACCAAACTGTACAAAGATTTCAAAAATTTTCCCGGGGAGTATACCCCCGGACCACCCTAGCACGGCTTGCGCCTGTGGTGCTTGCCTTCGCACCATCGGCCTTCGCACATTTGGTGCTGGGAAATGGTGAACTTTAAACCTAGAACATTGCTTCATGCCAAAAACAATCTGCAAGATTCAATGTTTTCATGACTTTAAGAAAAAAAAAACTGGGGTTTTCTCTTATAATATCAAAATATGCTCTGAAATACTCTGCATTTGACAGTTCTATAATCTACTCTCAAAATATTCCAAAAAACGCACCAGATGCCACCAAACTGTACCAAGATTTCAAAAATTTTCCCGGGGGAACATGCCCCCGGACCCCCCTAACAAGGCTTTCACCTTTGGTGCTAAAAATGGATTTCATTTCTACTCCTCGGTTGTCTTCCTTGATACACTTCTAGTGTTAGTTTAGCAAAGTTGTTAGTTTAGCAAATGCATACTTTCAGTCGCTTTTCAACAGGTCTTACCGTACAAACAAAAAATAAATTTATGGTGGGTTATAATCCATTTTCATTCCTCTTTCGATTAGTGAAAACATTTTTTTCAAAATATTACAACATCTGATAAATATCTACGACAAAAGAAGTTGACGTAATTTACACATCTATTTTAAGTCGCTTTAGCGATTCTGATATTTTATGACACCCAATCAATGACGTAATACTGATACACACGGCGTGTCACAAGAAATTAAATCGGCCAGACTGAAAGACAAATTTATCAGGTATGTACTCATGAAAATGAATACAAAATATGTAAACGCAGTAAAAAAGTATCCCATGTCAAACATAAGCAAGGTGTGTTGTTAGTTCCGCAAACTCGTTTTCACCTTGCTAAAATCAGCACGTTTAGTTGATGCGGTTCAAACACAGCTAAAAGGCGTCCAAGACAACAGCTGTGGTCATGTTAAGACAATGCTGCTAGTTTATTGGACTTCTACAAAAATGATGGAATGTCTTAAGATCTCATAACATCAGCAAAATGCAAGTCTCGGTGGGGAGGGGGGAGGGGTAAAGCGCAGCCCAGGAGACTGATGATTATGAGGAACAGCAGCTTGGAGCTGTTCTAATGTGTAACAAAATGGGAGCTTTCGACGATTATAAAGCAACCAGAGTTCGGATGTTGGCATACAAAGGAAGGCACTATGACTAGATGTTTTAAAGAAGCCTCCGTGGCGCAGTGGTTATGTCACTGACCTTGTTAATTGGGGTCGCAAGATCGATCCCAGGCTTCTCCGGTCTGTAGGATGAGACTTTAATCCTAGGTCCTTAGCTGTTGATGGGACGTTAAACTCCAAATCAACAAAGATATTTTTCAGACAACGAGGCTCCTATATTACTGGAACAGATGCTAGTGTCAAAATTAGGGACTGAAAATTGAGATTAAAGCGAACGCATTTATGTTTCACGTCAGCGTATATTGAATGTTAGGCGCATCTCAGTTTGAATAACAAACATATCTTCTTAAATGTCAAGAGGGAGTCGTTTACATACAGCAACAAGTAGTGTAACAAAAAAGCTAATCATATGGCCAGGTACATGCAGATAATGTGCCTTATATGCTCTATAGACGAAAACAATAATTGTACAATATAGCATAAGTAAAGTAACTTAAGTTGGTGATAAGCATGACCGTGTGTTTCTGGCATGTTCAGAACTCAAAGTCCGCAATACTGTCACACTTTTGTAATAAATGTACCCAAAAGGTGATGTTTTAACACATAGACCGTAGTCAAAGGTATTAAGTGAAAATCTACATTTCGATAATTCGCTTTCTGAGACGGAATTTTGCGTACGTTGTAAAAACGTTGATAGTTTAACATGGTTCGTTGATTTTTTTCTACATCTTATGGCAAGTATATAATGTGCCTCAGTATAGCTTCCTTAGACTATTTTATGCATAAAAGACAGTTTGCAATTCTTCTGTACATGTTCAGTTTATTTCACTGACCTATTAGCGTTTGTGGAACTAGACACAGGTTTGCGGATCTAACAACAGATGGTGCCCCTACATTTACGCTTCCAGAATCAAAACAGAAGACGCGAATTCAAAAAACTAATCAGCATGTGAAAGGATATAAATTTGTTGATATGCTCATGCCAAATTATTTTTGCTATATGCATTAGTTATGTCAGGAAACCCTGACGACGAGACGCGTTTGCGGAACTAGACATTTTACTGTACTGTAATATCAAACATAAAATATATTTATGGGCTTCATACTGAAATGTGTGAGACTTACATGTGCATTTGAATGGTGTGTGGCACGAAAAATGAAATAATGTCTTTTAAAATAGTTAAACCAAACTTTGTAAAAAAACTTTTGGTTATTGGAGAAAAAAAAATATTTCGGTTCTGTGTTTGTTAGAAAAAAATATATTGTTTTCCATGCCGAGTGAAAAAAATAAATGGTTCAAGAAAAAAAAAGCCCCCCCCCCCCCCACCCCCGAAAATCAAATGGTCCGTCCCTAAAGACGTCATGACATAAAAAAACAATGGATGGTTTGACTTGAAACCACCTTTCCTTAGCAGGCTCAGACCTGAGCGGTTAACCAGTAAACAGATTGTCACCATCACAGTCATTCACTCAGTGGCTTATGGGCTTTCACTGGAGGCACAAGCAGCCCATCTGTTTCTTTGGTCCCAATGGGCGGGGCCCATATACCCACCCGACCACCCTTGCTTACAGATATAAAATTCATTCTCTAGTATTCTTATTGTTTTCTTCAGGTGCAGATGGCACAATTTTGGGTTCGTTGCGAAAGAACTTTATCATTTATATTGTCATTAATTAGCACTTTATTTTGCTAATTGTTGAGGCCCTCCCAGGGGTTTTGGGGATTCGGGGAGAAGGGCTATTTATTTTCAGGGATTTGGGGAGAAAGGTCATTTATTTTCAGGGATTTGGGGAGAAAGCGGAATTTTAGGGAGCAGGGAGCAGGGGGCTGAGTAAAAACATTTTAGGGAGCTGGGGAGAAAAGTCATTTTTCTTTCAGGGAGCAGGGAGCAAAGACCCCCCCTGGAGGGGCCTCATTGTTTTATGCAGTAAAAATGAGGTTGACAAAATGCAATTATTCTTAATTAAGACAGATTTCTTGGCTTACTGGCTAGCAGTTTCAATAACTTCGTACAGCCAACTGATATATGCCTGCTATAACTGGGTTTAAAAAACGACCTTTTATCGACTTGGACAGTAGTTCTGAACGTACAATCCTTTCGAAATCGGCGAAGCAGATCAGCATGCCCTTTCTCACTTTTAAGAATCCGAAGAAGCTCTTTCTGTTGGATGTATTTTTTATTTATTTATTTATTTTTCCAAAATTGTTTGTTTTTAAAACAAGAGGAGAAAATGCAGCAACTTTAAACTTTTCTTTACCCGCAATGCCATTCAAAACGAATGTCTTCTGTACACGAACACCGTTTGCGGTTTGTGGACCATAACATGACACGAGAACATGACTGTGTCAAGGCGATCAACTGAAAAACTTGATATGGCACAGAAAGAAATCTGATTGCGAGAACACATGCAAAATACTTAACCACTTTCTCGCATCCCTTGCCCCAAAATGCGTTCAATAACTTGTCACTGATTCTACGGTGTACAACCGGAGGAGGTGGGGAAGGGGGTACTTACATATAAAAGGGGTATGTATGTGCCGCAATATGTTCAAAAGAAGGGGGCTTGCGGAGCTGATCAAACTGAAAAAAGTGGGTGCTTTCAGAGCTAATCGAACTGAAAAAGTAGGTGCATTCAGAGCTATTAAAACTCAAAAAGGGGGGCTTTACCGCGGCACATACCCGTACTGCTTTAATATGGGAATACCCACTCCGGGGGTGTACAGTGAATCTAAAGGGTGATTAGGCACAGCCATATGATATCCCGCCAGTCCTAGTCAGCACGGTTTGTCCTGGAAAATTGTCTATTCAACAGTCTTCTCCGAACGGAATTGAACATGCGGTCCCTGGTTTACAACGCGAGTGGCTTAACCACTTCGCCACGGCGGACACGATGTAGGCTTCTTAATTGGTCGCAAACGGCCATACCACACCCTCGCGGATTACACTTAACAGGTGTGTGCTGTTAGTATCAGTCAGATAAATGCCGGAATGAAATTTAGGGAAGACGAAATGGGTGGCAGTGAAGGATAAAAAAAAAGATGAACTTTTCATGCGTTTGAGATGATTTCTTTTTAATAGCAAGTCGAGAAAAAAGCATAACTCATATATATTATGACCGCGGTAAAACCCTGGAAAAGCACTGGAAATTTGTCATGGGACCTCGATTTATAATCTCATCCGAAGGAATGGAGAAGCACGGAATTGTACCTTCGACCCCTGGCTTACAGCGTGCGTGGCTTCAGCACTTCTCAGTGATATTCGTTTTTGAGCGAGTCCTTTATTAAACTTGTACTTGAAAAAACTATAAAGGGAGCTAACACATTATTAGGTTTAAGATAATTTAGACTTTAAGCATGCAAAAAGGCAATATAAAATACTAGCGTCATTTTTATAAAAACCTAAAAAAAATATATGAAATATTTGAATAAATTACAGAAAACAAAACAAAATTTTATGCAGTCAACCCATGCAAATCTTTTGACATATTAAAGAAAACAACTAAGAATTATAAATATTGTACACATATGTTGCTTATCGCGGTTTCGGTTTAAAATATTAAACCTCATCAGTGATTCAAATAATGTTTAGAGTTTCTTCGATTACGAAGGAACACGCAAAGAACACGGTAGGTAACCAAAACGGATCCTTTCAGAGGAAATATGCGTTTCCCGTTCCTTTCGGAGGAAGGGACGGTTCCTTTCAGAGGAAATTGGTAGATGAAGACTTTTAGACGCTAGAAACATAATCAACCGTTGGGTGATATCCTCAGATAAATAGTCCACGTAATGCACAACAAAATGAATTTGGTAGCTGAAGCGAAAATTCGCAATGTGCTTCTTTGTTTTCGCCGTTTTAAATGAAATAAGTACCATTCTTTAAGAATGCGACAGTACAGGCTGCACTCAAAACCGCTTTTTTAATCGCAAATGAAGATATTTGCAACGAAATGTCTTCGAAATACAATATGAAATATATTTTTTGTACTACCACACAGTAAAACCCAATCAAAATACACTAATTCGCTCACAAAAAGTAAAATATTAACTATCACCAGAAAGTAATGTAGAAACGGATCCTTTCGGAGCACACCTGAAGTTGTATTTTTTGGGCACCGGCTGTGATCAGAGTATCTGGCACCGGATCCTTTGGGAGAAATTTTACCACTAAAGCATATCTTGATGGCATATTGACTAGCTATTCTTTTATGTAAGATCTTTTATAGCCACTGATACCGTCATTCCATTCAAGTTGCCGCAAAATCCTAAATGCGCCAATCAAGGAGAAAACAAATCATTTGTGTGATTTGTGTGTAGACACCTACAATCCAGCAATACCGCCCAGTGGGTCCCTAAGGCATGCTCCACGAAAGGCTTGATCAAAACCATGAAATGGTAGAATTACTTCCTTGTGTACCGAAAAATAAACATTCAAGGGGCTGTGCGTTTAGTCTTATTGCCATATTTTCTAGTTGCACTGTCTAGCAAACCTGCACTTCGTGACCTCGCTCCTTTAGTTGCATTTAAACAAAAGTCGAACCGATTGTGGATTTTGTAACTTTACCTGTAGCTGCATTATTTTCGTGTTAATCTTGTGTTTTTTTTATTATTATTATTTTAGCAGCAGCAAAAAACTTCCAGTAAAAACATTAAATAGCCTACAAAACTAGTAAAATCAAACGATTTTCGGCTTTGAGTCACTAATTCTACTATTGTTTCCCCTGATCTATTTATAGACATATGCAGTTCCTGGACCTTATTTATTTACTTCTTGTCCTTAAAGTTTACAAATAAAAACTCGTTTGTTACAATGCGGAATGCTTACGTATTAAAAAGAATTTGGAGTATAAATGAAAATATCATTAAGTGTTCTTTTTTCCGACCTTATTTTTGACAAACTAGCAGAAACACTCTTAATTTTACACGTCTATTTACAGTACATAGTTGTAGTACCAAACATTTTGTTACCCGTCATCATTTTCGGTGATTGAAAGAATAGTAACCGTCTGAAGTGGTATCATCATGTGAAGGTAATGCATGTAAGCACATTTCCTCCTGAAGGATCCATAGCCTCAGCTCCGAAAGGATCCTGTGTCTGTCTCCTTGAGGAACCGTTACCACCAACAGAAGTTGTTTTTCACGTTTATTTATCAAGTACAAGTATATTACCACTTTATTCATTTAATTTCAGATTGGCAAATACAATATCTAGGGACAAGAAGTGCTAAAACGTTTTGATCAATGACATTTTCCCAAATATTTAAGGGTTTTCGCCTGCCTGTCGTCACAAAAAGCAGTTCTCGGCCAACATTTTTATCTCGAAAACAATTACGAAATGGTTGTGCACATAAAGAAAGCGCTGAGATTGTACCTTGATTACAACGTCATTACGTGCACACACGTTTTGCACTTATTGTTCACGATAAAACCTCAAAAAATCGTTTCTCTAAACACAACGACGACGATATTGACGATTTCCTCTGAAAGGAACCGTCCCTTCATCCGAAAGGAACCGGCAACGCACATTTCCTCTGAAAGGATCCATTTTGGTTACCTACCGTGAAGAAGTTAAGGCTGGACATCGTCAATCGCGTGGCCCAGTAGTTGGGCTTAACGCTTTATAACGATCTGTTATAGTCCGTCGAAAAAGTAATCATTTTTGTTGTTTTCCTTCATTTTTTGTTTACCATCCCTAAGTTATGTTCTCAGATTCCTTGCTGAGTGCACAGATATACACAAATGCAAGACCCTTTATGGTTGAGATGTGATTGCTTTTTGCCAAATGACAAACTTACAAACTTGTATGTTATCATATTTTTAGTTAAGTTTAGGTAACCGAGTGGCCACCTATTGGGAAACTTTGATAGCTGTTCATCCGGCTTACGATTTGTCATTAATGGTATAAGTATCTTATTGTTAATTTGGTTTTTTGTTTTTTCCCGCCTCAGTTTTTGGAGTGGGAATCTTTTTCTGATTGCACCTTTTCCAGATCGTTGCCTACTCGTACCTTTTTACAAGAGTTTCAGACATACATGTATATCACGGATATAAAAAAAAAAAAATCTGTGAGTATTTTCAAGCGAATTAGTACAAGTGCTTTATGTATTTCATATCTTAAGTGTCTGTCCGTAGATTCCGTGTCAATGTTGTTATTGCTCAGTGGCAAATTTCATAGGGTTGACCCCGCACTCCCCTGAAAACCATAATCGATTAGATTTTGATGGCTGTGGCTTGGCTGTTTGGTATATATGGTATTCTTTGGGGGGGGGGGGGGGCAAAAAAGTTGTTTGTTGTTCAGATCTCCGGTTGCCAGTCCCATAGACTTATAATGGGGAAAAAGTGGAAATTGCAAATATTAATTTGCTTTCTCATTGGAGATATTTGAATTTTATTTTTAGAGAAATGTTTAAATGAGTAGTGCTAGATACGTTTCAGATGACCTTCATCCTGGTCGCTTATTTTGATTGGTTGCTGGGGCCCAAAAAGGGCAAATTTTCGAAAATTTACTGATCGTTCCAAGCCGATACTTCTGTAGTGGTTCTTCGTGACAGCTGTTTTATATTTTAGCGTTGAATTTTTGTGCTGCACCTTTATGTATGTTTTCATATTAGTTAAGTTTTGGTAACTGAGTGACCGCCTATATGGAAATTAGCTGCTCACTCGGCTTACGATACGTTTTCTTAGTATAAGTACTTAATTAATTTATTTTCCCCACCTCGGTTTTTGGAGTTGGAATATTTTATGATTGTGTCATTTCCTGATCAGTGCCTATTGAATGATTGCTTGGAACCTACCATGCAAAAATGTCGTAGTTATATTCTAGATTACATCGTTTAATGTTAATGCGTACACATGATTACACATATACATGTAAATATAAACATGTCCAACGTGATTACCGGTAGTATAAGAGAATACAGTGATGACATCATTTCCGCAAACGGTTCTCGTCAAAGGCTGTTCCTCGCAATACTATTTCATATATCAAAAAGGGCTTGGCATGCACTTGTCAACAATTTATTATTCTTTCATGTGCAAGTAAGATTTTTATACTCACACTTTCCGTCTGCACCCTGGAAGCCCAAATATAAGGGTCCCATGCGTCCCCATTTCCGCACACTTGTCCCCAATTCCACAAACGCAATCAGATCAGTAAAATTCACATACAGAGAAGTGAAGGAAACTCTTCTTTGTGTATAAAATGGTTGTAGAGAACTATAACAAGGCGCATCGTAGTATAATACACTTCCACTCTGCCTAAGACCTAACCAAATCAATGGATCATGTTCGACGAACAACGTTATTACAACGTATATTCCAGATTTTCACTGGACCTGATAACCAGGTAAAAAGTTGTCGTTGTTTTTTTCTTGATGGATTCCTGTTATATAGGCATTGTCTTAAAGAATCTGACCGACGACACTTTTTCGTCATTGAGGGTTTTGAGAAATTGAAGATGGCGTCCAATATGTCTGCCAATACAGGATTTTCAACTATAATTATTATAGTTATAATGATTTTAAATATATTTGTGCTTATTTTGTCATCAAATCATGGAGGATGATTAAAGGTGAAACTTCACTCGTTTTGAGAAGACTGTGAACATCAAACTTTTCAAGATGGTATCCAAAATGGCCACCAGAAATAGATTGATCAACCAAAACATTAGTAACAATGATCAAAATGTAATTTCTGTATTTATCTTGAAAGTATGCAGTAATGGTTTTCGTCAACGTTAGAACATAGAATGCTCGCCGCAACTTGACGTAAATTTTCACAAAGTCGATAAACCATGACACATAGGCCAAGGACATCACGTCAAGGTTGTAGAGTATGTCAAGGACAACATCTAAGCACGGTTTCATGCGTACCGCTTTCATTGCTACAGAGAAATATAGAACGAATTATGGACGGACGAGCGCTCTTGTTATGAATGGTTCTTATTTGTAAATACGACTCATCGAAAACAAATGCCCTACGAATACCCTACCGGGTTTGGGGATGGGGGCTTAGTTCCCTGCTCTCTGAAAGAAAATTGCCTTTCTCCCCAGCTCCTAAGAATGTGTTCGTCAAATCCCTTCTCCCTAACACACACCCTCAACCCCCCCCCCCCCAGAATCTAGTTCTCCATATCTAGTTCTCCATAGATCCCTGAAAATAAATTACCCTTCCCCCCAGATCCCAAAAGCCCTGAGAGGCCCCCACAAAGCCTGGAGTAAGGATATGCACTGCTGTACATGCACCTATTGTCTGTAGTAACAAAACCATGTTGACCCATGCATTTTCAATTGTATTAAGACCGAGTAATCTGTGAATTATTATCGAACAACATAATTCCTAGGTCGGCCCAACCATTTGTACAGAATTCCTCTTTTATTAACATGACTTTCCTGGTCATTCTGGACACGAACTGCCGGGGTTACATAATTCCATGTTTACATGAATTGTTGGTAATAAGGTGTGCCACAGTCAACATTTTTACAGTCAGTTTCGGCCGGAGCTACCAGCCTAATGCACTAGACATTTGTAACCACGGCCCCACCCTCGGGGAATAGCGGGGACAATCCCCGCTAAAGCCCCCAGGTGACCCTGTGGGGACTGTTTGTTGGTAAAACCACTGCTGTTTTCCCCCCGCAGCCTGGTATAATTTCATGGCCCTTTTGTATTTATAAAGAAAACCCCGGGTATATATTTCCCCAGCACTGCCGTGACATAATTTTGATCAAGACCCCGCTCATTTCCACTGCTACCCCCGCCCTGCCCCGGGGGTGGGGACCGTGATTACAAATGACTTGTGCATAACCCAAAAGCTGTGGGAAGTTTATGCGTCTTGCTCGAGCCTTTGATACGACGCTCTACCACCGAGCCACTGCGCTCCTCCCATGTATATAACTATTGGTGAAAAATGAAAGAAGAGTCGAGAGTATAAGATCTACATTATTTATCTTCTCTTTCTGAAACAACAATTATAATGTTGACACTGGAATAGCATAATCTATGGGTCATTCAAATTGCCACCCTAGCATCATGAAAATCAAGTTTGCGAAACTGAGGACGCACCATGCCCTTCTTTGATATGGAATAAAGTTTTACAGCATTCATAAATTATCAATTTTAAAATTTTCATGAATACATACCTGACAAATTTGTCTTCCTTCCTTGAATACAAATGTGTTGTACAACCCCAACGTGTAGCAGCAATTACGTAATTAATTGGATGTCAAAAAATCGAAACGTGAAAAGCGACTAAAATAGATTTACGAATTTGACATCACGCTATTGTGTTGAAGATAACGATTGTAGATGGCGTAATATTTTTGAAATCCGATTTCGCTAATCGAAAGAGGAATAAAAATGGATTATAAAAAAACATAAACGTATTTTCTTTCTGGAAGGTAAGGCATGTTGAATTGCGATTGAAAGTGGGGGTGTGCGGATCTGAGGACAGAGCGGAAATGATGCCATCACTGTACATGTAGGTCTAAGGACCAGCATTTGCAAATTGAATAATGAAGTTGGGCCCTATCAGTGCTTCAAGTGGGGGATCTGGGGGAGAAGGCACATTTATTTTCAGGGATCTGGGGAGAAGCGCCATTTATTTTCAGGGATTTAAGGAGCAAAGTTAGATTTATACCAGTGAAGTGTAGCCGTGGCTGCAAATGGTTGCGTACACAGAGTCCCCGCTCCCCCGTCCCCGACCTTGAAGTAGATTTGCAGTTACAGCTATGGTTTGTCGTTAGTGTCTGCAGTTGTTGCTATACTTTTCAAATTATTACTGGAGTTCTCACTTCACAGTTTCTATCTCACAGTAACAGTGTAGCCATGAGGATTAAAACACAGGGTACAAAACTTTATCTACATGTGTATTTATCTATCTTCAGATACCCGAGTCAACCGTTTTCTGATCATCACCTCAGATGTGGGGTGGGGCAGTGAAAAGCATTTGTGATGGGTCATTTAAACTTGTTTGATCAGTGTCTGTGTCAGTGATCTCAAAGAAGCTGAACAGAGGCATACCAAAGTAATTTATAATGTGACGACTCTAAATATCTGCCTAATTTTATAAAGGGATTTCATAAATAGACCCTTTAATTAGCTACTGACCTAATGAAGGCCACATGTACTGCCTAAATAAAGACCGCATTGCGGATACAAGTCAGCTCTGTATACTGCTCTATCTGTCTATAATAGATGTCATTCTACTACACCCCCCCTCCTTGCCAATGGTTTTAGACAGTGCTTTTTTCAAATACATTTTTTTAAGATGTAGATTTTTGTACTTGTTGAGGGCGCCCTCTTAAATTCGGAAATGGAGGTCCAATGTGTCAGTGTGAGTGAGCATGTCGGGGTCGATGGGCTTACGGGTGGTAGTAGGGAACTACCAGCCAGGGGTATATGTGCCTCCCAAGGCACTTTTTCTAGTCATTCATAAAATCATATATGGTGGGTATCTGTTATCACCAAATCGGCATGGTGATAATAACAGATACACAAAATGCAATTTTTATGGACATGTGTAATTAGTGCAAAAATATAATCAAAATCAGATTTATTATAAAACGTTTTGTGCAAACGGAGATGTTTCTGTAATGTTAGTGATATTTTGTGATGCCAATCTCCTTCATTGTTATTCAGAGAAGCATAGACCAAACAATGCAAAAGGAAAATATATATTTTCAACAAAATGTACAGCCATGATTGTGAATTTTGAGGAGTTCTTCTGCGGAGTGATTACTTGGCTGTTGACTAAATATTTAACTCTCTATCCTATTCATCCTGTACTGTATTAAGGGTTTAGCTTTATATGCCTGTTGTGATTCGGCATTATTAGTTTTGGTTTGTTTATGGGTATGAGTGATGGAAATCTTGTCTTGGTGGCTCCTGTGGCCAAGTGGTTATGCTTGTTGATTTCATTACCGCTATCTATGATCCAGTCATCTCACTGTTGTGTCCAGCATGGGTTCGAGCCTTGTATGGGGCACATGAGACAAAATAAACATGATGGCAGAAAGTGTATCTCCTCTCGTCAGCATAGTTGTTTCGCGGTTATTTTTAAGTTTTGTTGCATTATAATTAAGTAAATTGCTACCCAATGACCAAAAATAAGCACTCAGTCTGTCAGGTTTATCATGCTCAAACCGTAAACTGATGAAATGGCTCGGTAGAACTAGAAATCTTAGTGTAATAAACCTGTTTATTTTTGGTCATGGTGTAGTTATTTACTATAGTATGACACCTACATATAGATTGAACCGTGAACTTTATATACATGTACATGTAAGAGCCTTATATTCTTCAGTGGTCATAAATATGACCACTGATCATAAATGTATACAAAATATAAAAGTTTGATCCCTTGGAAGCAGTGAAAAAGTTCAAAGGGTGGATGTATGGGCCATATTGCGCAATTTCGGGTACTGAACCCTCATCAGTGTGGCCCTGTAAAACTGGCGACGATAGCCAGATACATGCAAACATACTGCAATTTCAAAACTTTACACAATGGATGTCTAAATCAAAGACACATGCCTAAACGGGGTCAAATAAAACATTCTGTAGAAGCTGACTTTAAACATATAATTTTTAATACTCTGAATATTCTTACTGATCTCATTTCTAGGCAAAAGCGTAGGTGATGGATTTTATTTCTTTTTTCAGAGATGTTGTGTCTAAAAGACAAGATAACAGATACGGACAGTAGATTGTAGTGACACTATGGTAAAATACTCTAAGATGGCCAATATTGGTGATAAAATACTACATACATGTGATGAGTTTGAAAGAGGCATCAGGGAGATTTTTCATTGATTTCAGGGAGGATTTTGAAAAATATATAGAATATATAGGAAAATTCTTGGTTCATTTCAGGGAGATTTTGAATTTTCATGAAAAAGTGGTGTCTTTTAGAAGAATTTTAGATCATTTTACTGCTCATTTCCTGGAGTCTCCCTGATGATGAGGGAGGTATCACGTGTATGATACTACAGAACTTTGAGTTTCATTGACAAAACATAACATGAACGAGACGTGTTGACAGTTTGTTGTATGACACATCTTTCATGATAAGAGAATCAGTGTTTGATGTTATTTTGATTGAAAATGACCACTGGACCAAAGATTGTGTTTGTTTTGAGTGGAAAAAGAAAATCTGGCAAAGATTTCATAGCTGACCTCATTCAAAAGAGAGTTGGTAGTGATAAATGCTCAATTTTGAGACTTTCTGGTCCCCTGAAGAAGATTTATGCCCAGGAACATGGTTTAAATTTTGAAGAGCTGTTGAATTCATCAGGATATAAGGAAATTCATCGTGCAGAAATGATAAAATGGGGAGAAGAAAAGAGAATCAGTGACCCATCGTTTTTCTGTCGCCTAGCAACGAGTGGTCCTGTTTCTGAGAAACCAGTATGGATAATTTCTGACGCAAGGAGAAAAACTGACGTTGCATACTTCAAAGACAAGTTTTGTAACAGAACTAAACTTGTCAGAGTGAAAGCAGCTGAAGAGGTCAGACAACAAAGGGGTTATGCCTTTACCGTAGGTATAGATGATGCAGAGTCTGAATGTGGCCTAGATTCTGGTATTGATTGGGATTTCGTTCTAGATAACAGTGGAAATGACGTAAACCTTGAGGAAGATATTCAGAATATTGTAGAAGTGCTAGAACACAGTCTGAACTCCTAACGCAAATACATGTACTGTATAATGTGCTGTGATGGGAAAACTGGTCTTCGGGGTTTCTGACCAGGGTGGACACAAACTGGACTGTCACAGAAAAAGGCTTGAAGCTTGAAATTTCTGATTTATGAAGAAGGGAATGTACTATCCATTACGCAAACTTGCCCATGCAATATACAGAGATTATTTTCAGCTGTAAAACTGAAACTTCATTGGAAAAACTTCGATATTTTTGAGCAAAATATTAAAAATATCATTTTTTTTCCGATGAAATTTTCAATTTTTAATGCTGAAAAAATTCTCTGTATACTGCATGGGCATGTTTTTCATAATGAAAGGTGCTGCGATTTTGTTTCCGCACATGCAAAATTCCGTTGTTCTCATGACGCAACTCAAATAGTATTTTTTTTTATATCAGAACATTTTCTGTAAATGATGTCTGTGGGTGTCCGACTGCCATGAGACAGGGCACTACTCTTTCGCAAAAAGGAGCAATGAAATGAACCAAATCTAATCTCCTGAAAAATACATACAAAAGCAGGCCAAATTATATGATTGATAGATCCTAGAAAAATCCTAGAAAAGTCTGTATCTTACAGTAACATAGATTATACCAGAGGAAGTACATGTATCGCTTTTTAGGAGATAAATTAATACAGAATTCTTTAGAATTGCACTTAATTCTCTGTCAGTAATCACTTCCATATTTATCTATGGAACAAAGAGGACGCCAAAGAGGACAGTTGTATTGCCGGATTGCCTTGTACCGCATCATGCATGACTGAAAAAGACAATGCCTAATCAGATAGCCTCATATGCAAATTGTAAAATAGAGAGACAACTGAGAAGTATCAGCAACTGAGAAGTATCAGAAGTATGCAAAATGCTTCGACAGAATTCTATTCGTAGTCAAGATTTTGCTCACGGCAACCGTGACCATGGTTATTGGTATGTTGATGGTGTTTGGCTGACTGATGTAATTATTATCTGATGTTTCGTATAGTTTAGTTTTTCGCAAAGGAAGCGCTTCTCAGAGCGGCTCAAATGTCCTTTGCCTATCATCGGAAAGACAGTCGGAAGCAAAACATAAAACCGGGTATTCGATATCGGCACAGGCCGGAAATAGAAACTGGTTCTCAATTACTTCTTAACGTGGCAGATCCAGACAATCCTTGGTTCGCAAAAAGAAAGAAGCATCTCTGACTGGCTGACCGTTTAATGCCCCACACCCATCGGTCTGTCGGACGGGGAAGGGCTCTGAGATCCGGCAGCTCCATGAGCAGCAACTTCACCAGACCATAACGAAATGCTGCCCTCAGCGCCATGATCAAACCAAAGAACTTGTTAAAACATTTTGTTCAGCGGAGAACGCCTAGAATATCCACTACAATAGCTGCAGTACAGTCTTAGCCTCACGGAATCATACGGTAATACAATTCCTGTCTATTGCCTTAGGCTTGTAAGGTGCTCCAGTCCATTAGGCCGCCATTCCATTCCCGAGCTGTGCCTTCTGTAGAAACACTTAAAAATTCCCATTAAGCGTTGAGACCTGTCACAACATCTCGGACGTTGAACAGGTCATTTACGCTGAATTAAATTGCTAAAGCTTAGACGTTACGCAAGATACTGGTGACACTTTGTGAAAACGCTTGCTTTGCTTGCTTTTAAAGCCGATAAAATGCTTATTTGTTGACGTAGCTTAAACAATTTTACACTAAACTTTTCAGTGAATTATTGTCTAAAAGATGGATAAGAAATTTTTGTCATACCTCCGATCTGTTAAAGAACATTTTATTCACATATAATTGTCTGTCGAGGTAGTTGCATTGCCAGTAAGGTTCACCTGACGGTAAAAATCGAAAAAGAATTTGATAATAGGAAAGCGACTTTATTTTGTGTTGTCACAACACAAAATAAAGTCGCTTTCCTATTATCAATGTGTTGGTGAAATTATTCCATTGAAGTCGAGACAATTAAGAGACTAAAAGCAAAATCGATGTCCCGTCTGAGTGCCAAAACAATCAAAGAAGCGCTTTATTGTAAAAGTAGTGTCTTCTCGCAAAGATTTTGCTGCTGAAAAATACGTTTACTGTGTAGATTCGATAGATGTAATTATTTCTAAGGTTTGATGTCAAGTAAAAAAGAGAAGCGAAAAAGCAGTTGTCCCCCAAAATGTCCCAGTGTCGAAAATTGACGTTGTATTATAACATAACATAATTTTGGAGACACATATAAACAAGTTACATCAATCAAGTTGTGATAAAAAACATTATATAAAAATACGTTTTCTTTGCTGATTACGGCGATGAGCTCGGTCAAGTTAGCAGAAAATTTGCTGCAGCAAAAAACGGTCAAGTTAGCAGCAAATTTGCTGCAGCAAAAAACGGTCAAGTTAGCAGAAAATTTGCTGCAGCAAAAAACGGTCAAGTTAGCAGAAAATTTGCCGCAGCAAAAAACGGTCAAGTTAGCAGCAAAATTGCTGCAGCGAAAAACGGTCAAGTTAGCAGCAAATTTGCTGCTAGCAGAAAAATAGAAAAAAAAATGTCGCCCAATTATTTTGTTTTAGTCTGGCTGTCATCGCTATAGAAAACGATGACGAAGGCCGAAAACAGAACTTTTCTATCTCACCCATGGGCGGAGTTATGGTGTACCAAACCCTCCCAGCAAAAAAAATGAAAAAAAAAATTGTCAAAGATTTTTTTTCGTTTTAGTCTGGCTGTCATCGCTATAGAAAACGATGACGAAGGCCGAAAACAGAACTTTTCTATCTCACCCATGGGCGGAGTTATGGTGTGCCAAACCCTCCCAGCAGAAAAAATGAAAAAAAGTTTGTCAATGATTTTTTTCGTTTTAGTCTGGCTGTCATCGCTATAGAAAACGATGACGAAGGCCGAAAACAGAACCTTTCTATCACACCCATGAACGGAGTTATGGTGTACCAAACCCTCCCAGCAGAAAAAATGAAAAAAATTTGTCAAAGATTTTTTTCGTTTTAGTCTGGCTGTCATCGCTATAGAAAACGATGACGAAGGCCGAAAACAGAACTTTTCTATCTCACCCATAAGCGGAGTTATGGTGTACCAAACCCTCCCAGCAGAAAAAATGAAAATCATTTTGTCAAAGATTTTTTTCGTTTTAGTCTGGCTGTCATCACTATAGAAAACGATGACGAAGGCCGAAAACAGAACTTTTCTATCTCACCCATGGGCGGAGTTATGGTGTACCAAACCCTCCCAGCAGAAAAAAATGAAAAAAAAATTGTCAAAGATTTTTTTCGTTTTAATCTGGCTGTCATCGCTATAGAAAACGATGACGAAGGCCGAAAACAGAACTTTTCTATCTCACCCATGGGCGGAGTTATGGTGTACCAAACCCTCCCAGCAGAAAAAATGAAAAAAAAAATTGTCAAAGATTTTTTTCGTTTTCGTCTGGCTGTCATTGCTATAGAAAACGATGACGAAGGCTGAAAACAGAACTTTTCTATCTCACCCATGGGCGGAGTTATGGTGTACCAAACCCTCCCAGCAGAAAAAATGAAAAACTTTTTGTCAAAGATTTTTTTCATTTTAGTCTGGCTGTCATCGCTATAGAAAACGATGACGAATGCCGAAAACAGAACTTTTCTATCTCACCCATGGGCGGAGTTATGGTGTACCAAACCCTCCCAGCAGAAAAAATGAGAAAAAAAAATGTCAAAGATATTTTTCGTTTTAGTCTGGCTGTCATCGCTATAGAAAACGATGACGAAGGCCGAAAGCAGAACTTTTGTATCTCACCCATGGCCGGAGTTATGGTGTACCAAACCCTCCCAGCAGAAAAAATGAAAAAAAAAATTGTCAAAGATTTTTTTCGTTTTAGTCTGGCGGTCATCGCTATAGAAAACGATGACGAAGGCCGAAAATAGAACTTTTCTATCTCGACCATGGGAGGAGTTATGGTGTACCAAACCCTCCCAGCAGAAAAAATGAAAAAAATTTTGTGAAAGATTGTTTTCGTTTTAGTCTGGCTGTCATCGCTATAGAAAACGATGACGAAGGCCGAAAACAGATCTTTTCTATCTCACCCATGGGCGGAGTTATGGTGTGCCAAACCCTCCCAGCAGAAAAAATGAAAAAAAAGTTTGTCAAAGATTTTTTTCGTTTTAGTCTGGCTGTCATCGCTATAGAAAACGATGACGAAGGCCGAAAATAGAACTTTTCTATCTCGACCATGGGCGGAGTTATGGTGTACCAAACCCTCCCAGCAGAAAAAATGAAAAACTTTTTGTCAAAGATTTTTTTCATTTTAGTCTGGCTGTCATCACTATAGAAAACGATGACGAAGGCCGAAAACAGAACTTTTCTATCTCACCCATGGGCGGTGTTATGGTGTACCAAACCCTCCCAGCAGAAAAAATGAAAAACATTTTGTCAAAGATTTTTTTCGTTTTAGTCTGGCTGTCATCACTATAGAAAACGATGACAAAGGCCGAAAACAGAACTTTTCTATCTCACCCATGGGCGGAGTTATGGTGTACCAAACCCTCCCAGCAGAAAAAATGAAAAAAAAAAAATTGTCAAAGATTTTTTTTTGTTTTAGTCTGGCTGTCATCGCTATAAAAAACGATGACGAAGGCCGAAAACAGAACTTTTCTATCTCACCCATGAACGGAGTTATGGTGTACCAAACCCTCCCAGCAGAAAAAATGAAAAAAATTTTGTCAAAGATTTTTTTCGTTTTAGTCTGGCTGTCATCGCTATAGAAAACGATGACGAAGGCCGAAAACGGAACTTTTCTATCTCGACCATGGGCGGAGTTATGGTGTACCAAACCCTCCCAGCAGAAAAAATGAAAAAAATTTTGTCCAAGATTTTTTTCATTTTAGTCTGGCTGTCATCGCTATAGAAAACGATGACGAAGGCCGAAAACAGAACTTTTCTATCTCACCCATGGGCGGAGTTATGGTGTACCAAACCCTCCCAGCAGAAAAAATGAAAAAAAAAAAAAAAAAAAAAAATTGTCGAAGATTTTTTTCGTTTTAGTCTGGCTGTCATCGCTATAGAAAACGATGACGAAGGCCGAAAACAGAACTTTTCTATCTCACCCATGGGCGGAGTTATGGTGTACCAAACCCTCCCAGCAGAACAAATGAAAAAAAAATTGTCAAAGAATTTTTTCGTTTTAAACTGGCTGTCATCGCTATAGAAAACGATGACGAAGGCCGAAAGCAGAACTTTTCTATCTCACCCATGGGCGGAGTTATGGTGTACCAAACCCTCCCAGCAGAAAAAAAATGAAAAAAATTTTGTCAAAGATTATTTTCGTTTTAGTCTGGCTGTCATCGCTATAGAAAACGATGACGAAGGCCGAAAACAGAACTTTTCTATCTCGACCATGGGCGGAGTTATGGTGTACCAAACCCTCCCAGCAGAAAAAATGAAAAAAATTTTGTCCAAGATTTTTTCGTTTTAGTCCGGCTGTCATCGCTATAGAAAACGATGACGAAGGCCGAAAACAGAACTTTTCTATCTCACCCATGAGCGGAGTTATGGTGTACCAAACCCTCCCAGCAGAAAAAATGAAAAAAATTTTGTCAAAGATTTTTTTCGTTTTAGTCTGGCTGTCATCGCTATAGAAAACGATGACGAAGGCCGAAAACAGAACTTTTCTATCTCACCCATGGGCGGAGTTATGGTGTACCAAACCCTCGCAGCAGAAAAAATGAAAAAAAATTTGTCAAAGATTTTTTTCGTTTTAGTCTGGCTGTCATCGCTATAGAAAACGATGACGAAGGCCGAAAACAGAACTTTTCTATCTCACCCATGGGCGGAGTTATGGTGTACCAAACCCTCCCAGCAGAAAAAATGAAAAAATTTTTGTCAAAGATTTTTTTCATTTTAGTCTGTCTGTCATCGCTATAGAAAACGATGACGAAGGCCGAAAACAGAACTTTTCTATCTCACCCATGGGCGGAGTTATTGTGTACCGAACCCTCCCAGCAGAAAAAATAAAAAAAAAATTCTCAAAGATTTTTTTCGTTTTAGTCTGGCTGTCATCGCTCATCGCTATAGAAAACGATGACGAAGGCCGAAAACAGAACTTTTCTATCTCACCCATGTTCGGAGTTATGGTGTACCAAACCCTCCCAGCAGAAAAAATGAAATTTTTTTTGTCAAAGATTTTTTTCATTTTAGTCTGGCTGTCATCGCTATAGAAAACGATGACGAAGGACGAAAACAGAACTTTTCTATCTCACCCATGGGCGGAGTTATGGTGTACCAAACCCTCCCAGCAGAAAAAATGAAAAAAAAATTGTCAAAGATTTTTTTCGGTTTAGTCTGGCTGCCATCGCTATAGAAAACGATGACGAAGGCCGAAAACAGAACTTTTCTATCTCTCCCATGGGCGGAGTTATGGTGTACCAAACCCTCCCAGCAGAAAAAATGAAAAAAAAAATTGTCAGGCAAAGATTTTTTTTTTCATTTAAGTCTGGCTGTCATCGCTATAGAAAACGATGACGAATGCCGAAAACAGAACTTTTCTATCTCACCCATGCGCGGAGTTATGGTGTACCAAACCCTCCCAGCAGAAAAAATGAAAATAACTTTGTCAAAGATTTTTTTCGTTTAAGTCTGGCTGTCATCGCTATAGAAAACGATGACGAAGGCCGAAAACAGAACTTTTCTATCTCACCCATGGGCGGTGTTATGGTGTGCCAAACCCTCCCAGCAAAAAAAATGAAACAATTTTTGTCAAAGATTTTTTTCGTTTTAGTCTGGCTGTCATCGCTATAGAAAACGATGACGAAGGCCGAAAACAGAACTTTTCTATCTCGACCATGGGCGGAGTTATGGTGTACCAAACCCTCCCAGCAGAAAAAAATGAAAAAAATTTTGTGAAAGATTGTTTTCGTTTTAGTCTGGCTGTCATCGCTTTAGAAAATGATGACGAAGGCCGAAAACAGAATCATGGGCGGAATTATGTTGTGCCAAACCCTCCCAGCAGAAAAAATGAAAAAAAGTTTGTCAAAGATTTTTTTCGTTTTAGTCTGGCTGTCATCGCTATAGAAAACGATGACGAAGGCCGAAAACAGAACCTTTCTATCTCATCCATGGGCGGAGTTATGGTGTACCAAACCCTCCCAGCAGAAAAAATGAAAAAAAATTTTGTCAAAGATTTTTTTCGTTTTAGGTTGGCTGTCATCGCTATAGAAAACGATGACGAAGGCCGAAAACAGAACTTTTCTATCCCACCCATGGGCGGAGTTATGGTGTACCAAACCCTCCCAGCAGAAAAAAATGAAAAAAAAAAAAAAAAAAAATGTCAAAGATTTATTTCATTTTAGTCTGGCTGTCATCGCTATAGAAAACGATGACGAAGGCCGAAAATAGAACTTTTCTATCTCACCCATGGGCGGAGTTATGGTGTACCAAACCCTCCCAGCAGAAAAAATGAAAAAAAAAAAATTGTCAAAGATTTTTTTCGTTTTAGTCTGGCTGTCATTGCTATAGAAAACGATGACGAAGGCCGAAAACAGAACCTTTCTATCTCACCCATGGGCGGAGTTATGGTGTACCAAACCCTCCCAGCAGAAAAAAATGAAAAAAATTTTGTCAAAGATGTTTTTCGTTTTAGTCTGGCTGTCATCGCTATAGAAAACGATGACGAAGGCCGAAAACAGAACTTTTCTATCTCACCCATGGGCGGAGTTATGGTGTACCAAACCCTCCCAGCAGAAAAAATGAAAAAATTTTTGTCAAAGATTTTTTTCGTTTTAGTCTGGCTGTCATCGCTATAGAAAACGATGACGAAGGCCGAAAACAGAACTTTTCTATCTCGACCATGGGCGGAGTTATGGTGTACCAAACCCTCCCAGCAGAAAAAATGAAAAAATTTTTGTCCAAGATTTTTTTCGTTTTAGTCCGGCTGTCATCGCTATAGAAAACGATGACGAAGGCCGAAAACAGAACTTTTCTATCTCACCCATGGGCGGAGTTATGGTGTACCAAACCCTCCCAGCAGAAAAAATGAAAAAAAAATTGTCAAAGATTTTTTTCGTTTTAGTCTGGCTGTCATCGCTATAGAAAACGATGACGAAGGCCGAAAACAGAACTTTTCTATCTCACCCATGGGCGGAGTTATGATGTACCAAACCCTCCAAGCAGAAAAATATGAAAAAATTTTTGTCAAAGATTTTTTTCGTTTTAGTCTGGCTGTCATTGCTATAGAAAACGATGACGAAGGCCGAAAATAGAACTTTTCTATCTCGACCATGGGCGGAGTTATGGTGTACCAAACCCTCCCAGCAGAAAAAATGAAAAAAATTTTGTCAAAGATTTTTTTCGTTTTAGTCTGGCTGTCATCGCTATAGAAAACGATGACGAAGGCCGAAAACAGAACTTTTCTATCTCGACCATGGGCGGATTTATGGTGTACCAAACCCTCCCAGCAGAAAAAATGGAAAATTTTTTGTCAAAGATTTTTTTTCGTTTTCGTCTGGCTGTCATCGCTATAGAAAACGATGATGAAGGCCGAAAACAGAACTTTTCTATCTCGACCATGGGCGGAGTTATGGTGTACCAAACCCTCCCAGCAGAAAAAAATGAAAAAATTTTTGTCCAAGATTTTTTTCGTTTTAGTCCGGCTGTCATCGCTATAGAAAACGATGACGAAGGCCGAAAACAGAACTTTTCTATCTCACCCATGGGCGGAGTTATGGTGTACCAAACCCTCCCAGCAGAAAAAATGAAAAAAAATTTGTCAAAGATTTTTTTCGTTTTAGTCTGGCTGTCATCGCTATAGAAAACGATGGCGAAGGCCGAAAACAGAACTTTTCTATCTCACCCATGGGCGGAGTTATGATGTACCAAACCCTCCAAGCAGAAAAATATGAAACCAGAGGACCAATGGTCCTGTAAACGCTCACCTGAGTCTGCTGCCAATACCAATAAACATGTTTGAATATTACCGTATTTAACCCCAGTGCAGGGACAGATGAAGCCCTTGGGCCTTTTTCTTTTTTCAGACTAATCAATATTCTGTCCATGGATGCTTCACGCCAAGTTTCATTAAAATCAATCTATTGCTTTCAGAGAAGAAGATATTTGAAGGGTTTTTACCATATATGGGCATGGTGGCCATCTTGGTCATGTGACTTAGATTATTAATATACACATTGGTTCCCCCACCCTATAGATGCTTCACATAAAATTTGGCTTCAATTGGCCAAGTGGTTTTAGAGGAGAAGATGTTTGAATATTATGGTAATATACATGTATATTGCCCCGGGGTGTGGACATATGAGCCCTTAGGTCCATTTTTTTTTTCAGAATCATTAATATTTAGTCCTACTACCCATTTCCTGCAAGATTTTCACCTCCTTGGCAAGCTGCTGGTACATGTATTTCTTGAAAGTAGCTGTATACATCAAATTAGCTGTCACAACATGTTATTACTTGGTTTTAGGGCTAAAATGGTTATTAGAAGATGTAAATGTGTTAAATCCAACCTAAACCTAACCTAGAGCAAACTCGGGTATCGCATGAATCACAATACACAGGGCTATTCGCCCTGAAAAATTCAGTTTCCACAGAACTATTCCGGTTTGGAATAGTCCCCCTTCTTCAGTGGTATCATCTAAGACCGTCGAGGACTTTACTGATGCTTAATTCTATTTAAGTCACAGGCCCAGAGGCATGCGTTTTAGTATCTATATCTTGTAAATAGTTTTGATGGCCCATCCCAAATGTTGTTTTTTTCTCCTTGACTGAATGCCTATGTTGGAACTATTTTACATTTGGCCTACGATTAGCTTGCGATGATCTTACGATGCCAATTTTTGCATTTTCGTGCGGTCGCCGCAGGGTGACCCTACGATTCCCTACGATTCTACGGCTTCCTACGATCTCCGCGGCCTCTACGGTTTTGTAATAGTCAGCAATTTATTTTTTATTTAAAAAAAAAACATCGTGTAGATAGCATCGTACGGGCGCTGTACGGAAACCCTGTGATGATCGTGCGGTCACCGCGTGGGGGTTTTATGATAATTTTGGGACAAAGATAATCGTACACCTTTAAGTCGATAGTACGGCATCCGTACGGCTATCGCCGCTGAAGGTTATCAAAACCGTACGGATATCGTGCGGTCATCAGACGGACAAACCACGGCACCCGCACGTTTATCGCCCTGTGATTGCACAGCATTTTTGACGGACATGGCTGCATTTCAACATTAGGTTTCAATAGGCGAAAATGTTGACGTAAATGTCATCGATCATGCCTCTTTCTAAACGATCGTCTGAGAAGATTAAAAATATCTGCATGTTTCCTACCTATGTTTCCAATGAAAATTCAAAGTCCAGTTAAACGGAAACACAATCGGCGAAAATATTTCCTGATCTCTGTGTGTCTTCAAAGGGGCCCATGAAGAAAGTCCTAACGTCGTACGGCTGTCGTAGGGAGACCGCAAGGGCTCAGTCAGAAATCGTAGGGACTCCTCATGGACATCGCAGGGGCTTTGTACGATTTCTACTTAAATTGTACGAAGACCCTACGATTTCCCTACGACCTCCGAACGGTTCTGACTCAGAACATCGAAGAAAGCCAGAGCACGAAATCGTACGATGCCCGTATGAATTTTAAACATCTACGTCGTAGCCCATGATCACCCATGATCACCTACGATGTCTAAAATATCGTAGGGAAAAACGCAGACCGATACATCTGATAATGATCGGGGCAAATGTAACCTACTAAGCATGACCTCTTGCGGCCTCCCTACAATCGCTGTAGGATTTTTATCCCCCAAATTATCGTACAAAAATCGTGCGGTGACCGCACGATAATCGCAGGGCCTCCGTACGGCACCCGTACGATGCCCTCGACGTGTCTACGGGCTACGGTCTTTCATTTTTTTAACATTTGTAATAGTGCAGACTATAACAAAATCGTAGAGGCTACGGAGATCGTAGAAAGTTGTAGAATCGTAGGGGCATTGTAGGGTCACCCCTCAAAGTCCACACGAAAATGCAAAACTTGGCATCGTACGATCATCGCAAGCTAATCGTAGACCAAATGTAACCGAGGCATCTGTCAGAAATCCAATGGACTCCGTACGATATCAACTTAAAGTCTGCGGAGACCCTACGACTCCGTACTACCGTATTGCGTTTTGATTCAGAACGTATAGAGACTCCTTACGGACATCACACGGGCTGCGTATGATATCCACTTAAAATCTGTGGAGACCTACGACTACCGTACGATCGTCTTGCATTTTTGTATCAAAACGTCGACAAACGGCAGATCAAGAAATCGTATAATGCCCGTTTGAATTGTAAACACATACGTCGCAGCCCACGATCACATACGATGTTTAAAAATCGTAGGAAAAATCGCAGACCGTACGATGATTGGGGCAAATGTTACCTAAGCATTAATTGTAAAAAAACACAAATGTCATATTTCGTAGAAAAATAAGTTATTCTGTCAATTTCTTGATCACTTAAACTATTCTTAGATATGTTGAATCTCTTCACACACAATATTCACACACAGATGATAAGACTTCCACACTCATCGTCGAAACAAGAATAGGATTTTTTAATTTTTCCCGAGAACTAGTATGAGAGAGCATTCACGTCGTGTGTCGGAAACCAATGTCCGGACAGCATAGGCCATATCCCAGAGTGGAGAACTACATTTTTTGTTTGCAGCTGATTTGAATTTGAATTTCGCATAGCTCTGCATGTGTGATCATTTCAAATGTAATTTTGGGTTAAAGCATTTCTACGATTAAAATTGCACCCAAAATACGGATTAGAAACATAAGCTTTTAAAATTATCCTAATTTTCAGCTGAAGGGTGATCCAGATATCCAAAATATCTTATACCATTTTAAACTTGCATAAGTTTGTTCTGCGAACACATACATTATAGAACTAAAACCACAATGATCTGTGATAACTCAAGTTTTGTTTGGTATATTATGATACAGCACATCTACTGCTGAAAATATTAAATGAGCCGCTGCATGTTAAAAACCAACAACCTGCATAGGCACAAACAAAGCCGCAGATCAGCTTCGCAGTTCTATAGCGATGACAGCCAGACTAAAACGAAAAAAATCTTTGACAAAATTTTTTTCATTTTTTCTGCTCGGAGTGTTTGGTACACCATAACTCCGCCAATGGGTGAGATAATAAAGTTCTGTTTTCGGCCTTCGTCATCGTTTTCTATAGCGATGACAGCCAGACTAAAACGAAAAAAAATCTTTGACAATTTTTTTTTCATTTTTTCTGCTGGGAGGGTTTGGTACACCATAACTCAGCCCATGGGTGAGATAGAAAAGTTCTGTTTTCGGCCTTCGTCATCGTTTTCTATAGCGATGACAGCCAGACTAAAATGAAAAATATCTTTAACAATTTTTTTTTTTCATTTTTTCTGCTGGGAGGGTTTGGTACACCATAACTCCGCCCATGGGTGAGATAGAAAAGTTCTGTTTTCAACCTTCGTCATCGTTTTCTATAGCGATGACAGCCAGCCTAAAACGAAAAAAATCTTTTGACAAAAAATTTTTCATTTTTTCTGCTGGGAGGGTTTGGTACACCATAACTCAGCCCATGGGTGAGATAGAAAAGTTCTGTTTTCGTCCTTCGTCATCGTTTTATATAGCGATGACAGCCAGACTTAAACGAAAAAAATCTTTGACAAATTTTTTTTCATTTTTTCTGCTGGGAGGGTTTGGTACACCATAACTCCGCCCATGGGTGAGATAGAAAAGTTCTGTTTTCGGCCTTCGTCATCGTTTTCTATAGCGATGACAGACAGACTAAAATGAAAAAAAAAATCTTTGACAAAATTTTTTTCATTTTTTCTGCTGGGAGGGTTTGGTACACCATAACTCCGCCCATGGGTGAGATAGAAAAGTTCTGTTTTCGGCCTTCGTCATCGTTTTCTATAGCGATGACAGCCAGACTAAAACGAAAAAAATCTTTAACAATTTTTTTTTTCATTTTTTCTGCTGGGAGTGTTTGGTACACCATAACTCCGCCCATGGGTGAGATAGAAAAGTTCTGTTTTCGGCCTTCGTCATCGTTTTCTATAGCGATGACAGCCAGACTAAAACGAAAAAAATCTTTGACAAATTTTTTCTCATTTTTTCTGCTGGGAGTGTTTGGTACACCATAACTCCGCCCATGGGTGAGATAGAAAAGTTCTGTTTTCAGCCTTTGTCATCGTTTTCTGTAGCGATGACAGCCAGACTAAAACGAAAAAAATCTTTGACAAAATTTTTTCATTTTTTCTGCTGGGAGGGTTTGGTACACCATAAATCCGCCCATGGTCGAGATAGAAAAGTTCTGTTTTCGGCCTTCGTCATCGTTTTCTATAGCGATGACAGCCAGACTAAAACGAAAAAAATCTTTGACAAAATTTTTTCCATTTTTTCTGCTGGGAGTGTTTGGTACACCATAACTCCGCCCATGGGTGAGATAGAAAAGTTCTGTTTTCGGCCTTCGTCATCGTTTTCTATAGCGATGACAGCCAGACTAAAACGAAAAAAATTCTTAACAAAATTTTTTTCATTTTTTCTGCTGGGAGGGTTTGGTACACCATAACTCCGCCCATGAGTGAGAAAGAAAAGTTCTGTTTTCGGCCTTCGTCATCGTTTTCTATAGCGATGACAGCCAGACTAAAATGAAAAAAATCTTTAACAAAAATTTTTTCATTTTTTCTGCTGGGAGGGTTTGGTACACCATAACTCCGCCCATGGGTGAGATAGAAAAGTTCTGTTTTCGGCCTTCGTCATCGTTTTCTATAGCGATGACAGCCAGACTAAAACGAAAAAAATCTTTTACAAAAATTTTTCATTTTTTCTGCTGGGAGGGTTTGGTATACCATAACTCCGCCCATGGGTGAGATAGAAAAGTTCTGTTTTCGGCCTTCGTCATCGTTTTCTATAGCGATGACAGCCAGACTAAAATAAAAAAAATCTTTGACAAATTTTTTTTCATTTTTTCTGCTGGGAGGGTTTGGTACATCATAACTCCGCCCATGGGTGAGATAGAAAAGTTCTGTTTTCGGCCTTCGTCATCGTTTTCTATAGCGATGACAGCCAGACTAAAACAAAAAAAATCTTTGACAAAATATTTTTCATTTTTTCTGCTGGGAGTGTTTGGTACACCATAACTCCGCCCATGGGTGAGATAATAAAGTTCTGTTTTCGGCCTTCGTCATCGTTTTCTATAGCGATGACAGCCAGACTAAAACGAAAAAAATCTTTGACAAAATTTTTTTCATTTTTTCTGCTGGGAGGGTTTGGTACACCATAACTCCGCCCATGGGTGAGATAGAAAAGTTCTGTTTTCGGCCTTCGTCATCGTTTTCTATAGCGATGACAGCCAGACTAAAACGAAAAAAATCTTTGACAAATTTTTTTTCATTTTTTCTGCTGGGAGTGTTTGGTACACCATAACTCCGCCCATGGGTGAGATAATAAAGTTCTGTTTTCGGCCTTCGTCATCGTTTTCTGTAGCGATGACAGCCAGAATAAAACGAAAAAAATCTTTGACAATTTTTTTTTCATTTTTTCTGCTGAGAGTGTTTGGTACACCATAACTCCGCCCATGGGTGAGATAATAAAGTTCTGTTTTCGACCTTCGTCATCGTTTTCTATAGCGATGACAGCCAGACTAAAACGAAAAAATCTTTGACATTTTTTTTTTTTTTCATTTTTTTCTGCTGGGAGGGTTTGGTACACCATAACTCCGCCCATGGGTGAGATAGAAAAGTTCTGTTTTCGGCCTTCGTCATCGTTTTCTATAGCGATGACAGCCAGACTAAAACGAAAAAAAATTTTGACAAAAAAATTTCCATTTTTTCTGCTGGGAGGGTTTGTACACCATAACTCCGCCCATGGGTGAGATAGAAAAGTTCTGTTTTCGTCCTTCGTCATCGTTTTATATAGCGATGACAGCCAGACTTAAACGAAAAAAATCTTTGACAAATTTTTTTTCATTTTTTCTGCTGGGAGTGTTTGGTACACCATAACTCCGCCCATGGGTGAGATAGAAAAGTTCTGTTTTCGGCCTTCGTCATCGTTTTCTATAGCGATGACAGCCAGACTAAAACGAAAAAAATCTTTGACAAAATTTTTTTCATTTTTTTCTGCTGGGAGGGTTTGGTACACCATAACTCCGCCCATGGATGAGATAGAAAAGTTCTGTTTTCAGCCTTTGTCATCGTTTTCTGTAGCGATGACAGCCAGACTAAAACGAAAAAAATCTTTGACAAAATTTTTTTTCATTTTTTCTGCTGGGAGGGTTTGGTACACCATAAATCCGCCCATGGTCGAGATAGAAAAGTTCTGTTTTCGGCCTTCGTCATCGTTTTCTATAGCGATGACAGCCAGACTAAAACGAAAAAAATCTTTGACAAAAAATTTTCCATTTTTTCTGCTCGGAGGGTTTGGTACACCATAACTCCGCCCATGGGTGAGATAGAAAAGTTCTGTTTTCGGCCTTCGTCATCGTTTTCTATAGCGATGACAGCCAGACTAAAACGAAAAAAATCTTTGACAATTTTTTTTTTTTCATTTTTTCTGCTGGGAGGGTTTGGTACACCGCGATGACAGCCAGACTAAAACGAAAAAAATCTTTGACAAAATTTTTTTCATTTTTTCTGCTGGGAGGGTTTGGTACACCATAACTCCGCCCATGGATGAGATAGAAAAGTTCTGTTTTCAGCCTTCGTCATCGTTTTCTGTAGCGATGACGATGACAGCCAGACTAAAACGAAAAAAATCTTTGACAAAAAATTTTCCATTTTTTCTGCTGGGAGGGTTTGGTACACCATAACTCCGCCCATGGGTGAGATAGAAAAGTTCTGTTTTCGGCCTTCGTCATCGTTTTCTATAGCGATGACAGCCAGACTAAAACGAAAAAAATCTTTGACAATTTTTTTTCATTTTTTCTGCTGGGAGGGTTTGGTACACCATAACTCCGCCCATGAGTGAGATAGAAAAGTTCTGTTTTCGGCCTTCGTCATCGTTTTCTATAGCGATGACAGCCAGACTAAAAGGAAAAAAAAATCTTTAACAAAAAATTTTTCATTTTTTCTGCTGGGAGGGTTTGGTACACCATAACTCCGCCCATGTGTGAGATAGAAAAGTTCTGTTTTCGGCCTTCGTCATCGTTTTCTATAGCGATGACAGCCAGACTAAAACAAAAAAAATCTTTGACAAAAATGTTCCATTTTTCTGCTGGGAGGGTTTGGTACACCATAATTTTTTTTTTTCATTTTTTTCTGCTGGGAGGGTTTGGTACACCATAATTCCGCCCATGGGTGACAGCCAGACTAAAACGAAAAAAATCTTTGACAAAAAATTTTCCATTTTTTCTGCTGGGAGGGTTTGGTACACCATAACTACGCCCATGGGTGAGATAATAAAGTTCTGTTTTCGGCCTTCGTCATCGTTTTCTATAGCGATGACAGCCAGACTAAAACGAAAAAAATCTTTGACAAATTTTTTTTCATTTTTTCTGCTGGGAGGGTTTGGTACACCATAACTCCGCCCATGGGTGAGATAGAAAAGTTCTGTTTTCGGCCTTCGTCATCGTTTTCTATAGCGATGACAGCCAGACTAAAACGAAAAAAATCTTTGACAAAAAATTTTCCATTTTTTCTGCTGGGAGAGTTTGGTACACCATAAATCCGCCCATGGTCGAGATAGAAAAGTTCTGTTTTCGGCCATCGTCATCGTTTTCTATAGCGATGACAGCCAGACTAAAACGAAAAAAATCTTTGACAAAAATTTTTCCATTTTTTCTGCTGGGAGAGTTTGGTACACCATAAATCCGCCCATGGTCGAGATAGAAAAGTTCTGTTTTCGGCCTTCGTCATCGTTTTCTATAGCGATGACAGCCAGACTAAAACGAAAAAAAATCTTTGACAAAATTTTTTCATTTTTTTCTGCTGGGAGGGTTTGGTACACCATAACTCCGCCCATGGGTGAGATAGAAAAGTTCTGTTTTCGGCCTTCGTCATCGTTTTTTATAGCGATGACAGCCAGACTAAAACGAAAAAAATCTTTGACATTTTGTTTTTCATTTTTTCTGCTGGGAGGGATTGGTACACCATAACTCCGCCCATGGGTGAAGATAGAAAAGTTCTGTTTTCGGCCTTCGTCATCGTTTTCTATAGCGATGACAGCCAGACTAAAACGAAAAAAATCTTTGACAAATTTTTTTTCATTTTTTCTGCTGGGAGGGTTTGGTACACCATAACTCCGCCCATGGGTGAGATAGAAAAGTTCTGTTTTCGGCATTCGTCATCGTTTTCTATAGCGATGACAGCCAGACTAAAATGAAAAAAATCTTTGACAATTTTTTTTTCTCAGTTTTTCTGCTGGGAGTGTTTGGTACACCATAACTCCGCCCATGGGTGAGATAGAAAAGTTCTGTTTTCGGCCTTCGTCATTGTTTTCTATAGCGATGACAGCCAGACTAAAATGAAAAAAATCTTTGACAAAATTTTTTTTCATTTTTTCTGCTGGGAGGGTTTGGTACACCATAACTCAGCCCATGGGTGAGATAGAAAAGTTCTGTTTTCGGCCTTCGTCATCGTTTTCTATAGCGATGACAGCCAGACTAAAACAAAATAATTAGGCGACATTTTTTTTCTATTTTTCTGCTAGCAGCAAATTTGCTGCTAACTTGACCGTTTTTCGCTGCAGTAATTTTGCTGCTAACTTGTCCGTTTTTTGCTGCGGCAATTTTGCTGCTAACTTGACCGTTTTTTGCTGCGGCAAATTTGCTGCTAACTTGACCGTTTTTTGCTGCAGCAAATTTTTTGCTAACTTGACCGTTTTTTGCTGCAGCAAATTTGCTGCTAACTTGACCGTTTTTCGCTGCAGCAAATTTTCTGCTAACTTGACCGAGCTACGGCGATGTAAGTTTTGTTATTGTAAGCCGTAACATGCTCATTTTGTTTAGAAAGACAACTGTCTTCCAAATTGTCCCACTCACGGTATTTTACCATTGTGACGTCATATCTAATCTTGTATAGATAGTTCCTGCATGGCAAATATCTAGTTTTTTGCCACACAAAATGGCCGCTTTTGTTTGCGTATGGGGTCAACTGTATTTTGAATACAGTAAGGTAACAGTTAGCTGGTTAAGCTAGTAAGAAATTGTGCATCTATTCCATTGTCGACCTCTAACGGTTTGTGAACAACTCACATGATCAGATAACAGTAAATATACATAACTGCTTTGCCTCGGTAAATCAGCCATTTTATGTGTCAAAATATTCTTGTTGTGACATCATGCAGGAACTATGTGAGCTTATGAATGCAAATGCGGTTCGTCGCACATTCGCAATAATCGCTGGATGTTCGCATGACTTTTGTTTATTTTCGCAAGCTCAGGACGACACTAAAGTGTTTTTCTGCTGATAAACACGCAAAGGCTCGATGTTACATGCTTATGCTTAGCGTGATGATGCATAGTGATTTATTTGGACTTCCTTTCCTTAATTTGAGGTTCAACTGGACTGTAAGCTGTTCCTTAATTTGAGGTTCAACCCAATGAATTGTGGTTTACACTTTGTCGCATATAAATCGTTCATAGATTAAGGAAACCGTTGATTTACCGTTGAAACCTATCGACTCACGGTATTTTAGGGTTTACAGGTATGGCGTATTTACTGCAAACTTTTAGACATGGCTTATTTCAGTGTGCAACAGTATCCCAAGTTTTAAGTTCGCCTCTACTGATTGCATTTATTTACCGTTATTTACCTGTTCGTGCGCAAAATGGTATAGCCTTATTAGCCTACCATGCATTTATGAATTGACTGTCACAATTGTTTTTCGCAGTTGGTCTGACGGAGTTGCTGCCCGATGAATCCCCTTCTTCGGAGGACAGACAGTTAGTTCGGACAAGTCACGCAAGAACGAACATGCATGTACTCCACGTGTAACACTAAGGGGTCAGTCAGTCAGGTCTGGCCATTGCGAGTAGTCATCGAGAATTTGGATAATGAAACGTCAGGTCATGACTGTAAAGCCACGTTTACATTCATATTTTCCAGACGAACATCTTTTTGTAAGCATTTTACTTACCAAATACGACTTTCTTTTTTTGGAAATTTTTAACAATAGATTGTTTCTTATGAAAAGGTACAAGTAGGCAAAGATCATGAAAAGGCGCAATCAGAAAGAGATTCCCACTCCAAAAACCGAGGTGGGAAAAAACCAAACTAACAATCAGGCACTTATACCATGAAACATATCGTAAGCCGAATGAGCAGCTATTTTCCCAATAGGTGGCCACTCAGTTACCTTAACTTAATTAAAAATATGAAAACATACATAAGGCGCCAACAGCACAAAAAATTTTAAACACCAAGACATAAAACAAAAAGCATGCTACTTAGGCATAAACTCTTATTACACTAATAATATGACCCTGAAAAAAAGTTCAAAATACGCAATATTATCTTAAATCTCATCCTAAACCCAAGCATTCAGTAGTGTATTGACCTGACTGCAGGTAAAGTTTGTACCACAGTGGAGTTTGCTTACATTCAACATATCTGGTTTATCAGCTCCTATTCACCACTGCGCCGCTGTTCATCACGAAAACATGTCCGTGTAATGTATACCCCATTGAACTCCACTTTTATATACCAAAACTGGGGTATGCAGGGGTATTCATATTTTTCTTATTTTTGCTCCAAAACATAGATTGTGGGTACTCGTTAGAACCGCCTCGCCGAGGCGGTTCTAACGTGTACCCACAATCTATGTTTTGAGCAAAAAAAAAAAAAAAAAAAAATTTCTACTGAAAATTATCAGTTTAAATACAACTTGAAAAATCTTTGTATATTGCATGGGCATGTTTTCGTAATGTCTGATCGAATCCTCATAAATGGTGTCAAACCTCTACTAAATTTCTTCCGGGGATAGTTCCTACCCTATCAGGCACTCACGAGTTGGACCTACGAGTTAAGCTCCGCCCACTTTTTTGGTGAACTCGTAGCAACTCGTAGAGCACTCGCCCTATGTCGGCGGTTGTCGTACAGAACTCTTCCCAACTCGTAGCAACTCGTAGCATGTCGTGGAAAGGCTACGAGAATTTTAAACAGTTTAAAAGTCTCGTAGCAAGTCGTAGCAACTCGCCGTCTTAAGTGGATGGGGCATGGGCGGAGCATAACTCGTACTGATCTCGTAGCTTGTCGTACAGAACTCGTAGTAATGTCGTGGGATGTCGTGCATTCTCGGTGTCTTGTCAAACATGGCGAGTTGCCTACGAGATACCTACGAGTTGCTACGAGATACCTACGAGTTGCTACGATTTTGAAGGATACTTCTTACGAGTTCCTACGACATCTCACGAGTTTACTACGACATTCCTACGAGTATCCGCGAGTTCCCACGACTTATATCGTAGGGATGTCGTGTAGAACTCGTAGGACATTACAACTCGTAGCAACTGCGAGTTATGATGTGCGCTAACTCGTAGCTTCAACTCAGCTTTTAAACTTTTTCAACACAACTCGTGGCAACTCGCGCGACAAGCGGCAACTTATAACTCGTACCAACTCGTAGCATGTCGGGGCTTCAACTCGTGAGTGTGTTACAGGCCCTTAAGAAACATTCTGCTGGCTTTTTCAAAGATGAGTGTCTCACTCCTGGGTGTTAATTTGTGGATACAATTGATTTTGATTTTCAATTTGATATGTGTTCTACCAGTTTAAGGTATAATACACATGATACCATGGAGGACGGAAGCGATAAAAGGGTCGTGGTGGAACACTGCGGTCTTCCCGGAGGTCAGTGTATATGTTCAATTTAAATTTGTGAAAATCTCAATCGGTCATGGTGTGTGAATTTATCTTACTGAAAAGCTCTGGTGCTGAATTTATCAATCTAGGGTAATTTGTTATCGACTTTCCAAATGCGCCTTCCAATAAAACTTGTACTTGAAAAAGTTATCAAGGGAGCTAACTAATTTTAAGAGTTAAGTAATTTATTCTTTAAGCTAATGAACGGTAATATATAATACGAATGCATCTTTCTATATAAAGAACAAGAATTATAAGATAAAAGATCTAAACAAGCTATAGAAAACGAAATAAGGTTATTAATAGTCAACTTATGCAAATCTTCTTCCTATCAAAGAAAGAAGACTAACGACTATATACTTTGTAGACGTGCGTGGATCTGCGCAATTTCGGTTTATATAATAAACCTCATCAGTAGATTCTTATCAATATTTAGAGTTTCTTCGATTACGGAGAAACAGAAGAGAGAACTATATAGTTCCCGGACGAACATAGTAGACGTACGTCACAGATTTACCGTTATACATGTACATAGGAATGAAATGATGTGTCTGACCAATAGGAACATGCGTGCAGGGATCCATAAAAACTCACATGTATAGCAAGGACATAACTTAGGGATGGTATATAAAAATGATGTTATAACAATTCACATCAAGTATGTTTTTTTTCTCATTACACAACTGACTCAAAGAAATCGTCTAAAACGCAGAAAAAAAAGAAGAACAACTCATCACGGACAGCCGGAAATCGGCATATTCTATTTTGAAAAGCCCAACTACTGGGACTGACAATTTTCAGCTTAAATTTGATGACGAGTTTTTATTCTGTTCCTTCGTAATAATACATATAGGACCTACATTTGCAAATCAAATGATGACCATAGAAGTGGGGCTCTACCAGGGAATTGGGGATCTGGGGAGAATTAGGGCCATTTATTTTCAGGGATCTGGATATACGAAGCCTCTCATTTATTTTCTAGGATTTGGGGAGCAAGCAAAAATATTTGAGGTTAAGGGAGCAGGGATCTGAGAAAAAACATTTAGTGAGCTGGGTAGAAATGAGCCGCCTCACGAGAAAACCAACAATCTGCATACGCAGATCAGCTTCGTGGTAACCGCGAAGCTGATCAGCGTCTTTGTTTTCGCTACACGGATAGTACAGTTCCCCTTCTTCTTAAATCCGAAATTTCAAGCTTCTAGCCTGCTTCTGTGACTGTACAGCTTGATTTGTGTCAGACCTGTTCGGAAACCACATTGTTGGTTTTCCCACGAGACGGTTCAAATGTCATTTTTCTTTTGTGGAGGGTGCCCGGCTTTCGAGGCCCTACCAGGGGTGTCTAAAGCTTAGACACAAGTGGCAGGTCTCGAAAGTAGGTAAATATGAAAAATATAACTAATACCACGTTAGTTTATTTGAATTAATGTGACGTGTAATGGTTGTTGTTCGCCATTCATTTCAATCTCCGGGCCGTGCTTTTAGCAGGAATTTTAACGCTAATTTGACGCGGGCTTTTAGGGTTTTAAACAGTTAAACGCCCCGCTATTCCCCGGCCCCATAGCGATAGTGACCGTGGATACAAATTACTGGAGAATAAAGATTTTGCCTATTTCGGAACTTTGGTTCAGTTCGAGCTGTTAGTGAGGCCCTCCAAGGGGTTTTGGGGATTCAGGAAGAAAGGCTATTTATTTTCAGGGATTTGGGGAGAAGGGTCATTTATTTTCAGGGATTTAGGGAAAGCATATTTTTGGGGGGTTTTAGGGAGCAGGGGGGCTGAGGAAAAACATTTTAGGGAGCTGGGGAGAAAGGTCATTTTTCTTTCAGGGCGCAGTGTGCAGAGATCCCCCTGGGGGCCTCGTTAGTGACGTGTAGCTTAGTGCTTGCTTTAAAACAGTGATGATTTAAAGTGTTTTGGCACCTTTTAATGATGTGAAGCATATTTCACTTCTCTGATAATGTAAATGACTATGGTATGCTTAATTCTCTAAACAATTTCTCTAATTAGCTGTTATAGCTAATCAAAGTTCAAACCAGCATGACCACCATTACTGCTGATAAAATCTCCAGTCATGACATGCTGGGGTCTGTTATCTCAGTAAATTGTTCATGGCCAGAATTTTTTCTGTTTTGGCAGCAGACGAATTTCAGCATGTAAATTGCTGTTGGACAGCAAATGTATCAGTGTTAAATGCAAGGCAAACTTCTGCATGGTGACAAGGGGAAAGGATATAAGGTGTTTTGCTATATACCTAACCCTACAAAGAATATAGTTGTTTGCAAAAAAAAAATGGATACTTAATTTAGGAAACAAAAATTTGGATTAAAGAACATATTCATACTATAAGCAAAAATGGTGACTGAAAAGTATTTTGAACCAAACTGTTTCAAAGAAGACATGCAGGTCTGTTGATATATTGCTGGAGCATTTATATGAAACAACATAATTTTATTCATGTCATTAGTATAATAATTATTTTAACAACATTACCATACAAATGCCCCAATAAGTGCTGATCAAGTTTGTTATTTGTATAAATACATTGAATACTCAGGTTCATACTGATACCCCCGGGCACTAAACTTGCCCATGCTGGACTCAGAGTCACTATTTTCATTTGCAGACATTATGTACTTAGCCACTAACCCCTGAAATTGACGTCTAAGGAAGCAAAATTCATTACTGGTTTGATGCGGGAGTCTGCTGTCATGATAAAAAATCATGGGAATTAATAGTTTTGATAGGCAGTCGTTTATGTAAACAGATGCCACCATGTCATGATTTATCAAGTGCACAGACTTCTGGGAATGATTTTATTGATAAGAGATGGAACATGGCTACCTTGATGATAGTGCAAATGGGCTATTTGTCATTGATTTAATTACCTTAGGAGATGCCAAGTTGCAATTAGAGTGGGTGTAAAAGAAATAATAATTTATTATCTGTAACAGTAATACATGTTCAAAAAAGGGTGCCAAAACACTTTAAGTAACTTTGCAATTACAGCTATAGTCAGTATCTGCAGTTGTTGCTATACCTGTTTTCGTTTTCTTGTTACTCCCATCAATCAATATCTGATTATTCTTGGGTGTTGTACATTGTACACTCCGGTGTGTTTGCAGGATGAGCCTACATGCATGAGGATAGAACCTGTGTAGGGATCTTTAACCTGCACAGGGGATGATTGTCCCTGCACAGGGGGCCTCCAGTTAAAGTCCCGATCCGAAGGACGGCGCCTGAGGACGGCGCACTGTATCATGTCATTCCATATACTTACAACCTTCTGACAGGAGTTCCCACTTCACAGGTACATGTACCTATCGCAAGGTAAACATGCAACCGGTCGACAAAGTGGTATAGGGCTCACACGGTAAGCGAGAGAGCCTGGGTTTGAGTCCCGGTTGAGTCACGTTATTTTTTTACCACTGTGACATTAGGTCACAAATTGGTGACACAGTGTGGCCCCGTGCTATGGCTGCCAGCAGCTGTAGTAGCTGGTGTACCACAGGTATATATCAGACACATACACTGAAAAAATGTTATAAGAGGCCACTTTTCAAACTCATTTTTTTGTTTCTAAGCCATGTTCAAAATTGCACGATTTTTTGCCAAAAGACGTGTCTTTTAAGTAAGTAAAGTTCCAAAGTGTTAAGAAATAATTTTCTTTTACTAAAGACGTTTTTGGAGTAAAAATGCAAAAATCAATGTTTTTAAATAAAAAATTGGACACAGCACATCATTTATTGAAATTAGGAACGGGTGTCATCAAAGGGGTCGTTACGGCTCGGAAAAACATCAAACATTCGAATTCTCTCTACTGGTAGAATTTTTATGCATTTTTAAAAATCGCCAATTTTGAGATTTTTTGGAAACTTCATAAATGTGCCTCTTAAACATGTTGACCCCTGTTAAATTCACTTGATGAGGCCTGGAAATGAGAGATATAACTCGACTGAACTGTTTTAGACCATTTTCGAGGACCAACAGGTCAAGGCTGCCGCACACTTCCGGTTTCAATGCCAATTTTTAACGAACAAAATAACAAAATTTGTGGACGATTTTTTTAATTTTCAAAGTTTATCAGAGTCTAGTATTTGACCTAAATAATCGCTGAAAATTTCAATGCCGTGCTGCTGATAATAACGCAACTGGAGAAGAACAAAGTTGGTATGCAAATTGCATACAAAAGCTGAATTCCTGTTATTCAGGTTGTTGTCTTCTTGCATGTACAAAACAGAAACGAAGATTCTTATTGCAGCAACACTTTTGACTTAATTTTATCTTGCATCATGGCAGTCAGTAGCACTTTCAAATAAATTAAAATGTAAAAACACAACGTCATAATATGACATTTAATTTGATGTTAATAAAGTGTGACTTTTTGAAATAGGGTACCTTTACACATGCTTCGTCTGTGTGAGAAGTATCACGCATTTTGGAATGCAGAAACTCACAGAACCACTGTTAGACATTGGTTTATTCATATGATCATGAATTTTAATTGATCGTATTTTACTTTCTGAACTAGAAGAAAAAATATGAGGTGGCCTCTTATAACTTTTTTTCAGTGTACACAGCCATGCTGTAAGAGCTAGTTTTACAGCGACGCGTAGTGTGTCTGGATATTGTTGCAAGTTCAGGAACGCTGAGCTTGGTTAGTGGCTGGATGGGTGACCCAAGTTGGAGCATGGACGACTGGGTACTCAAAGGGGTACCATCAGATACTTTACTGGCGACGAGGTACTTGACAAGCTCATGTAGTGTAGTGTACTAGGCGACGAATCTAATTCAGCAGGGGGAAATGTAACTGGTCGACATGTGGCTCGGTAACTCAGTGGTCGAGTGCTCGCACTGTAAGCGAGAGACCCTGGTTTCCATTCGAGTTACATGCTTTTTCCGCTTGTGGCATTTAATAGCTTGGTGTGTGTCTGCGCTCGGGCTGGGAGCAGCAAAATGGGACTTCTTGTCAGTTCGGGCATGGTTCTGAGCAAATTCGGGGGCGCATCTTATTAAGCAGGGAAACTTACGCAATCTGTGAGTCCTCGTTTTTGATTCATCATGGTGGTAATCATGATTTATTTGTTTGTCCATGAAGATTCATTGACTAGTTAGAGATTTACCATGAGGACTGAACAACTAACTAAATGTTGTGAACCACTGCATAAGCTGAGGGTGAGGTTAGGTCCCTGTAAAATCGATTTAAGCCGGTCAGTAATTTTTATTACTGATCGTTCCAAGGCGATACCTCTGTGGTGGTTCTTATTGTTTTATGTCTTGGTGTAAAAATTTTTGTGCTGTTTGTGCCTTATGTATGCTTTCACATTTTACTTAAGTTTAGGAAACTGAGATACACCTATTGGGAAAATAGCTGCTCATTCGGCTTACGATATGTTTTCATGGTACATGTATAAGTACCTGATTGTTAATTTAGTTTTTTTCCACCTCGGTTTTTTGAGTGGGAATCTTTCTGAATGCGCCTTTTCCTGATCGTTGCCTACTTATACCTTTTTATTTTATCTGTAGATCTGTCTCCAGATACTTAGTCGATCATTTACTGATCATAACCTCCGGTGTGGGGTGATTTTATGAAAAACATTTGGGATGGGCCATCTAAACTACTTATTTTGTTTACTTTGTTTTTCTTTCGGTCCTTTGAGATCAGTAAAGATATCCAGAGTGTTCAAACACTTACGTTTAGAAACATAATTCTAAGCATTTTTAAATTAAATGTATTTGACCCCGTTTAGGAATGTGTCTTTGATTAATAAATAATAAAAATAATTGTTAGATCCTTTGGAAGCAGTAAAAATACAAAGCTAGAAGATGGGCCATATTGTACAATTTCGGGTAATGAACCTTCATCAGTGAACCTTTATAAAACTGGCAGCGAAAGCCAGACATTTTGCTGCAATTTCAAGAATTTACATCTGTGTAGTCTAAATCAAAGACTCAAATTCCCAAAGGGGCCAAAAAATCAAAATACTGTTAAGAAGATGATTCTTAACATATAAAAAATTGAAATACTTCATAAATATTCACTGATCCCAAAGGATCAAAAGAAAAATATAATCTGCACTATGGATGATGTACGGGGAGACTTTTTAGGGCCGCCACACGGCACAACACTAGCTGCAGCAATAGCAAATAAAAATAATTGTTAGATCCTTTGGAAGCAGTAAAAATACAAAGCTAGAAGGTGGGCTAGAAGATTAAGACTTGTGGTGTATTTCCTCGAACAAAAGTGGGTGATAAGAGAAGTGAGAACAAGGATGTTAGTATAATTATAAGTATCGTTTAAGATAAAAACAGATGCTAGTATTTAAGGAGATTTGGTCTATCTAGAACCAGCTGTACTAAACTGTGCCAGAGTAGAAAGTACGATTATATGTGTTGTAAGAGCATTCCATTTGAGCCGCATCGTGAGAAAACCGGATTTTTGCCTAGGCGAAAACAAAGGCGCAGATCAGCTTCGCGGTAACCGCGAAGCTGATCAGCGCCTTTGTTTTCGCTACACGGATAGTACAATTCCTCTTCTACTTAAATCCGAAATTTCAAGCGTCTAGCTCTTTTCTGAGCTGGTACAGGTCGGTTTGTGTCGGACCTGGTCGGAAACCCCGAAGACCGGTTTTCTCGCGTCGCGGCTCATTTTATTTTTTCAATTGATGCTTAACGCCCCAGTCAACAGCTATCGGCAAGTCAGGACGTTACCTCCATTTTATGGGACTTTTACCTAAAGATAGGATGACATGGTATCCAAAACGTGCTTCAAATTATATAACCTCCCAACTACGTCAATAAGGCTTATATGTACGGATGGTTTGACTTGAAACCACCACTTTTCCTGAGAAGATTAACAAGTAATCAGATGGTCAGTCAGTAGCGAAGAAGCTTTGCCTGGAGGCAAAAGCCCCATCTATTTCTTTAGGTCCCAATGGGCGGAGCCCATTCAGATTTATGATTGTACGCGGGAACAATGTGTACTTGTAGTCTCTTAGAGCTGTGATCTGCCGGTCTGACCGGTAGTGATTTCTTGATGAACTACACAGTATCCAAAATCTGCGTCTACACGGTTACTAAATCCTCAAAATTGCTAAAAATTACTGGTCTCTACAGAGTAGCCTGACCGATATATTCAAGCTCAAGTATTTTCTTCTATGACAGTCTCTGTGGGCTGCCATGGCTTCGGAGAGTGTTTGGGGATGTAGGCTAATATACCTTTGTAGAAAAGTGACGATGTTTGCTGTAAAAAAGATAAAAAGTCGTGAAATCCTGGCCTGTCTCTGCTTAAATTGAAAATCACGTAAGACACCCGCTCATTTCAGCCAAATTCTTGCCACAGTGATCAGACTCAGGGTAATGGCAATATCAAAATCGTAAACTCTGATTTTTTCCGAGCGTGATAGTGTTTGAGACTGGCCCCTACCATTGAAAATGGCTGATATTTTTACAAATGAAAGGCTATTTTCAAATTCCCTGATTGACTCGCGGCCATCTTAAAACGTTCTACACCGGTATCAAAAAGTCTACACGAGATCACGTATACGACTGTGTACTAACACAAATAGAAATATTGTAAGCTGAGTCAGCAGCTATTTCCCAATAGGTAGCCACTCAGTTACATGGACTTAATACATGAACATGTACAGAAGATGTAATCAGCACAAAAACACCAAAACATTAAACAATGAGAACCACAACATAAGTATCGCATTGGAGCGGCCAGTAAATCACTTGGGGTAAAGTTTTATTGCAATTGGCCCACTTGTCTCGGAGATTTGTATATTTGAATATGTGGATGGACAGACAGACAGACTGACAGACAGACAGACAGACAGACAGACAGACAGACAGACGCAGGCTCAAGCCCCATCATATAAGCTCAAAAATATCAAATCACAATTATAAAACAAGTTTTATTTCTCTTCGTTTGACGTTACCTCAGGGAATTTCACGGAAGCAGATGAGTTAAATATTGATGAAAGACATCAAACGATGTGATGTCTTCAACAATTATCATTGATATGATAGATGGTCGATTATTCAAATCCCTCCTGGCAAATTTTAGAGTTTAATACATTTTAGTACATGTACGTTAAGTATTGATATCTCACATCGCACCTTCTTCGCAAGCCAAGGGTACTAAGTCCATTTCGTTCCGTGCGTAAGGAACGATGTGGACTTAGTACCGTTGGCTTGCGAAGATGACAACGCACGGACACGCGTCTATTGTTTATCCTTCTAATGCAAAAGCAGGGAATTCACAAAAGCCAATCATCTCTATTCTATACACATCCGTGGAAGCCACTGAATATTAAAGAGGGTTGAGATTTAATTCTGTATATATACATTTAATGCACATTAGGCGTTAAAAATCTGCACTCCGATACACTTCGTGACCTTGCTCCTCTTCCGTGACAGAGGTCTAGCGGACCACCGATGAAAATATTCCGTCTATGCGTTAAAAGGACCCACGTGTAAAACGCATCCATCAATGATGGATTAACTTTTTAGCTCACTTGTACGAATAATGTACATGAGAGCTATTGCAGTCACCTGGCGTCTGCGTCGGCTGCAAAAATATTAAAGTTTTCGGTTAAAGTTTTTATAAGTCTATATTCTTGAACCTGCGGATGGATCAAGTTGATACTATGCCTGTGGTTAGATATGGGTCTGAAGTTTTATGCTGTGACCCACCTGCGTGACCTTCGGTATTTTATGTTAAATTTTTAGAACATAATATCTCTTGGACCTGCTTTTGAATCAAGTTGGTACTATGCTTGTAGTTAGATATTGGTCTGAAATTTTATTTTGTACCATAGTGTCCGACCTGGTTGACCTTGAGGTCAAGGTCACGGACTTTGAAATTTTATGTTAAAGTTTAACTGTTTAAAGTTTTTATAACTCTATATCACTTGAACATGTAGATACTTTTGTTAGCTATTGGTCTAAAGTTTTATGCTGTACCATCTTGACCCACCTGGTGACCTTGAGGTCAAGATCACAGACTTTGTAATGTTATGTCAATGTATTAAGACTTTTTTAACTGGTCAAGAATCTAGTTTATACATTGAAGCCTATTATTTATTGGTCTGAAGTTTTAAGCTTTACCATCATGACCCTCTGAGTGACATTGAAGTCAAGGTCAATGACTTTGAAAGTAGACTTTAAAGTTAGAGTGGCAAAGCACAAGTCAGGCAAGCTACGCTGTCCTGCGACAGCTCTTATTGAAAATCTTTATGAATTCTGTTAGGTCACGGGCCACGAGTAATTTGGTTAATTGGTTCAGAGAAGATTTTAAACTTTTTAGCATGATATATATATATGGGTGTGATGACCATCTTAGTCACGTGACCTGGCCCATTGTAAGAACTTTATTCCCCATCAACAAGAACTTGGTAACTAATGGGCCATGGTGTCGGGATACTAAGTCCGTGTTAACATTTGTGTGTACATTTTATACGGCAGACAGCGCCTTCGTATTGCACATAGTTTCGGAAATCGCCCTTTGCTATTAGCAACGAGCATCAAAGCCCTGGTTAAGAAAGTATGCCTTAGACTTTCTAAGCCAGGGCTTTGATGCTCGTTACGGAGAGTCACGGAATAAACTGCATCCAGAAAGTTGTTCCCCTTTATAGCGCCGGGAAATATTACGGAACTATACGAGCAGCAACGAGCACCAAAGCCCTGGCAAAGAAAGTCTGCCATTGCTTTTTTCATATTAAGTAAAATGTTTTACACATATCCTATCATATGTGGCATATTATAATCGCTATTTGTCAATAATTTCTTTCTTTGAAACAATTGTCAACACTTCGGAAAAGTTAAAGTCCCGAAGTGTTCTGAGCGACCGGATGATGAATTGTGAAAGTTTTTCTAGTTATAAAACCAAAAATGTGTGCTGCATACGACAGGATATGTAAACTTTTTTCACAAATGACTTAAGCAAACGGCACCACAATTTTCCTAACTTAGGTATAGTCCGAACGGTTAACATTTCCTGTGACGTCACCGTTATGTACACAAATTATAGTTTACTGGAGTTTGTTTCAAGACAGTGGACCAAGAAGAAGCACTTTGAAAATAGCCGGATGGTACGTACACACCGGACGCTAAAGCCGCAAAATACTATTACCATAATCATCTTGACGCCCCCGTAGCCGTGTAGGTACGAGTGCTGATTTTATTAACACGCTTAATCATTTGATCATGTCACCGCTATGGCTGGTGTAGGCTCAAGCCCACACGGGGCACAGGATTATGAGACAAGCCAAGTTCTGATTGCGGGTTTGCCAGGTGTTATTTCTCAGGGTTCTCTCGTTTTCAGCCCTCCTACTGGCTGGCCTGTCGAATATGAGCAGAAATAATATTGAAAGGGACGTTAAACTGAATAAAAATGTTATCTTGTGAGCATGGCGGCTATATTGATTTCATTCCGATAATTCCAATATTTCGCGGCTTTAGCGTCCGGTGTGTACCATCCGTCTATTTTCAAAGTGCTTCTTCGTGGCCCATGTATAAAGGGACATCACAAAGAGGACTCTGGAACAAGAAATTTGCGTATTTTATCAGTGGACTAAGTTGGTCCTCCGTCCACTGGAGACGCATCAGGATAACATGTCCATGTAATGTATAATCCTTACACCCAACTTTCAAATTAAAAGTTTCAAGTTTTAGAACTGTGAAAAAGTATGAACGAACATGGTTGTTTTCGTAAACTTTAAGGCATATCTATACTTCAATTAAATAATGTTGGTTAACATAAATGTGACTCTCTTTAAGCTTACCCGCAGTTAAAATTTCTGGTCGTTTTTCAGAACTTCCGGTTCATTGAAAACAATTTCTCTTGGTGATAAAATCAAGGTTAAGACAAGGATTTAGAATTGGATGGCATGAAACTTTATTACAGTATTCGACGCAAATTTAACGTAATTTGCAATTTGCTAGTCCCCCCGAATTAATTTTTAGACGTTCTTAAAATTTTGTCAATTTTGGTCAAAATGTAAGGTGCGTTACATTTTATGAACAGTATACAGCTGTGTTTAAGACAGAATTCTTCTTCTGAAAGAAGTGTTTACTCATATCATATGCAGCCAAGACCAATTTTTACTTATGACACAAGTTTTAAAGTGTGCCAGATTGACCATCGTTTTGAGCATTTTGGCCACTTATTCATGTTGTTGACTATAGCATCGAAAAATAGCCATAGTGACTCACAAACTAACTCAATTCTGATTTATGAAAGGCAATCAGAAACGGATGAATTATCGTTTCAAGGCAAAAAAGAGAACTGAAGAGGTTCTTAAAGTGGTAAAAATGAGTATTCATCACCACAAATTCTTGCGACTTTTTGTTTATGGGTACTCTTTATTGACGCCCAAAAACATAATGTTTCCGTGTTCGAAAAAACATGGAGTTGAGTCTGCTGGTAGGAGACATGTCATTCGTCGTTTTCTGTAAATCTGAAATAGTTATCTTTAAAATTGTACAAGTTATGACAGAAAATATACCTTTTGCGTTTCTTTATGTACTGAGTATATGTTTTGGGTCAAAAACAACTAAATATGTATACCCCTGTAAACCCCAGTTTACTATGATATAAAAGTGGGGTATATGGGGGTATACATTTTACGGACATGTTTTCTTGATGTTTGAGACATGTACGAAAACTTATATCCTGTACATGTAACCTTTTCAAGAATTTAGTCAAACACCATTAGCATACAGATGACCATACTCACCGTAATCGTGAGCACAATCATGACTACAAAGAGAACATTATCTAAACATTTTGCAATTTTTTGATACTTGTTAGAGTTTGCAACATTTGCCAAGTTGTCTTTCATGAGATTATTAGAGACGTCATCGTCTTGGCCGGATTCGCTATTAGCTACATATGTATACGTTTTACAAGCAGCGCAAGGCAGTCCGGCAATGCCGTTATGGTCGCCTTCCGCGTCAGATTTGTTCCACAGACGAAGAACGGCAACAGAATTGATCACGGACAGAGAACTCAGCGCAATGACGCTGACTAAATATACGACCAAAAGCGACACCGTTTTTGAAGTGCTGGGTAGCGAATCGTTCAGAAAACTGATGAAGACCATGTATGAGAGAAGTATAGTCATGCAAAATGACATCTTCTCTCCCGAATCTGCCGGGAGAACGTGAACCAGACAATTCAGTATGGACAATATCACGATCGGGATGCAGGTTGTCAGTACATAATAGGTCCTCCTCCGGCGCAAGCTCAATGTAAAAAACAATGTTGGTTGACTGAAATAACCGTAATCAATAATACCCCTCCAACCTTCGCTGCCCACTATTTCCCACATCCCATTTTGAGTATAGGCATTTAGTCCCATCTCCGAATGTGTTAGGTTTCCATCAATGTCATTGTAATAAGTCCAAGATCCTAACCAAAATGTACACGCTTGTGAGTCAAATGGATAAAGCCTAATATTGACCTCACAAATTGACTTAAATCTTTGACCCGGTTCCCAAATCACATTACCGTTCCTGTCTACAATAACACTTAGATCTGCATGTCCAAGCAATTTTACATTTTCCACAGTATTCAACAGCACGAAATCGGGCTTCCATACTTGGTTTTGTCGTAGATATAGGACGCTTACATTTTCATACTTCTCCTTTCCTTCCCATGCCAAAAATGGATCATTCCACTTGAACGTTAGCCACGTGCTAGATGTAAGTGTCTCTTCTCTTTCGTTAAAGTCCACAATATACATCAGGTGTAACGAAGCATTTACGATAATTCTTGATTTCGCAGACCACTTCGGGGCAATATTTGTGCTGTAATTTGCTAGAAGTTCGTTTTCCAGTTGTTTTATCTGTGCATTACAAGAACACCGTAAAATGACGTTCGTGATCACCAATAACATATATTTTAACATGGTTATTGTAAACTTTACGTTGATACAATTTTTGCTACAACCCCTTTGTTTCTGAATACCGGTTTATAAGCGTATTAAAGTTACGATGTACGTATTATAATCCGCCCTTTGTCTAACTGAAACTAGTTTGCCAATTTACTCTGTATTTTCTATACATCAGATTCCAACCGACACATGCAAAAAGAAAGAAATCGTCATCTTAGTGTTCTTATCATAAGAATTTTACGAGTGCGCAGCACAAGAAAACATAGATGTTTATCAAATCACAAGCTAAGTAAATCATATGCAATTATTTTGTAGAACTGTTATCACATTCTCTCTACGCAATTGTCTAGGGAACTGGTGACATATAGATTCATGATTATGTTTCTTTATACATGTATAAATTATAAGTTATTCATATGTATCATTCAATAGCTGTCAGCATCAGCTTTGTTGTCGCAGTTAAAGAGTAATTTCCCTCGGTGTGTTCATTAAACGTTTAAATCATTTAAAGATTTTGCCATATTACAATTATTTCATTCATTTAATTCATATGTAGCTTTCTTTGTTTCAGATCTTTAGTATGAAATAGGTTATGCAAAGCACCGCGAAAGCTCTCAAACTTCCAAGATTGACATAAAAATAAGTGTAACCGATGTGAGAATTGGTTTGTTGGAAATTAAAAAGTAAATGGTTTGTTTAGCAAGTTCAGCAATACTGCCTTCAAATATATTAGGCGTTCTTCTTGTTTGATGTACTGAGGGGACATTTTATGGGAAGGGTGTAACCAGTTTGTGCAAAAACACGTTTTCTACATGATTTTCGTAAAGTTATAAATTTACTTACCAGTATTCTTGAAATTTTGCACAATTTTTGCTGGAAATAAGAGTTTGACATTTGCCTTGAACGTAAATAATCACTAGGGGGCGCTGTGCTGGAAAGTTCACGTGATATGCAAATGCCGCGATACAGTAGATGCCGCGATATAGTAGGGTCGGAGTATACAATATCTGGCAACAAACTTTAGCCAAAAAAAAAACAAAAACTGATTCCCACAAAATGTCAACGGTTACCCGTGATTTCTTAATCATGCTTGTTTTGTTTTCATCAGTATAAATTGTTTTCATAAACATATGTGAATTTAATGTTTGTTTTGTTTTCATAAATTGTTTTCATCAACATAAATGTATGTTTTGTTTTCAAAAACATATATGGATTTAATGAGCAAAGTGAATTCAGAACAAATCGTTTGCATGTATACTACTAGTGTTGCTGCAAATACCGGAAACCAGAGACGACATCAGGTCCAGCTAATTTAATATATATATCCGATCCTAAAAATTGTGTTCTTTTGACATTTCTGTCATATAAAACCTGAAACATGATTGGGTTAAAAACGAAGCATACAGACTATCGCATCACATTTAAGTTATATCCTATACGCTTATACATGTAGCATACCATGATTTTCTAAACTGAAAAGAAAAAAAACAACAAATTGTTCCTATAAGTTTCTGAAATTTGTAATGTAGGCGTCAACCCTAGCCAACTTTGACACATGATGGACAGACGGTTATATAGGCGTCACACTTAGCCGATTTGACAGAAGATGGACACGCGATTATGAAAGTTTTCAAATTCGGCACGGATCGTGAAGACATGGATCATTCATGAGACTTGTAAGCCTTCGGCAGCAACCAAAATATTTGACATGACAAAAATGTTTGAAGGACAGACGAAGATTCAGTTTCAGGTTGAATTCATGTGTACATCTTGGGCGTTCTCAAAGACATCGTGAAGCAATCTTATCAAATTGGGACTACATCGTACTTCTGTTGTGAGACCATCGGCACCATCGGCTAGGTTTTGCTACACGAAAGAAATACGAAGGAGACGCAATGTGCCCGATTGTGTTAGGAACGCAACACGACATCGAATAGCCATCGCAACGCCATCGAATAAGCATCGTATCTGAAAAATTTAGAACACGATGGCGTCTCGATAGGAACTTGGCACGACGATATTAATCACAAAATGTACTAGCTTAGATTTTGTTTATCCTTTTTATCGGGAAAGTGTAAAACCGGGTAATATAGGAAAGACGGTCTCAAGAAAAGCATAAAACCGGGTATTATCGGAAAGACAGTCTCAAGAAAAGCATAAAACCGGGTATTATAGGAAAGACAGTCTCAAGAAAAGCATAAAACCGGGTATTATAGGAAAGACTGTCTCAAGAAAAACATAAAACCGGGTATTATCGGAAAGACAGCTTCAAGCAAAGCATAAAACCGCGTAACAATATCGGCACTGGCCTAAAACATTGAACGGGTTCTCTATGAGTTCTTGACGTAGCAGAAGCGACTGTGTAGGCATGTGGCTTGCGACTCGGCTTTGCCCTCACGGTCCATTCCGCTTAGGGACTGACGATCTTTCGTTTGTTCGCAAAATGTATACATCATATTTTGCTTCTTGCAGTAGTCAAACCTGGCTGACTGATCGGCGTTGAGTGTACATGCATCATCTCGAACGGACATTCTGTCCAGCGGGGAAGGGCTCTGAGATCCGACAACTCATCGAGTAGCAACTCCACCAGACCATCGCAAAAAGCTGTGCTCATTAAGCGCCAAGATCAAACGAAAGAATTTGTTAAAACAATTCGTTCAGCGAAGATCGCCTGGGTAACGCCCGCCTGAGATGATATAACGGCCGGGGCATGGAACAGCTTATTGGACGCAAGCGCCTTTTGGTATATTTGGGAATCATTGCACAGCAACGCAACTGAATTCCAGTGCAGGGATGCGCGTCATTTCAAGGGCATATTCACAAAGATGCACAGGAAAACGGCGGCCCTAAAAAGTCTCCCCATACATCATCCATAGGGCAGATTATATTTTCCTATTGGTCCTTTTAAGATCAGCGGGTGTATTCTGAGAAATCAGAAATTTATCATCGGTTTACCAATGTTTAAAATATTTAAATATTAAAATATTTGGCCCTATTTTGATAATACAAGTATTTGTATTGACTACCCAAATCTAAAGGGTCACTGAAAAGGCTATAGATTTGGCAACTTGGAGCCAAAGGGAATTACTGTAAAAACCTCTTCTTCAATTCAGATTACAGCTTCTGAACGTTATTGCCAAATCGTTTATCAAAATCTGCTAAAAGCCAGTCAATTAAAATAAAAAAATTCAACACATGTTGCTTTGTTTTTAACATGTAAAATAAATTAAAATCTTCATTGACTGCAAAATAAAACTAAGGTTGACAATTTTGGATTCTGAACAAAATCAAATCCAATAAATTTAAATCAAACATGGAATAATGCAAAGTGATCTCACACCTGCTATATAGACTTGTGTTGCGATTGAACGTTTATATTCTTATTGCAAACAAGCCAGGAATACACCGTTAAGACATTGGCTGACCATGCCTCCTAAGCTTTTGCAGTATCGTCCCCAGAAACTGTGTATTTCAATTGTATCGTGCTGTTTTGCATCGTACCGTACATTACATGTTCATGCATCATATCGTATCGTACCGTTACCATTTTGAATTGTAAATGTAAACTTGTTTCAAATCGAATCGTAGTTTTCACATTTGTATTGTATCGTATTGTAGTGTATTATTCTTATATAGTCGGATGGGAACATAGGATATGCATTAATAAAGAATACTGTGTTAGGGAACTGTAGACCATTTAATAATGCCAGCAAAAGAGCAACATGAAAAGGCACAGTGTACATATTATTGTATCGTATCGCATTATATCGTATAGTATCATTACACCTTTTCTTTGTGCTACAAAACTTAACACACCCTCGCTTACGAAGAACATTTACATTTTGGCAGACTTTCTAAGCCAGGGCTTGGATGCTCGTTGCGGAGAGTCACGGAATAAACTGCACACAGAAAGTTGTTCCCCTTTGCAATGAAATAAGAAAATAATATGCAAATTACGTTTATTCTGTGTTTGATATTTCATAACTATTAAGTCTGGAGGGTGGGTGGGTATGGTGGCAGGTGGTGGTTATATAGCGGAATAATATTACGGAAATATACGAAGCATCAAAGAAGCTTTTTTAAAACAGACCTGTGAGCCAAGCTCTCTATTAATACTGGACTATATTTTTCGATTGCCATATAGTATCGCTGATTCGTTTGGCGGAGTATTGTGCAGCCACCCTCTGCATATGCTATATCCTTAAAATGCAAAGGAATGCGCATGAACCAGAATAAGTTCACAGCACCGAAGAATCCACCTAAAACGAAACTGAAACAAAGTCAGAAAAAGGAAACAAAAGTAAGCAGTGGAGCCGTGGTAATGGTATATGTAGCTAGCCATCATAGCACTATATTAGACAAAAATTAAAAATTGTTAGGTGGCTCACCACCTGAAGTTTGCCTAGTGTGTTTTAGAAAGGAAAAAAATCAAAAGAAGTCATTGCCAGCAACTAAATGAATTCAAAGGTAACTATGAAACACACAAATGTTTACTCGATGCAATATGAAATACACAAATGTTTACTCGATGCAATATGAAATACACAAATGTTTACTCGATGCAATATGAAATACACAAATGTTTACTCGATGCAATATGAAATACACAAATGTTTACTCGGTGCAATATGAAATACACAATTGTTTATTCGGTGCAATTAGTTTTGCGACTGTGTAAAATGTAACCTGCAAAGCTCGTTGAAAAATAACATGTACAGGCAAAAGGTATACAATTACGCACCATGGAAAGTAACAGTATAAAAGCCTAAAATACACATACAAATAAGCATAAATACACACAATGCTATAAACAGTTGAAGTATTTATCATTATGGCATACACACTTCGTAAAATGCCTTGACGAGACACATTCATAACTAGAGTTTCTGCTAGAAATTTGTTGTTCAGCATCTGCAGACTCAGTTTTTATACAGTTCGCACAAAATCGTTTCCTCGAGTTGCTGTTTTGTATAAAGCCATCAGATTTTGCAGATCTGTTTGCTCTATACATCTCCGCGCAAGTGTCATTAGCTTATGTTTGTCGTTTAGAAGTTTACTAGATCAAACCCTTCCTGAAGTTGTCTGTTCCTTTCTTCAAGGTCCGCATTTTTCAGACGAAACAGTTCAGAGTTAATTGGTGATATTTCACAGTTTCGTGCATTTGTTCTCGTTCTTCTTAGTAACGCTTCCCTTCTTGATTTTGTGCTGATTTCAATTGTTCAAGTTCATTTTGTAGTTCACTAATTCTTCTTTCGGCGACATTTAAACGCGAAATCAACGTGGTATTCACAAGGTCATGTCGCTCGACTGGTCTACAAAGCAATCTCCTAAACTCCATGTCGGACAGTTCTGCAACTGGTAGGGACGAGCATACAGTTTTCGTTTCCAGATAAGCCTGTCTTCGCTTAAAGTCCCGAAATGTCTGAGCACTGCTTTTGGAAGTTATTTGAAAGTTTCTATGATGAAAAGAAGGTTTCGGCGGATTCCGAATCCATACATTACGAAAACTTGCCCAAGCAATATACAGAGATTTTTTCACCTGTAAAAATTGAAAATTTCGTGAGAAAAAGTTTAATATTTTTCTTATTTTTGCTCAAAACATAGATTGTGGGTACACGTTAGAACCGCCTCCTTTCGCTAAACATTGCTACTGTTCTGATTTTTTTTTTGTGAGAAGGAGCATGCCCGGATTATGTCCACCAAATTAATAAGAGCTGGTATACTCCAGTTCTTATGTGAGTTTCTGTAAGCGTTGGGGATCAGCTCGAAAACACAAGAGACAGAATAAAGTTGCTATTTTGTGTTTTATTAAAGTTAATGACTCAGTATTGTAAAACAGTTCTTCCAAAAGCATGTACATGTAGTATATGTAGTAACTGGTATCCAAGTTTTACATGCATATTCAAAGTTCTCAACAACGCAACACTTTAAGATTTCCGTAATGGTAAACTCCAAGAATTTTACGTCTTAACTCTGTAGTTGGAAATCCTAACTGTTAGAGCACAATTCAAGAAACATGAAATTCGAACAAAAATTAAAAGGTAGCGCCCCGAAACAATCATGTGTTCATATTTCCAACCAATAAATTTTCCCTATTAACATAAGAATGATGCTCATTTACACACACACACACACACACACACACACACACACACACACACACACACACAAATGGTTTCCGCCGCAGTACTGGCTCTTTGAGCGTGATTTGCATCTCAGTATTTTCAAATATTTTTCTGCAACAGATTGAGAACTTAATAAGCCTATTCTTCGATTCAGCTTACAGCTTCTTAACGTAAGAATCGTACATCAACAAAACATGCTAAAACCAGTCAATTAAAATAGGGAATTAAACAAACGTTGTTTTGTTTTAAACAATCCATATAAGTCATGTAAAATAAAGTAAAATAATCTCCGCAAAATGCAAATAAGGATGGCAATTTCAATTTTTGCATACGAAACATTTTGATACCAAACAAGACTGATTAAAATTTAAAATTGATTCATACACAAAGTATCAAAAATCGGCATCATAATATCATTCTTGAAAACATTCTAGAAATCGCTTGAAGTTTGAGATTCCTCCCTCAATGTTGAGTTGATCTTGGTCATATTGTCCCAGATCCTCGAAATGTGTCTTGAGCAGCTTCTTCCAGACACTGGATGTCGTTTTTACTTTTAGATCAGGCTTTTCCAGTGACTTCGGCTTAACAATGGCGACTCCGTTACGAAGTTGAACGGAAATTGTTTGTTTGACGTCGGTAAAATGAAACACGACTGTTGTTCTTCTGTCGCCGCAAACTTCAGGCTGGAATCTTATTTGGAAGATGACGAAATGTTGTTCAACAGGAAGAAATTCGATCACGTCCATTTCGACCTCGGGTGGTATTTGGATGTCAATTTCTGCACTCGCCTCGAGTGCGCATGTAAAGTAGTAGTTCCTGGCATTGGGACTCAGTTGTCGCGCAGCTAGTGACGTCATAGCTTCTACCTTTAGGTTTCTCGCTAGTTGGTTGAAGCCGTCCACCTTAAGTGCATGCGTGGCGAGTTCTAGTGCCCACTGAAACTGCTTCTCATTTAACGCTTTCTGTGCAGACTCCAACAAATTCCCCATGCCTCCCGCCAATTCAACCATCATGGCCGCCTTCTCGTCTGATTGAATTGAAAACAGATCTTCTGGTTCCCCGTTGAACCAGCCTAGATATTTGTTGAAGATTCCCTTGACAGACCAGAACACGGTACCATAGTATTCTCGATTGTAGGGGTGCAGACGAAGGTTGTCTGGAAGCTGCACACGGTGGGCAATGTCGTCTGGCGATAAGCCTACAAAATGGCCAAGGTAAAATATTAGTTGACTATGCTTTGCAGTGGTACTAAGAAATGTCTACATGTATACATGTATTTATTGATAATTGTAGTATCCTAACTTGATGTCGCATTACATGTACCTGCTTTGCGGAACGAGCAGATGATTCTCTGAGACTTGAGATAAACATATTCTCGATTTTTTTTCTCCAAAATATCGTCTTACCTTTATTTATAAATCTAACTGTCTGATCATGTACATATTGTATAGCGTCTCTGTAAGGTATCAAAGCGTCCCGAATAGTTTGCTTTCCGCTGATTGGTTGAGTATGACTGGGCACGAGATGTTCTGGTTCACTGTCAAGGATCTTGTCCAGTGATGTGTACCTGAATCAGACACAATAACACTTTAAATTCGCCTTGATGTTAAATTTTTCATCGATTTTTTGTCAGAATTACAATTATGAAAAAATGCCCCCCAGTAGTGAAGTTGGCTACAAAACGCGACCTTGTATAGCATGTAATGTACATTGTGTAGGATTAACAGCATTTACTAGGACAAAATGATCTGCAAAGTCTATTTTTCAAGTTTATACGAACAGCAAAGCCGCATATCAGTCTGTGCATTAATACAGCGTTTTGAGCTTTCGATAATACAATGTGAGTGAAAATAACGATTAATATGGTCGTCTCAGGAACATCCGATTTGTTTAATCGGGTTGGGATCCATGGTATGACGTCGATATTCTAAGGCTTAATACGCTTAACTTTGATAACTCTGATCATGACTCTGCCAAATGCATGTAAAATTCCTTTGATCAAATGCATCAGGGATATTTTTGAACAATGTGATTCAATCCATAAAATGGTAAGGGTCGCAGCGTTTAACTACTGTTAATGAAATGTAAGTATAGATTACCAGTCAACGGCGTCCCTTGCAGTCGCCCCTCGGATTGTGTAAATATTGGGAAAAGCCTTGTAGAAGTCATCACCACATAGGAATGCCTTATCACGTGGTATGTATAGTCCAATCTGGTCGTCAGTTTCACCAGGAATATGGTGCAGTACCACATCTAGACCTGTTGTTTTTGGGGTACAGATGACATATTCTTTATGTGGTGGTGGGTAATACACATACATTACGAAAACTTGCCCATGTAATATACAGATTTTTCTTAGGTTGTAAAAATCGAAGATTTTCAGAAGAAAAACATGATATTTTTCTTATATTTGCTCAAAACATAGATTGTGGGTACACGTTAGAACCGCCTCGCGGTTCTAACGAGTACCCACAATCAATGTTTTGGAGCAAACATAAGAAAAATAGGTATACCCCTGCAAACCCCAGTTTGGCTATATAAAAGTGGGGTTCATGTGGGTATACATTACACGGACATGTTTTCCTGATGAATGGGAAATAGACACATGTGCATTCGTTTTGTTATACTGCTTTGGATTTTTCTCGTCAAAAAGACGATGTTTTTTGTAAGAAAATGCAGTTGACATTCCGATTCTTATTTTCTCTTGTCATTGAGATTTTGACCCAATAAAAATATAACAAATGTAACTGAGATCCTGCGTTGATTGCTGAAGACGACAGCAATCCCTTAGTTTTAAATTGTTGTAAATTCATGCACAGGTTCAAAGATAGAAAACTTACCTATACAATGATGGATCATACAATGATGGATCATACCTGCTATTTTCGTTTCTAGACGCTCATGTTTTAGAAGTCTATTTGGATAGACGAGACCCATGCTGTGTTCTCTAGAGGTTTCCAAAAATGGACCGATCCCGTCATTTATCACCTGTTCACTGGTAAGTTCGTAGCCAAACTGTCGGTTACTACGTATCATTCTAGCCTCGGCACCAGTTGTTAGGAATAGGTTAATGGCCTTAGGGGTTGTTTTGTGGGCCCATATGTCCGGTGGATTGTTCGGATCCTCGATGAAAGCCTGCAAATACGACAAAGTAGTTGTAGACTTTTCAGTCATGTCAAATAAGAAAGGAGGCTTATTATATTTCGTTTTTGAAATATCTTACAATTTTAAAACACAAAACCTCCATGGAACGTGAAAGTTTAATGATGATTGCGACAAACGACCGTTTTACTGTTAAATTGCAAATTGTCATTTCAAAAGCCTAGACATACAAGCACGTAAATCATGCTTGGTTTAATCGTACTTTGTTATTTCATAGAACGATCAGTCGTTTCATACCTTTTTGTTTATGCTGGTCAGCTAGTTATTGCTTAACAAGCTGAGAGGCTAGCGTTTGTTAGACGTTGTCGAGAGTTTTAGAACTTGTGCATGAATTTTGTTACTTAAAACAAAGGAATTTCTACGGAGTGGAAACTCCTTTCTTAACTCATTTAAGCCTGGCGTCCCTTTTATGGGACACAGGCAAACAGAATAGTCCCAGATGTGACGCCGCAGAACGCGACGTCCCATCTGGGGCTATTCTGTTTACACAGAGAAATTTCATCGAAAATGAGATAAAAAAAATCACTCCTAACACCCCTAAAAATGAAAGTGGACTAATCCAATTGATAATGATGGGAAAATCCAGTCGTCAAATATGGGTTAAGACAAGCATGGTAACCTGATTTTGGATCTGCAAAGACGACACGTTTTCCCGTTTATTACCTTAGCCCCCCACGTATGGTCAGGGTGCTGATGTGTGTAAATTATTGCTTTCACGGGCTTCTTCGAGATCTTCCGGAACTCGGTGAAGATTTGTCGGCCACTTTCGACTGTTTCCGTAACATCAACGATAATCAGGCCCTCAGGTGCGTCAATCATGATAGAGTTACTGAGAGAATAACCAATACCCATGTAGATATGATCTGTAACCTAGTAACAACTTATAGGGATCAAACATGATTTTCCATTCATTAACATTCGCTAGGTCCCGAGGGGAGTGTTGAAAACCGAGGGCGTAGGTTTTCAACACTCCCCTCGGGACCTAGCGAATGTTAATGAATGACAAAATCATTTTTGATCGCTATTATTGCATAAATTCTGCAGAAACGAAAGAAATAAAGTGCAGAAACGAAAGAAATAATGTGCACTATATTTTACAGCCTCAGCACATTTTCATACGCGTAATAGCGTCCATTTTTATGCTCGTTCCGGGCGGACTTCAGTTTGTGATTACTAGCACGTGCTTTGCGTGCCGCCCGGTAACGAGCATAAGTAAAAGCCATGTATTAACAGCACGTGCGCACGTGAATTGCAATATTAATGCATGGCTTTCTCTTCATTAATAAACGGCTGTTAATATCGTGTGACACGAGTTTTACAAGTTTTACAAGTTTATTCGTTCATGCAATAAGCCATTTGGCCCATGAGCATATATACAAAATACAAAATATAATAAACATGCAGGATAGCGAACATAATGCACAATATTCAAACAGCGTATAGCATTATAATGATCATAAATATCAGATCGGGAGAGTGTTTACTTTGTTCATATCCCAACAATCCCGAATTTGATCATTTCATATTCCGTATTCTCTATGTTGATGATCATAATTGCTTGCGAGCAACTGCCGGGTTCTGTGTCAGACCTGGCTGTGTTTACAAACTCCTACACTTGTAATATTTGATTTTAACATACATATATATATACAATTACAATGGCATGTTTACTCTTCTAATTCGAAAAGCCTTTTCAATATACATACTTAGTCGTTTGGTCTTTATTTTACTGTCTGTTTGGAGAAGCTCGATGAATTTGTACATATTAGGGCGCCGCCAGAAGTATTTACTAATATAAGTTTTCCTTAATTCGATATATAACGTGCATTCTAAAACGAAATGGAACTCATCTTCTAAGACACCGCATAATTTACATTTTCTGTTGTTCAATGCTATTGCCCTTGGTTTCACCCAACGCCCTACTTCTACTTCAAGTCTATGTGAAGATAATCTTAATTTGCTTAAACTTATTCTAAATTTTTCGATATTTATAGAATCCAAATAGCACGGGTATTTATGCAATAATAAATAATAACAATTACAGAATTTTATCAATGTTTGTCTTGACAAGTTTCCGAAGAAACCTATATAGAAATATTTCGCTTAATCATGTTTATTATAGCTTACATGCAATTTACCAATTGAAGATGCTATTTTTACAAGGATTCTGCAAACTGTTGAAATTCTCAAACCGTCGGAAGACCTGAACAAACGACTTTGATGAACTAAATGTACAGTGTAGAATGCTTCGGGGTTGCTTTTGTCATGACTCCACATTTGTCAGTTTCCTTCAATGTTTCTTTCAAGTCTAAAATAATGAAAACAAACATACGAGTACATTCCATGATACGAAATCGATTGACTCCCAAATACCTGTTTGATTTCCTGTTTGAACTCTTCCGAGTGGTTTCTGAGCTCCTCCTCAATTTCCGTCGGGTCAAGGTTCTCCATCAGTCGGCGCCGGTAGTTCTGTCCGCTGTAGCTCTGGTACACCTGATGCCCAAAGTACGCTGCCATGATGGCAAGCAACGCCGCCAGGGCAACGCTGGTAGATTCCATTCTTCAGTGATGGAGCGCTTTAGAGATTGACGCCTTCTGCAATGAATAGTTAGATTTATGAAAAAGATTGCACCATAATCAACTTATATTCCCTAGACGTCGTCTTTATTTCATGTAGGCGTATGCCTTTTCATTCTCGTTTTTCATAATTCGTTCAAAATGTGCATGCATGCGCTAAAATATCTAAGATCTTTTCAACATGTAAAGATCATAATACAAAATCATTATACAAAATCTAAATAAATGCTAAATCAGTTATAGAATCAACTGATTTTTGCTCCAAGGCACCCGGGGGTTTTGTGAATTAATCCATAGTTTAAATGACATTTTATCCCGACCTTATGAGCCGCAGTTGTTCAAACGCCCTATCATCGTAACCGACAAACATTCTTGTCATAAATTCATAAGTACTTGTGATGAATGCGCAATGTTACATTCTTCTGCGTTATCCGATCTTGAGGATTGCTTATCTGATCAGTACAACATCCTGTCAAGCTGTAAAAGAACACTTGGCACTTGTTAGTCGTCCTCACAAATCATGAAATGTTCACAATTTTATTTAATTTTTTGAATTCTTGGTGAATTAAACTCATAAATGAGCCGCCACATGGGAAAACTAACAATCTGCCTAGGCGAAAACAAAGGCGCAGATCAGCTTCGCAGTAACTGCGAAGCTGATCAGCGCCTTTCTTTTCGCTACTCGGATAGTACAGTTCCTCTTCTACTTAAATCCGAAATTTCAAGCTTCTAGCTCTTTTCTGTGACTGTACAGGTCGGTTTGTGTCAGACCTGGTCGGAAACCACATTGTTGGTTTTCCCACGAGGCGGCTCAAATGACAAAGATTAGCAACAACATTCTAAAAATCACGCCATTGTATGCATACCCCATTACGAAAACTTGCCCATGCAATATACAGAGAAGTTTTTCGGAAGCAAAAGTTGAAAATTTCATTGGAAAAAATTGGTTATTTTTCTTATTTTTGCTCAAAACATAGATTGTGGGTACATGTTGGAACCGCCTCGCCGAGGCGGTTCTAACGAGTACCCACAATCTATGTTTTGGAGCAAAAATAAGAAAAATAGGTATACCCCTGTATACCCCAGTTTTTCTATATAATGGTGGGGTTAAGGGGGTATACACTCTGCCGCACAGCCTCCAAAACCAGGACCATTTTTGGTCCTCCTTCAGATTAATTGGATAATTGGCCAGGCAGTATATTATCACAGCAAGCAAAATAGGAATACCCCTGCATACCCCAGTTTTGCTATATAAAAGTGGGGTTCAAGGGGGTATTCATTACACGGACATGTTTTCGTGACCCTTTGTCAAACTCACAGGCAGACATTCACGTAATTTTGTCAAAATATATCTCCACACTGGAATAATGTGAATTTTCATGCACGGCCTTTTATGATACGTATTACGTGACTTTATTTTTTATTCTAACACACCTCGCCTATATAGCAAATGGTAAAAAAACGTGTTATATTGTGCAACAATTTCACTGGGCGAATAAGCGTGACGTTACTTTGCGGCATTTGTGACGTCAGCTATCCCACAAAGCAGCGTTAGACGGTGAAACGTCGTTTTAGCGCCCAACAAACGTAATAAGTGTGTGTAAATACCAGCATTACAGTCAAATTTTTGGCGGGATATCTGCAATGCAATGGCGGAAAGCTGCAATAAGGCTCAACTCACTCGAAAGCTGAACGATATCGACGGTTTCAGCAACATTTATTCCGTTTATTGTATGTTAGAATCGAAATAGATCAGCTCAAGTGCGTGAATTGTTGAGTAATAATTCACTGTTTGTCGGTCAGTTGTAAGAAGATAAATCACTTGCGCTACGCGCTCGTGATTTGATCTTCTTTACAACTGACCTCCAAACAGTGAATTATTACTCAACAATTCACTGCTAGAGCTGATCTATTTCTTAAGCGAAATTCAAGGTATTTTACGCTTTATAAACCGATACAAAAACAAAAATAATTTTATCTGAGATAATTTATCTTATAAAGACATGTATGTAAAGTTTTTAGTGGTACGAAAAATGTATTTGTTTCCCTTTCCTGTTTGCATTTTATCTGTAAATCTTTAGCGGAGGGTAGCTATTTTTCGGTGTACTGCTACTTTTGACGTTACGTCAATCACTAGTACATTAGCGATGTCAGGTGTTATAAAACGCCGTTATGCCGCGTCACGTGCGACGTTGCTTAGCGGCGCCAGCGGAACAAGAATCGACGCTCTTATGTCGCGCCTTTTTGAACCGGAACAAGTTGTAGCTTTTACGTCATTAAGTACGAATTTTACATTTTTCTCCATTAAAGACTGCGACAAATTTTCACCAAAACACAGAAAATGAGAATTTCTGCCGTGAAAGGCATTTATTGTAATTCTTGCGTCAGTAACACATTGAAATGCAACGCGTGTTCGCGCCACGACGTTGCGTTACGTCGCGGAAAATACCAAAAACGCACTACCATACATATCAAAACCTCAAATAGCACGAAAACGAACACGGTTGTCAACATTACGAAAACTTGCCTGTGCAATATAATATGAAATAAGGCACCACCTTTGGCGCGACGCTCTGGGTATACACTCTGCCGCACAGCCTCCAAAACCAGGACCATTTTAGGTCCTCCTTCAGATTAATTGGATAATTGGCCAGGCAGTATATTATCACAGCAAGCACTGACCTCCAACTGTTGAGACCCCAGCTATCTAATTGTCCAAAGGTGTTGCAGAAGGAAAAGGAAAGATTCTGTTATCAGTAAACAATCATGATTTATTTCTTCTCTGAGACATCATGGGCCAATAAGATATCATGTATGTATATGAGAACATTTTTATAAATCACACAATTGTGCAGTTATCAATAGTCAATGCATCTACAAGATACATATGTATGTATATATATATATAATAATGGGTTTTCTAAAACATAATTTAGACATCAATGCAACATGAGCAGCATTATAAGAGAACCTGCCTTTTTATAGTTGAAACCATATAATATCTCGAAGGAAGATCATTGCTTCGAGATAATATGTAGATAATCATGGCAATCTATCTTACAAAACAAGTCACAAAGTTTCACCCGAAAATGTGTTTTTACTGCATAAATTAGAAAATGTATTTCTGGTTTATAATTACGCAACATAATAACATTTATGATAGCTTAACTTGCTCTATTTCTCCATATTTTTTTTTTAGATGCATGTACATGTATTTGCAATTTAATATGATGGATAACAACATGATTTGAGTCGTGTCATGAGAAAACCGGATTTCTGCCAGATGCCGCGATGATGCAGAGCGGACTGTGCAGTAAGTGCACAGATGGTCAGCACCTTTGTTTTCACTACACGGATAGTACCATGCCTCTTCTACTTAAATCCAAACTTTCAAGCCTCTAACCATCTTCTATGACTGTGCAGGCCGGTTGTGTCAGACCTTGTCGGAAACCCTGAGGCCCGGTTTTCTCGTGTCGCGGCTCCTTTTATACATAAACCAGAGGACCAATGGTCCTGTAAACGCTCACCTGAGACCTGAGATATATACCAATAAACTTGTTTGACCAGAATGGTGATATACATGTGTATAACCCCAGGGCAGGGTCAGAGCAACCTCTGGAGTCAATTTCTTTTTTAAATCATAAAGATTCAGTCCATTTGCAAGTTTTGCCCTTCAAATGACATTGTAACAATTTTCCCCATTCAAATGTGTGGGCAACCTAAGTTGACCTTGCTGTAAAAAGGTCAAGGTCATCCCAGGGTCATGATTTATGCAAACTTTGTAGAGCTCCTGCCTGATGCTTCATGCCAAGTTTCAAAATCATAGGCCTTCACGTTCTGGAGAAGAAGATTTTTAAAGGTTTTTGCTATTTATAGCCATGGCGGCCATCTTGGTCATGTGACCTTGACCATGTATACAAACTTTCATTCACTCTTCCTAAGAATGCTCCACATAAAGTTTGGCTTTGATTGGCCAAGCGGTTTCAGAGAAGAAGATGCTTGAATATTATGGTCATACACATGTATATAGCCCTGGGTCAGGGGCAGACAGCCCTCTGGGCCCAAAAATATTTTCATAATCATAAATCTTCTGTCCATTTGCTCATTCCTAGGAAGTTTTTTGCCATTAAATGACATTTTACTATTTTTTCCCATTCAAATTCATGGGCAGCCTAACTTGACCTTGCTGTAAAAAGGTCAAGGTCATCCCAGGGTCATGATTTATACAAACTTTGTAGAGCTCCATTGCCTGATGCTTCATGCCAAGTTTCAAAATCATAGGCCTTCTGGTTCTGGAGAGGATTTTTAAAGGTTTTTGCTATTTATAGCCATGGCGGCCATCTTGGTCATGTGACCTTGGCCATTTATACAAACTTTCATTCACTCTTCCTAAGAATGCTCCACATAAAGTTTGGCTTTGATTGGCCAAGCCGTTTCAGAGAAGAAGATGTTTGAATATTATGGTCATACACATGTATATAGCCCCAGAGCAGGGGCAGACAACCTTCCGGGCCCAAAATATTTTCATAAACATGAATATTCTGTCCATTTGCTCATTCCTAGCAGGTTTTTTGCCATTAAATGACATTTTCCTATTTTTCCCATTCAAATGCATGGGCGGCCTATGTTGACCTTGCCATAAAAAAGGTCAAGGTCATTCCAGGGTCATGATTTACACAAACTTTGTAGAGCTCCATTGCCTGATGCTTCATGCCAAGTTTCAAAATCATAGGCCTTCTGGTTCTGGAGAAGAAGATTTTTCAAGGTTTTTGCTATTTATAGCCATGGCGGCCATCTTGGTGATGTGACCTAGCTTGACCATTTATACAAACTTTCGTTCCCCCTTCCAAAGGATGCTCCATATGAAGTTTGGCTTTGATTGGCCTAGCAGTTTCAGAGAAGAAGATCTTTGAAATTATGGACGGACGACAGACGCCGGACGACAGACGCCGGACGCCGGAGCATGGGTATACTATAAGCTCACCTGTGAGCCTTCGGCTCAGTTGCATATGCGCCTTTGTTTTTTGATTATCAAGCTACTGTAAATCCTGTAATTTCAAGACTCTAAGTGTTAAACTTAGCACAATATGGACATTTACTTTTCTACATAGTTTTGATTCCCTAAATAAAGTTTTTAACAGCAATTGGTGACAGCACATCTGATTTGTGTCGGGTGAAATTTTAACCGTGCATAAATATCAAAATAATCCAAACATATAGATCATGAAAACCAGTCATTTACCCTGCCAAATAAATGTTAAAATGCAAGCAATTATTCGATTTAACATTCATGGCCTGGATAAAATAAATTTCAATCTCAGCTGAGTTGAGCAATGGCATTTTTTTTATAAACTTGGTGCCCCGTCTGTGCTCACCAAGTGTACAGAAAAGATAGAATAAAATAAATTCAAAGAGACTGAAAGGGGACAAAACCTGATGAAATTGACTGATATATCTGAGATATGCTAGTCTGACTGATCAGCCGTCAAAATGAAGTATCATACCCAGTGGTTCATTTTTCAAAATGATAAATCAGTTATCAAAAATTCATTTTGACGGCTGACCCGCCAGACAAAGATATGCATGTAATGTTTGCCTTGCACCGGTAGTTTTACAACCACAGAAAACTGCAGCAGCACATGTAACTGACCATATGCATCCTAAGTTCCTATCAGCTGGGCAATTAACAGGTTATTCGTATTGGAAAGTCACAGCATGAATACTGCCTAATTGCTATTTTATTATCTTTAATGAACTCCTGTTTCTCTGGCAATCTCGGGTACTGGTGGAACTTATGCAGCAGAGAGTATACATTTCACATGTTTTCATAATGAAGGTCTTTCTTTCAAGCAAACTATTCCAAACTGATTCATGCAGATAATAGCATTTTTTTTTTTTTTAAATCATCTTGGAATTTAGGAGAAAAATATGTTTATGTGCGAAATCCGGCATCTATTTCCCTTTTCCCCATTCGGAGTTCAATGGCAAAAACACTCTTACCCACAATACCAGATTATTGCTTCAGAAGCAAGCAAAAACCCTCAAGTTCATAAAAGATAATTAAGTGGCTATCAAAACACAGATTGTACTTCTTTTCAGGCAATATGAAAATTACAGCGTGCCAACCTTGAACAGCATGAGGCCACTACCATATGGTACAAAGATATGTATTACTCTCACCCCTTATTTATGCCAGAAATTGATGTTATCTGTATAATGTCAAAATGAAGCTGAGAATCCAAACTTTTGTCATCAAATACACTGAAGCAAAATTCTTCAGGAGAGAGTATGACGTTTCTCCCAACCACAAAGACAGAAAACGACAAATCAGCTACACCGCAAAAGTACTGCAGTGAAAGTGTGTTATAACCTCAACGCATAATCCAGTAAGGCGTGAAATAAAATGAGCCATATCATGAAAACCAACATTTTGCATATGCAAAAACAAAGGCGCAGCTCAGCTTCGCTGTAACTGCGAATCTGACCAGCACCTTTGTTTTTGCTACATGGATAGTAAGTATTCTTTATTTCCTCCGTAGACAGGAGAGTTACAATTCCTCTACTTTTTAAATAAAAGATTTCAGCCTCTAGCCTTCTTCTGCGCTTGTACAGCTAGGTTTGTCACGGTCGGACCTGTTCGGAAGCCACGTTGTTGGGTTTTCATGACGCGAGTCAAATGTTGAATTGTCTGGGGGAACACCCATGTAAGTGTTTCCATAGATTGAACAGTTATTATTCTAGATGACGCAAAACTTAACTTTGTTTCGTTTTAAAGAAACTAATATATAATACTGATCCACACAGTACATGTACATGATATGAGCCAACTCGTGGAAAAACCAACAATGTGGTTTCCGAACAGGTCTGACACAAACCGGCCTGTATAGCTACAGAAGCAGGCTTGAAGCTTGAAATTTTGGAGTAAGGTAGAGGAGGAATTGTAGTATCCGAGTAGCGAAAACAAAGGCGCTGATCAGCTTCGCGGTTACCGCGAAGTTGATCTGCGCCTTTGTTTTTGCATATGCAGATTGTTAGTTTTCCCATGAGGCGGATCATATGTTTTGAGCTGCGCATTATGTTTGGGGTGTCAGACAAAATCAGAGCTCAAATATTTTAAATTAATTTGAATTTAAACAGAATAAAGAAGAAAAGAAAATAAATAAAAAATGAATAAAAAAAGAGAGATGATTTATGAGGCAATGAATGTTTAGCCTATATGAAATTAAGGTGCAGATGTGCAAGACATGCATTTCTCTTGAAACACTCTTCTTTTAAAATCTAAAGTGCATTTCCTATGGGTTGTCTGAAAACATGCTGTTATAAACCGTAAAAAGGGATTTAACATGATATAATAAAACAAATTTCTTAAATTTATTTTATGCAGTTTTACGGGGCCGGTGGTGATATGACATTATTCAATCGAAATTTCAAAAGCTGAAGTCTAATGATTTAGCTAGTTTGTAAATATTTGAGCCGCGATGCGAGAAAAACAGTCTGTGGGATTTCAAAACAGGTCCGACACAAACCAGTCTGTGCAGCCGCAGTCAATAGTTTAAAGCTTGAAATTTCAGACATAGAAAGGAGAGGCATCATACTATCTATTGGGCGAAAATAAAGGGGCAGATCTCCTTGCAGTTACCGTACAGCTGATCTGTGCCTTTGTTTAAACGCTTCAAGCCAAAAGTCAGTTTTCTCATCATGCGGCACATTTTGTTATAAATAAAAATAAATAAAAAACAAAAGTTTAAAAATGATGATCTAAGCAAGTAGTATGCGTAGGAGTATCAGAACTTGTAAATATGTAAATTGAGGCATGCAATATTCAAATTAAAATGCAAAGCAAAATGTGGATCTATGCAGTAATGCCTTTGCTTTTGACATATATGCATATTTCAAATGATAAAATAAATGCTAAATGAGAACATCTATTGATATTATTATCTTCAGTTTGCTTTCCTCAGTCCATGCATTATTAATTAGCACCCACACTTGGTAGCCACTATCTCTCTCTCCCTGCTGTGATTATTGACTTCCACCAATTATAGCAGCATGCTCAATATGAGGCTGGTTTTTGGTATTGTGGGTAGGACTGTTTTTGAATTGCCTGTAGCTCAAAAACTAATCCGGTAGTCAAAGACTATTTTTGCATTCCGATGGGGGAGCATTTAAAACATCGATATGCAAAAAAAAAAAAAAAAAAAAAAAAAAAAAAAAAAAAAAAAAAAAAAAAAAAAAAAAAACACTCAGTCTGACCTTAAACAGTTGAAGCATTCCTGAAAAACCGTCACAAAATTTGTGACCAAAATGGTCACATTTTTATCATTTTTCGATGTCTTTATCTTCCGCCCTATTCGTCCTTTATCTCCATACTTGTTACCAGAAAAATGCAAAGCAAAAGTTAGGAAGATAAATCATAAGGTTATGGAACTGGGAACCAGACAACATACGGGTACCTGCCCAGTAAGTAGGTCTAAAATGGCTCCAAACTTCACAATTGGCAACTTTTTGGGGTATGCTTTTGAAATTTTATACATGCCATTTAGAGTAACTCAGGACTGTTCGCTGATATTTTTCACAAACTTAAATGTTTGAAGTATTGATAACTGTTCTCAAATGGTTAATTACGCCAGAAATAAAGCCAATTACGCGGTTTGAAAACTTCGAAAAATCGTGAATTGTGACGGTTTTTGGTCACACTTTTTACTGAGTGTTTGTCACATTTGTCACATTTGTATTATTTCCTGTTTTTGGAAATGTGACGAAAAATCGTCACATTCAATCATGCTTTTTACAAAGTGACCATTTACCGTCACACAAAATGGGACGAAAAACCGTCACAAACAAATGTGACGGTTTTTCAGGAATGCTTCAACTGTTAAATGAAATCATCTTTGATGAATATTGGTCGCTGTGATACGGTCGTAAGTAAAGGAAAAAATAAACTTTTTTGTGTGAAGAATTCTCTATAATTTTATTTTGTGTGTGCGTGTGTGATTTCCAAAGCTGGGTGGTATCGACTATGAATGCACAATGCTAGCGACAATGGATTGAATTTGTTAAAAAAGTTGAAAACTTTTCGCTGTGTACTGGAGTTGTGCACAGCGGTAAACATCGTCTCGTCGAGATCTTTTTTTGGATTCAGTTTTACGTCCCTTTCAAGATTATTTCAGCTCATATGAGACGGGCCAATCAGTAGGTGGGGCGAAAACGGGAGAACCCTGAAAAAAACCACCTGGCACACCCGCAAGCAGAACTTGGCTTTTCTCACATGTGGCCAGAGCGGGGCTCGAACACACACCAGACACAGCGGTGAGATGATCGAGTGATTAAGCAACAGCGCTCTTAACCGCTCGGCCACGGGGGCCGCCATCAAGATTTTTATTCTTTGTGCGATGGTTAGAATAGGCACACTATATAACCAAAATTTTGTTTTAAATGCACGTACACCTCTCGTTTGCACTCGGTTTCACACATTGGCAAGTGCTTTTATCGTTGATGAACGCCCAACTTGAAATTAAATAATTATTTTAAGCATGTGCGCATCTGTGCGCACTGAAGGCATCCAGACTGATGCTAGCGTAACATATTCTTCTTTATTATATAAGCCACTGAAAATCTCGCTTTTCATTGGCCCAAAGCGCCCACGTGGCAAGTCTTCAAATTGTCATATTAACTGGCTAGCGCGTGCTGGCAGGTCTATATTAGTTACTAAATTTGTAGCTGACGTTCTATTAAGGCAAATTCATTATCATTAGTATTGAATTAAATGTTAAATGTTTATTTTATATCTGTCTCAGTTTATTGTTTTGGGCATCAGCCCAAAACAGTATAGTGGTCAGGTTGTAATCGATCTATCTGCGTAGTTTTCGTGCCACGAGGTGTGCCTAAAATGCGCACTGCATGCTCTTGTTTAAAAAAAAATCCTGCCTTAAACGGTGACAAAATCTTAACTTTTACTGGGGTTTAGAGGCGGTAGCCTGCATGAGTTATGGTCAACTCGTACTTTTAACCAACTCATTCCTGGTCAACTCGTATTTTTTCAGTGGTCAACTTTGTTATTAGTCAAATATTATCATCTATTTAATGTAAACGCTAACTTTGAGGACATTTTTTCTCTGTATTTGGCATAAAAGCGGAGATTTTCTATCAATTACTCAATCTTTTGCAAATTAACAAGTCTTCGATTGTACAAAGGCCTTTTGACCAATACATGTAAAAACCATTTAAAGTTTCATAAGAAATCAATCAGTTTATCATTTTCTTTAGCCTATGTAAAGTGGGTTTTTTCACATCCTTTAGAAGAATATTTTGCTGCATGTAATAAAACAAAAGTATTTTTTTCCTTTGCAATGAAATACCATACGGAATGGCTTTCATTGACCATGTAGTTTCAAAGAAAAAAGATGTCTGAATATGGAAATGTATATGTATATAGCCCCAGCTAAATACAACCACCCCATTAGGCCAATTTATTTCCTCATCATAAAACTACTGTCCATTTGTATCTACATGACATAAACCGGACTAGCCCAAAACTTGGCTTCTTCAAGAAGCTAACTTGTTTCTTTTCATTGCTTGACATTTTGTCAAAAATTATATAATAAAACAGTTAACCCGGCTTCGCCTCGGTCAATATTGGTATTCTCGGGTCGATATCACATCTTATTACCCAACCTACTATATACAGAGTAATAGCATATTTTTTGCTATATCATGAGTTAGCCTCTGACCGGTCCATAGTTTTGGATATAACATGGGACTATACCATGGCCTGGTTCCCAGCTCAAAAGATAATATACAATGGCCTGGTACCCACCTCAATAGATATCAGAGCTATAGCAATGTTTCACATGTTCACCAGTTGACCTCAACTACGCATGCCCAAACTGGTCCATAGTTTTGGATATAACATGGAACTATAACATGGCCTGGTACCCAGCTCACAAGATTTTATAGAATAAGCTGCTAGATGTTATAAAACAACTAAATCAGAGAATAGATAGGTGATAATTGAAAACACAAATGCAGTTGACGATTATAGACAGACTGAACAGCTTTTTGATAGCAAATTGTAGACTTCTACAAGTCCAATTTATGAACGATCAGACGAATTCAATTGCCATGGTCTCCAGTATATCAGTTATGGTTGGGTAATAAAACAGTTATTTCATGGGTGTTTGATAAATAGTCAAAACAATTGCCCCTCGGTGCCTCGGATGACCATGGTGGACTATTGCCCTCGGCCTTCGGCCTCGGGCAATAGTCCACCATGGTCATCCTCGTCACCTCGAGGCAATAGTTTTGACTATTTACCAAACACCCATGAAATAACTGTTTAATATCCACTGCCTCAAAAGTCATTAATTGTATATTGATAGAATCCTACTTTCATTTTAGGACTTAACGGAAGGCCCAGAAAACTTGATATTAAAATTGGTTAAATTGACATTTTGCGCATGCTGTTGCATCACTATTTGTTGAGCGATTTCGGTCAATATGTTCAAGCGCATTCTTAGTAAACAAAATTAAGTACTCGATTAATTAGTGGAGATGCGATAAGATTCAATCTTCGGTAAGGATGATGGGGTTCAAGGTTATCAAATTGATTAGCACCTCTCTACGCAGTCCCCGTAGAGAGTCTACATGACCTAATTGTTCTAATTGGTTCAGACCTTTCCACTGTATTCAGGTTCAATGCAGTAAATTTTGAGCTGGGTCTATTTATTTTACATCTAAACTGGCCATCGCTGACGTCGAAAAAAAGATCGTCCAAATTCAGTGTGCGGAATCCAATATGCAGCAATACATATCCTGTAAACAATGGAGATAAGACAGTTCACCAACAAGCTGCACCACCGACCCGTTTAGTGTATACATTTCCGATAGATTCGGACTTTGAAACAGCAAAAGTTAAAAGTCTCGGGTTTTAATCTGCTCAAATTAATTCTTGTATTTAAAAACTTCTAATTATACAATCAACTCTCATTTTATTCCTTTCTGTACACTATTTAAAAGTGTAATGCTCCTCCACATGCATATTATCCTCGCGAGGAGATATTGCAGTATAGCAAAACATTTTTTATTAAAACATTTTTTTTGTGCTTTTTTGATGCTTATGATGAATCCATTGCTGAGTCATGCAGTGACACGCCTATGCACACGTTCATCATATGGCGTAACATGCTCTTCTAATGCACCAGTTATTTGTAACCACGCCCCCCAACCCCGGGGAGAGGGCGATGGAAATGATCCTGGTTTTGACCAATGTTTTTGCCACGGTAGTGCGTGGGGAGTACCTGGGGTTTGCTTTATATATTCAAAAACGGCAGTGAAACAACTGCTGTTTTTCCACATAGTCTGCTTTATTTGTAACCACGCCCCCCCCCCCCAACCCCGGGGAGAGGGCGGTGGAAATGAAGCAGACTATGGGGAAAAACAGCAGTTGTTTCACTAACAAGTTGTGCCCGCAGGGCGGGGCTTTTAGCGGGGATTTGCTGGATCAAAAGTCAAAGTCCCTGCTACTCCCGGGGGTTGGGGCGTGGTTACAAATGACTAGTGGATAAAAAGGTACAATTAGGCAACGATCAGGAAAAGGCGCAAACAGAAAAAGTTTCCCACTCCAAAAACCAAGGTGGGAAAAATAAATTAACAACCAGATACTTATACCATGAAAACATATATACTTAGAGGAAATAGAAACTTAAGTTTTCATCATTACTCATTGTTATTTTTAAATCAATTTAAAATACAACCAGTTGGTATATTCTGATTGTGTCAGTGTGTGATTTTTGCTTCACATATTGCATTTTAAAATTGCATTTCGTCAAACGAAATAGAGTTACATCATTCAGACGTTTCCACCCCAATTCGCATGCAAGACCATGATTAGAGCCGGTTTCGCTGATGTAAGATGCTGAACATAAGCGTCTGTGATCAACGTTGTTAGAATACCCTCAAAACATTGATAATTTGAGATTTTATCCTGAAAAACGTAACTTTTAGTTTTTAACGTCAAACATGCAAGTGCATTTTCGACGTTTTCTAACGCTGGGAAAAGGTTTTCACGATAAATGATTAAAGTTCATGTTTATGGTAACTCAAAAGAAGCATTTGTCTTATCGACATTGAGATTCTAAATCTGTTTCCGGTGTTTTAACGGTTTATCTTTTTATTGATGAGAGCGTCACGTCAACGTCGGGAAATGAGGTCCCATTTTTTGCATACAGTCATTTCATTAGATAACAAATGATATACCCATTAATTAAATGATTATTTTAATTCTTTTCTTTTCATCGGAAAGCATGAATCGCCTTTATTTAAAACGTCAGCGTCACGTCACACACAGCTGAGTGGACGTTTACGTTTATGAAAAACTGCTTGCAATACAAAACTTAATACCGTATCACCACTTTTAAAACCAAATCCAAGAATAATTCTGCAAAAAACGTAACAGAAGAAAAACAAATGGGTTACGCCGGTTTAAAAACGTTGGAGGAATCTTTAGTGTTAATTTTCGACGCATGAGGTTATCTGGGAACAGCTTTTTTTCTAGTGCAGTGGGCTGAGACAAATCATACAGATTTATGGTTCTTTATGCATCATACACCAAATGCTTAGATTTGATGAATAAACTTGAACACTCTGATTTCGACCATTGCATCAAAACACTGACCGTAGACAGTCCCCTAATCCAATTTCTTCGTTTTTGACGCACCAATTTTGCAGCAGACACGTTGCTCTATGGAAAATTTATAACAAGAAACAAAATGTTTTTATTGGTTAAACGCAAGAACTTCCAAAAGACAAGACTTAAGTTTCTATTTCCTTTCAGTATAGTTAGCTATTTTCTCAATAGGTGGCCACTCAGTTACCTTAACTAAAAATATACTCAACAAAAAAGTTAACGAAGAACTTAAGAAGTTATGTTCAAATGCTTATTGCAATAAATGTAGTAAAAAGTTAGAAATTCAAACTTTAGTATGTTATAAAGTGTCTTTTTATCTTACCAATGAGACCTCATTTGAACTTGTAGCATTGGCAGTGGCTGGGAAAATCAATGTGAAAGTGGACTAGTCGTTAATCCAGTTTTCACAAAATTCCAATATTGTTTGGTTTGAGTAAAAAAAGTAAATGTAGACTCTTGCCTTAAAAGCATAGACTTTGAAGACAAGTTTTCTCATAACAACAGATCAGTGCACAAGACAAGATGTTGAGGCATGTCATACTGCTTTTCTGCATAGGCATCATTTCCTAGATGGCAATATCAGGCTGCAAAACACCACATCCAACTGACAATTCTTTAATCTGACCAGCAATATGCCGAATTTGGTGCTGAGAAATCAGCCCTCCTTTCCTCCTGAAGGACTACAGCAAGAGCCTGGAGAGTTTTTGGTGCCAGTATTCCACACCAGACCATATCATGCTGTCCCAGAATGTGTAACACTTGCTCAGTGGGAGGTGTGTGGGTTGCTTAGTCCTTGACCTCAACGTTGTTCCGATGTAGGTAATCTGGGATGATACTGGGGCGATTTCAGCTGACATTATCATCCTGGTACCAACAATGGTACTGGTGCTGAAAATGCTTCACAACAGGTCTGCTCACGCCAGGGTGTGTACTGTACAGCTGTTTGTGAGTTATTGCGTGTAAAGTGACAATTGATACACAAATCGAACAATATGGCAATTTTGTGAAACATGGAGGGGCGACAAGTCAACTTCGACAGTGATTTTTAAAGCTTCAGTAAGTGTCATCATCTCAAATAAGCCCTCATTTGAAAGATAAAAAGACACTTCATAATAATATGGAGTTCACATTTCATGAAATATTACTGTTCTTGTGTTACAGGCCCTCAAACACACTTTCCTTAACTTTTTAGTTGATTATATGATCACATACATAAGACACAGCATGAATACTGCCTAATTGCTATTTTATTATCTTTAATGAACTCCTGTTTCTCTGGCAATCTCAGGTACTGATGGAGGCTGTGCAGTAGAGTGAGTAGACGGAATATTCCCATCGGTTGTTTTTTCGTTGTACCGTTTTAGGTGTCGAATGCTTTGTAATGAAAAATCATTAATAATTTCGCTATCAAAGGACATTTGAATTTTTTTTTTGGCCAGCTCGTATTATTAGGTCAGTATCTATGTTCGACATCAAAAATCAACCCATTTACCATCGAACTTTGACCACAATATAAGGTTTTCTTCTCGGAGAAGTTCAAAACACACGATTTGGCAATCAGCTGTCTAAGGGTGTCGAACATTATACTTAAATGGGTGATTTCCTGCAGAATGTACCGATCGAGGCAAATAACACAATAGTCTTGCTGGTCCGTAAGGTGTGTTTGATTAAGATAAACAAAAAAGGAACAACCGAATCAATAAACAAATCTTACTCACCGATTCGTGTCCACCAAAATCCGCCATTTTTTTTAGTAAACTTTACGTTGCGCTTTAGTAACCTATACGTTGCTTTAATTTCCTGTACGTAATGACGGACCAGTGTGCAAATATAACGCGATGTTAAAAGTACGCCATTTTTCGTCTGAGTTACAAAGTGTAAACGTATATTTAAAAATTCGCCAACAATTCAATACTTGCAGTTGTAGGACAAAATTTCATACACTACGACTTAAGAATGTGAGGATTATTGTCATCATTTTTTTTGTTTGCTATGCATACACATGGCTACGTCTTGTGTTTGCAAATACCATAGCTAGTTTCGATACTTCGCAAAATTTGCCGATTTTTGAAAATTGTTTCAAATGAACATACGGCTTTTCATTGCATCTCTTCTTTGTAACGTGTACAAATAATAAAATGAAAATTTATTTAAATGTTAGTCATTATGTTAGTACTTGATCAGTGTATGAGGATAAATGATGGCAACTAAATTACCGTTGCAATTTTGCATTCAAAATCAGTGTGAGGATCAAATATTAAGAAAAAAAAACGTCACTTTCTAATATTGTGACATATCCATCAAACGCAAAAACTACTGGCGATGACTGTTTAATAAAATGCGCCAAACATTTCACCAATGCATACGAGTTGTGAAGTAATAGTTTGCAAACACGTCAGGATATGCAAGATACGATTATATTTCTTGTATGCTAATGCGATTTGCCGTTTTAGAAAATTGTGACATATTTTCCGTTTTAACATAATCGCTCATATTTCGAAAAATATAATGTTAAGAACTAAAAAAATAATATTAGTCAACTTCATGTGTATTTGTTCATATAACTATAAATTAAAATGATGCGATGCGCAACATAAACTAAATTGATTGCCATGGAAACTGAGATTATCACAGTTAAATGTTCTTAAAAACGCAAAGTTTACAGGTTATGACATACGTTAAACGCTTTATCTTAGGTGGTTATAGTCAACGCATTTAAGAATGCAAATGTACGCCACATCCAGAAATCATTTGTAAAAACGCAGAATGCATCCGCGTTAAATTCGACGGAATAATTACCGAGCTACGTGCAATTGAATGCTCGGTAGTGCAGACCGTTGTTACAAGTTTATTACGAAAAACTTGCCCATGCAATATACAGAGAATTTTTCAACTGAAAATTTAATCAGACTAATTTTGATATTTTAATATTTTTGCTCAAAACATAGATCGTGGGTACACGTTAGAACCGCCTCTCCGAGTCGGTTCTAACGAGTACCCACAAACTATGTTCTGGACCAAAAAATAAGAAAAATAGGTATACCCCTGCATACCCCAGTTTTACTATAATAAAAGTGGGGTTCAAGGGGGTATACAATATACGGACAAGTTATCGTGATGTTGTGCTGCAGAACACTGTGGAAAATCCTAAATTCATCAGGAAAACATGTCCGTGTAAAGTATACCCCCTCAAACCCCACTGTTATATAGTAAAACTGGGGTATGCAGGGGTATACCTATTTTTCTTATTTTTGCTCCAAAATTTTTGCTCGGCGAGGCGGTTCTAACGTGTACCCACAATCTATGTTTTGAGCAAAAATAAGTAAAATATCAAAATTTTTCCAATGAAATTTTCACTTTTTTAACCTGAAAAAAATTCTCTGTATATTGCATGGGCAATTTTTCGTAATGGCTAGGAAACTCTGATCTTAGTGTTATTATAGCGGGGAATGACACTGTGCTTTGGGAGCCGGGTCAAAGATTTGCGTCAATACTCGGCTTTACCCTTTTAACACTTAAGTGTGCATGTTTTGGTTTGGATCATGGACTTACATGTATTACAGTGACACCAATGCAAGCTTACCTAAATCAGAGATCGAACTTAATACCTATACTCAAAACGGGAAGTGGGAAATCGAAGGTAGCGACGGTTCTACTACGGTTTCGTTAGCCAACCAACTTTGCTTTTTAGTTTGAACTTGCGCTTGAGGAGGACCTTTTATGTTTTAACGACCTGCATTCCGATCGTTATTCCGTCCATACTGAATTGTCTCGTTCATGTTCTCCCGGCAGATTCGGGAAAGATGTCATCGTACATGTACATGTATATGGTCTTCATCAGTTTCTCCTGCACTTCAAAAACAGTGTCGCTTTCGGTCGTATATCTAGTCAGCGTAATTGCAAAAAGCATTGAGTTCTCTGCCAGTAATCAATTCGGGGCCGTTCTTTATCTGTGGAACAAAGCGGATGCCAAGGAGGACCAAGGGGCTTCTGCTAGTAAAACTTATGAACGCCGCAACGAAACTGGAAAAGACAATGCCGACTCGAATAGCCTTACAATCAAATTGTCAAATAGAGAGGCAATTGAGAAGTATCAGAAGGATGCAAAGTGCTTATACAAAATTCTCTTTTGCTCACGGCAACCGTTACCATGGTTATTTGTATGCTGATGGTGTTTGGCTGTAATGATCATTAATGATGTTTCTGCTTCCATAGGATCAAACGTTTACATTTTATTCATTTATTTTTTGTTTCATGAAATGTTTGCTTTTCCTGATATTATTCACAAAATGCTCCAACGTGTGTTTATCCTCTTTCATGTGAAAGTTACATATCGAGCTTTGAACCCAGCAGCAAAAGGAGCGCTTCCCAGACGCTCTAATGCTTTTTGTCTATCATCGGAAAGACAGCCTTATGAAAAGCATAAAACCGGGTAACGATATCGGCACTGGCCGGAAAGAGAAACTGGTTTTCAATAACTTCTTGACGTAACAGAATCAAATGTTCAGGCAGGTGGCCTGCGACTCGGCATTGCCTTCACGGGCCATTCCGGACAGGGAATGCCGATCCTTGGTTCGCAAAAGGTATATATATCATCTTTGGCTGTTTGCAGTAGTCAAGCCTGGCTGATGTTTAGTGATCGGCGTCGAGTGTACTTGCATCAGCTCGAACGGACATTCTGCCCTGCGGGGAAGGGCTCTGAGATCCGGTAACTCATTAAGCAGCAATTCCACCAGACCATCGCAAAAAGCTGTGCTTAGTAAGTGCCAAGTTCAAACCCAAAAACTTGTTATAAAAATGCGTTAAGCGGAGATCGCCTGGGCAAAGCCTGAGATTATATCCACTACAATAGTTGCATTATATGCTTAGAATGTAACACAAGTGGTGACAACCCTCATGGCGTAAGGACATGACAGGCGTAATTCTACTGCGGGTACGGCCGAGGCATGGAATAGCTATCGGATTATTGGACGCAAGCGCTGTTTGTAGATATACTAGAGGACTTTGAAAACGCCTCACTGTACATCGGTTATATTTTGCTTAAAAACTTCCTTAAAGTTGGGCGGATGTAAAAAATAAACATAGTATCGTGAACGCCAACACGATAAACACCATTTATGAATAAAGATCCATAAAAAAAAGGTGTTCGCTCGTTTGTTTGCTACAGCTGTTTTCACAGACGTCATCGAGACGCAAGAAAACATTTAAACGGCTACAATAAACGGATTTTGTAAAACAAACCTTCTCTAGTGATAGCCAACGACCTTACGCACAAGCGTAAGTGTTCAAAATACTTCTAGCCATTCGATTACAGCGTCGAAAGTAATTGTAATTTTTACGCAAGTCTTGGCCTATTCATCGTGCACAAAATCTTTTGAATTCGTTTATTTTACACGCAAATTATCAAGTTTTCTTAATAAACGTAAAAGTGACGTAACTACCGCTGTTTTAGTGCAAATGAAATCAAACCAACAGCATTTGCTTGGCTTTTGGTGTTCCTTTCCAGAAATCATGTTGTATCCGATGAATATTTGCCGTTCCCATACTTTGGTTTTGTTGAATTCTTGTCTTCCGTTTGCCAAAGTGTGTCAAATTGCTGGCCATCGGCTCGTGCATACTGTCTAAGGCAAGTAAGGTGCTGGGCCCAGAATTAAAATCCTCCCTTGAAGTTAAGGAAGACCTTAGTTAAGGTCGTGAATTTCAGCATCCAAAAAGATACATCTAAAACAAATTGAAATCATTCTTATTGGGTTTTGTATGTAAATGGCATTTTCGTTTACACATCTGTATATTTTCGTAAAATCAGTTATAATTGATTTTAACGCTAAAATATCGAGTCAAAATCTGTCACCTTAACTAAGGTGGGCCTTAACTTTAAGGAAGCATTGTAATTCTGGGTCCTGGTGTCCAAAATGCCGCTACTCTATTCCCGGGCTGTGCCTTTTCTCATTAAGCGTTGAGACCCGCCACAAGATCTCGGACGTTGAACAGGCGATTTACGCTGAACTGCTCAGATTGTTGTGTTGTCTGCTATATACACGGGAAGGCTCGACGATACATGCTCATGCTAAATGTGGTGATGCGTAGTGATGAATTTGGACTTGGGCTGTAAGCTGTCCTTAACTTGTGGTTTAAACCTGCCGCATAATAATGCCACAATTGTTTTTCGCGTCGGTCGACGAAGTTGCTGCTCGGCGAGTCGCTCCATCACGATTACATGTCCATTTAATGTATACCCCCTTATACCCCACTTTTATATACCAAAACTGGGGTATGCAGGGGTATACCTGTTTTTCTTATTTTTGCTCCAAAACATAGATTGTGGCAACGGTTACTCATTACTCTAACGTGTGTGTTCACAATCTTTGTTTTGAGCAAAAATAAGAAAAATATCAAAACGTTTCTACTGATTTTTTTTTTCAATTTTTACGACCTAAAAAACCTCTTTATGTAACATTGGTGTGTTTTCGTGATGTGACTTCAGAACCTCCCTCTGAGTGACGGACGAGCCGTTCAGGCATGCAAGTGCCCACGCGGAATACTGTAAGAGAAGCCAAATTGAAACACTGCAAGGAGCCATCAATTATCCATCGGGGTTGTGGATCATGTATCACAAGACCCACGATCAATGAACTTTAAAGGACTCGTTTAGTCTGTTAAATTCGTTTAAAAGAATGTATTATAGGTGTTAGAGAAGAGGCATTGTAACTTCTAGGAATGACAGGAGTTGTCGCTCGTTACGGCACTGGGCAAGCGGTCACATCATATATACGACTTTTTATGAAGATAAATGATCCTTCAACTGCATAGGCTTATGAATGTTACAGAATCAGATGCGAATTTCGTTCGGTTATGATATTCTTTATTTACACAATGATTACACAAAATTCTAAAATGCAATAAGGTACACTAAATAATAATGTGAAAAATATAAAGTGTAAACGAATAAATGAATATGATATCAGCTTTTTTACAGAACGAATACACATTGTTGCAAAAAAACCATGGAAGCACCCGGTCATCAGTCCCAGCTTGCATAAAAAAGTAAGAAAATATGATAAATGTGATGCAGTGTTACTACTAAAATGTTAAGTAGCAATGAACGAATTAATGTAGAACTATGCTATCCCTGAAAACATCCCAGAAATTGCTTGAAGTTCGAGATTCCTCCCTCAATACTGAGTTGTTTTTTGTTATACTCTCCAATGTCTTTGAAATGAGTCATTAGCAGCTTCTTCCAAACACCGGAAGTCGTTTTTATTTTTATATCTGGCTTATCGAGTGACTTGTGCTTGACAATGGCGACTCCGTTACGAAGTTGGACGGAGATTGTTTGTTTGACGTCGGTAAAATCAAACACGACTACTGTTCTTCTGTCGCCGCAAACTTCAGGCTGGAATCTCATTTGAAAGATAACAAAATGTTGTTCAACAGGGAGAAATTCGATCACGTTCATTTCAACCTCTGGCGTTGTTTTAACATCAATCTCTGCGCTTGCCTCTAGTGCGCATGTCAAGTAGTAGTTTCTGGCATTTGGACTCAGCTGTCGCGCTGCCAGTGACGTCATCGCTTCAACCTTCAGGTTTCGTGCTTGTTGATTGGAGCTGTCTACTTTCAACGCATGCGTAGCGAGTTCTAGTGCCCACTGAAACTGCTTCTCATTCAATGCTTTCTGCGCAGACTCCAACAAATTCCCCATGCCTCCCGCCAATTTAACCATCATGGCCGCCTTTTCGTCTGATGGGATTGAAAATAGATCTTCCGGTTCCCCGGTGAACCAGCCCAGGTATTTATTGAAGATGCCCTTGACTGACCAGAACACGGTACCATAGTATTCTCGATTGTACGGGTTCAGACGAAGGTTGTCGGGTAGTTGCACACGGTGGGCAATGTCGTCAGGTGCTAAACCTGCAGATGACAATTGTAGAACATCATTATTTGACTAAACATGTATTTAGCATTCGCAAGTGGAAATATCTAAGTTATTCCGAATCTTTCGTTAGTTTTATTAAATGTCTTAGTAAATGCTCTTTGTCGGTATTTTAAAGTAACGTTTCCACCATTGTGCGGCACGACTTCTGTCATGATGACTAATTTTGTAGGGTTTCCATTAAAAAGTTATATCAATGGGTATACCTTGTACCTCCCTCTTTATCTTACTTTGACAAAAACAGCCACCAAAATGCATACACTTATTTGTAACATCCTTAAAATCTTCATTGCATTTCATTGAGGCTTAAAATGTACCTGATCTGCGATAGCAAGAACAATTTAAAACCTGAAATTAAAATGCTCTCGAAATAAAGTCTTACCTTTATTCATGAACCTGACTGTCTGATCATGCACATATTGTATAGCATCCCTGTAAGGTATCAGTGCATCCCTAATGTTCTGCTTTCCGCTGATTGGTTGAGTATGACTGGGTACAAGATGTTCTGGTTCACTGTCAAGGATCTTGTCAAGCGATGTGTACCTGTTACAGATATTAAATGCTTTGAAATGTGAGCTTCAAATTGAGCTATAAACTACATTTTACGCATGATGTTTTATATCTGAATCAAACACCAGTATTGTTCGAATCTATTGATATACTAGTATGTTTCTAGTTTATTTGATTAATGAATGGGCTTATTATTCTCCTTTTGGTAATATTTAAAGTAAAGTCTCTCTTTATATTAATCTACAAACCGAATCTACTATCAGCATGGAAATACCCATGTTGTACATGTAATTATATTATGCCGTCAATATTCTGATGCATTTTCGTTAATTGCGCGTAGCTCGTGTCAAAGTGTTAGAGAACTTACAAATGCATGCAAGCCCGCTATAAGTTAGCCAACTGTAAACGCGGTATCAACCAATAGTGCGATAGAACACACGACTGTAGTAGATGATAAAGAATTAAAGTGGTGCAGTCTGAGTTCAAATAGTTCAAATATTGTTAATGAAATATATGTATACAATACCAGTCAACGGCGTCCCTTGCCGTCGCCCCTCGGATTGTGTAAATATTAGGGAAAGCCTTGTAGAAATCATCACCACATAGAAATGCCTTGTCACGTGGTATGTATAGTCCAATCTGGTCGTCAGTTTCACCAGGAATATGGTGCAGTACTACATCTAGACCTATTGCCGAAGTAATAAATTAAATAATTACCATAATCAGCATATTGTGACATTTGGAAATGAAGCAGTTTTCGGCAATTATGCATCATTTTAAACACCATGAATCGTTCAAATGAAAAGCATAATCAATGCTAGAAAACGTTTTTAAAATCAAATAAGACCGGGGAAAGACACTGCAATAGCATTCTTTGATCTTCTTTTGGAGATGACAAGTTAATGCTCACATGTTACATGTTAGGTTACTTTAGCATTAATATTTTATATGTCAATCATTTATCGTGCAAGACATCCATACATCATTTTGATACACCTGCAATTTTATTCAGTCACTCGAGATGTCAACTGGTACACTGGGGTAAGTTCTGGTACAAACGAAAATTTATGATAGATTGTTGACCAATGCTAAACTATAGGTGGAAAATATACATGTAAATTGTTATTTAATTGTGCATACCTGCTATTTTCGTTTCAAGTCGCTCATCTTTTAGAAGTCTATTAGGATAGACGAGACCCATACTGTGTGCTCCAGAGGTTTTCAATTCCAAAAATGGACCGATACCGTCATTTATCACCTGTTTACCAGAAAGTGCGCTTCCAAACTGCCGGTAACTCCTTAACATGCGGGCCTCTGCCCCGGTCGTCAAGAATAAATTGATTGCTTTAGGGGTGGTTCGGTGGGCCCATATTTCTGGTGGGTTGTTCGGATCTTCGATGAAAGCCTGTTAACATAAAACAATAGTTATAATTAGCGTTTTCACCCCTGAAAAAAAAAAATCCTTATTTTCTGAGGCTTTTTTTTTTTTTTTTTTATTTCATTTTATTAATTCACATTCGGGTTTCAACATCTATAAAATGTATATTGCATTTATGTACACGGAGTGTTTTGATTAGTTTAGCCTTTAGCTCAAATTAAGTAGGTCACTCGGGCGTCGCGGCTTCTCAAACACACATTAACTGAGGACTAGTCGGAATATGGCCGTGGCAACATGATTTTTAAGCCTCTAAAGGAGGCATCTTTAAACATTGTACCTTAGCTCCCCATGTGTGGTCAGGGTGCTGATGTGTGTAGATTATGGCTTTCACGGGCTTCTTCGAGATTTTCCGGAACTCAGCGAAGATTTCTCGGCCACTTTCGACAGTTTCCGTGACATCTACGATTATTAGTCCCTCAGGCGCGTCTATCATGATAGAGTTACCGAGAGAATACCCAATAGCCATGTAGATATGATCTGTAACCTAGTAACAATAAATTAAATAAACAAAATTACACAATTTTATCAATATTTGTCTTGACCAGTTTTTAAAGGTTAGGTAGATAACAATAAAAATTTCATCTACACCTCACCCTGTAAAAGAAACCAACGTTAGCCTTGTCCAGTTAAGGGAAATTACTCATTTTTTTTTTTTTTTTTCAAAAAATAATTGTCGTCATTTATGTCGATTTACTGTCCCCGATGAACAGCTATTCGTGAGGGCTCTGTATTTGCTTTCATTTATTGCTATAATAGTTAACAAATCACATTTACACTCAATTACACATGGAAATAAGTTAAGAAACACCTGTAATAATGTGACTACCAACTTTGGTCTGTATATATCCTTCTTTGTAAGAATTATGAAGAATATTTTGACAAGTTGACATGTACAGAATCTGTAGTATCAAAAGTTGTTTCTATGTGAAAATGGTAAGCATCAAACATAAACTGCGGCGGACAGCGGCCATCTTTGATTCAGAAATTTTTCGCTGGAGTTACGGAACGCGCTGATATTCTTTGCGATAAGTTTATTCTGTGAACTCGCATTGTCACAATTTTTGAGAGCTTACCTGTGGATTGGGTATCATTAATTCTTTATTTTCTGACCGACTGTCGGCGGTAGATACATACTTTGCCGGGGGTAGGTTTCATGGTCATGTTTTGTTCTTTGGCTATACATTTTGCAGGTTGTAAACGTTGGGCCAGATATTCGATATGACCCTTTAGGAATTTAAAACATGTGCGTTCTGATCATAGCGCCATAGCGGAGTTATTCTTTTACGGCTTAATTTGCAAAAATTCCAACAATTTTGTCTTCCACAGAAATCAATGCAAACTGCAGATTTTGTATGATTAGTTGGTTTGAAGATGAAACATGAATTTTTAGATCCGAAGTAGTTTATTCATTGAGAACGATCAGATGCAACATTCTATTCCTGTTTCGCAATCAAAAGTTGAGTTTTGCGGAGTGCAGGAGCAAAAAGGGCAAACTCGTATTCAGTAAAAGTGGAGTTTTTCATGTATGGCACATTGTGTCCTCCGTAGCACAGGAACAAAATGTTGTGAATGTCCACAAATTGGCCTGTCGCTAGGCCAAGGTATGAAATACATGTGTTAAAAATTTCAGTATCGCCAGAAAATAGGCAAATGGATTTTTTCAAACATTTCCCAAGAGCTATAAGTGTTCCCTAACCTTTTTCCATGTGTATACATCCGATTTGTTCTATTTATCAGACATAGACAAAAGTATAATAGCCTCAGATATAACGTCTCAGATTATGTGTGTTTCAATAAATTTTAGCAAAATAATTAAGATATAATCCTGATGCCCCTAAAAATAAAAGTGTACTCATCCAACTGATAATGATGCACTAAGTCCATACGTCACATATCCGTTAACATGAGTAGAATCTACCTTTTTGACGCCCTGTTTAAACTGTTCCGTGTGTGTTTTGAGCTCCGCCTCATTTGCCGTCGGGTCCAGGTTCTCCATTAGTCGGCGTCGGTAGTTCTGTCCGCTGTAGCTCTGGTACACCTGATGCCCGAAGTACGCCGCCATGATGGCAAGCAACGCCGCCAGGGCAACGCTGGTAGATTCCATTCTTGATCGGACGTCTTAGAACATGAATGACTTCTGTAATGATTTTATCGTAGACTGTTACTAATTTCATGTGTACGTTTGATATGTAGAATGTTTTTCTATAAACTTTTCTTCTTTGTTTTATTTCTTGTCCATTAACAAAACTTATTAATTAAGTTATTTAAAGATGAATTTTGTAGCTCGGTTCGTGTCTGATTTTGTCGAAAACTTTAAATAAAGTGGTGGTGCAGCTACATATAATACGGTTAGCATGGTATTTTCTCAAAACGTTTTTAGTATGCTACTATAGCGTTCATAATCAACTGATTCATAAAAATACTAATCGTAGCCTAGTAAATAAAGTCAGTCGCGAGAAGTAAGTCAGTTTGAAATAAAATTCAAAATTTAGAAGCGTAAATGTACTTACTATATTTATAAAAGTGCACCAATATTTTGATGACTCCGCAAATTTCGACCAAAACACACCGTCCGCCGCTGTTTTATATCTGACAAGGGTGGCCCTTTGACCCAAAATCGTAACTTTGTTTACATACACTACAGGTCAAAAGGGCAGGTGCACGCCTGGTAAAGTGCAAATGGTGGTCAACTTAAAAAAAGTTGACATATCCGATGGTCGTTTTGAGCGTTTCCTGTTATTAGTTTTCGCGAGTTTAGTGGATGTGGAAGGTAAGATAGTGTTTTATCAAAAACGTTTTATAAAATCATGGAATGTCAGCCTATCAAATTGGATGTCTACCCGAAGTGTAGTTAAATCGGTGGTGAAAACGAAAGTAGAATCTGGTCAAACACAGGTTAGAATGCTCTGATTGTGCCTTTGCAAGCTTTCTGTAACCAATGGTCGTTGGAATAAATTACATGAACACTAAATTAGCTTTTCAGACATAATTTTAAAATCAGTCAAGCTTTACTTTCAACGTCTAGATCCATTTAGTACCGGTGGTCAACTTGAAAATGCGGTGGTCGTATTGATCAATGGGGATTACAATGTAAATTTTCATCGTGAGAAAAAGCAAAAATGCAACTTGATTGTGATGACGTATTCTGTTAGCAGTCAGGGCAACAGTAATGGAGATGCATTTAGACACAGCCACATCAAAATAAATGTCGTCGGTGATCTCATTGTTGGATTTCGTTTGCCCAGTAGCCCATCAGAAACACAGTTTAGCAATATCGTACATGTATGTATTTACTTATTACTATTTTTGGGTAACATCAAAAATACAAATACTACCTCATGCAAGTTGCATTGAATTTATGTATATGATTTGCCTTGACTCAAAGAAAAACACTAGAATAACTAACTGTGGTCAAGATGATTTGAAAACTGGGCGGTCAATTTGACCTTAAAATGAGCAATTTTAAAATGATTAATTGACCGATTTGAAAAGTATTGGAGAACATGTCTGCCGTTCTTATGTTGTGCTGATTCGACAATAAGAAGTAATTAGCAAAACGTTCATTGTGTTGTTCGTAACATATGAAATCCATCTCCTGTTTTGCAATATTAATTGTTTGAATATGTTAAGGTTAATAATCGCTTACGAGTAGTTTATATAAACTTCAGACAAAATTTTTAGAAGCATTGGCTAATGCTTAATGAATCGGCGTGTAAAATTTCACATGCATGTACCTCATTGTCACGAGCGGTCGGATTCATTGTGTTTCTGGATGCTGATTGGCTCGCTGGTTAAGCTGTCAGAAAACATACAAATCAAACCTCACATTAAGTCGTCACCTGAAGTATGACCATTCAGAGGAACGAAGTACAATCGTGTGCGAGGAATGCGGGGAGCAATTCACCAGACCATGGGCATCAGCGAAGCATCGCCGACACAAACACTAATAATCAATGTTCATTTAAGAAATGAATTTCATTTTTCTGATGTTCATGGAGCTATGAACCGCAGTGGGTCGCGTGCGCTTTGCTAGCGACTCACTGCCGTTCATAGTTCCATGAACATCAGAAAAAATAAACTCATTTCCTATATTTATATTCATTTCTGTCTATCGCTTGTTGAAAAATCATCAAAGCGATCATATTTACGAGCAGATAGATAATCTATACACAGTGTTTATACAAACAGCGGAACGGCGTCGACGTTAACAACGTCCAATCAGATTGGCGAGAGCATTGTTTTTTGACGTCAAGTGTGACGTCGCGTGGCACGATGTTGTTCATGGATGTATAAACACAAATGAACATCTAATGGATCATCTAAGGAAGTTTTAGAAAAATGTAAATATTAAAAGATATAACAGTACCAACGGAAAATCACATGTCTTTTAAGAACAAGAGATTCTAGGTTATTTGAACGAGAAAATTTCACTAATACATTGTGTGATGCTGTGTCTTTGTCTGTCGTTCATTATTAGTGCTTGTGTAAGGTAGTATTTGTATTATTGATGTTACCAAAATTAGAAATAAATACACACGATATTGCTAAATTATTAAGACAAGGACGACATTTATTTTGATATATTTACATTTTTCTAAAACTTCCTTAGATGAACCATTAGATGTTCATCTGTGTTCATACTTCCATGAACAACATTATGTCACGCGACGTGACGTAATCCAAACTTGACGTCAAAAAACATGAATCTCGCCAATCTGATTGGGCGTTGTAAACGTCGACGCCGTTCCGCTGTTTGAACACACACTGTGTGTAGATTCTCTGTTTGCTGGTAAATGTGGTCGCCTTGGTGTTTTTTCAACAAGCGATAGAGAGAAATGAATGTAAATATAAGCAATGAGTTTATTTTTTCTGTTGTTCATGGAGCTATGAACCGCAGTGGGTCGCTAGCAAAGCTTACATGAACCCCTTCGGGGTTCATTCACTTTGCACGCGACCCACTGCGGTTCATAGCTCCATGAACACCAGAAAAATGAAATTCATTTCTTAAGTGGCTGTGTCTAAAATGCATCACCATTAATGTTGACCTGACCCTTAACAGAAAACGATATCAAAATGCATTTTTGCTGGCTTTCTCTCGCGATGAAAATTTACATTGTAATCCCCATTGATAAATACGACCACCGCAATTTCAAGTTGACCACCGGTACAAAATCGATTTAAGCGTTGAAAGAAAAGCTTGAAATGATTTTAAAATTATGTCTGAAAAGCCAATTTAGTGTTCATGTAACTAACTTCAACGACCATTGGTCACAGACCGCTTGCAAAGACACAATCAGGGCATTCAACCTGTGTTTGACCAGATTCTACTTTCGTTTTCACCACCGATCAAACGGGGCGGAAGCGATTGCAGTGAAACGGTTATTTTTTTTTAACTGTTCATCTACCACTTTGGGTAGACATTCAACGGCAAAAAACACATAGCCTGACATAATTTGCGTTTTATAATACGTGTTTGATTAAAAAGCATCTTACCTTCAACATCCACTAAACTCGCAGGAAGAGCTCAAAACGACCACCGGATATATATCAACTTTTTTTACGTTGACCACCGGCGGTGGTCAATTTGCACTTTACCGGGCGTGAGGTGTGCACTTATGCATATACACAGTCGGCCTTTTATGGCCTTGATAAATTGGATTTCTTTGTGAATGATAAACGTCATTCTATACACAGGTAATCTGTATATCATAAAGATTCCCAAGCAAAATAGACATGAGAATGATAAAATGCGTGAAATTTTTTTATAATTGTGCAGGCAGTTGCTCTTTACCCGTCTCGATCCTCATTCTATTACCAAAAATGTCATTCGGTTACATGTACATAGTTTGAGATTTTTTGATGGATGAATTCATAATCTTATCCTTTGATGGATGAGTTTAATTGAATATTGCAATAATATCAGACTGGTAAGTGGAACACACAGGCGTTCTTGCATCGGCATTCGTCGCGAAGCCTGTGCGATTTCAATGCTTAGTGTAAATGAAGCATAAATGAAATGCTTTTGTAAAAGCGACAAAATGAATCAAAAACAGTTTTGAAGAAAAATCTTAAATTTGAATTGATAAATTACCATACTCAATTCGGTTGTTGTTCTTTATCTGTGGGACAAAGTGGTGGCCAATGAGAACGAGATTGCCGGATTGCCTTGCTCTGCCAGAAAAACGTACATGTACGAAGGGCGTTCAAAAAGTTCGCGGAAAAGTGCCATTATATTCTTATTTTGTAAATCAGCTGAATTAAACTGTTACATAGACAAACATGATTTGTACTTATACAGCAAATTTTGCTGCCCTGGCATGAATACAATTTTGACATTGGTCGCTATGGAAACCGTACATCACGATTACCGGCCCACTTTTGTTCATTTTTGCAAAAAGTCGATGTTTAATGATGACGTTGCATTTGAAAGCTTACCGTGTTTTTTTCACCAAACTTTGAATGAGCAAAGTTCAATATGTTTGCGGTGAGCACATGACGTCATATAAGTGTGTGACGTCATTTGGGCGTAAAGTGGCCATATTGGTTAGTGGGTATGCCTAAAATGCGTTGGAAACAACGGTTTTCGATAAATTGTGTGTTTGGAAAGGACTTTAAAAGAAAGAAACACTGCTTATAGCAGAAAGCGCATATGACAACAAGGAAATTAAGAAAACGGCAATCAACAAGTAGTATGCATGATTTCTACACGATCAGAAAAGCGTCCATGTCGACTCGCGCAGCGTAACGTCAAATAACGTCATTCTGTCGAAAATGATCGTCGTGATAGAAAACAGTAGAATTTGTGAAATACACAACATATCGAATTGAAATTTCGGCACAATTCACCGCATTATACACACAGAACTGACAATTAGACGCCCTTATGCCAGGTAGATTCCGAAAATGCTTAAGAGCTAGCCAACAGCGGCATGAATGCGTATAACATGACGTTGTTGTGACGGTGGGCCGGTTTTACTGTTGTTACCTTAGAAACGCACGTGATTTAATGCATAATTTTCATCCGATTTTATTCAAATTTTGTGCATATGTTAACTATATATTAATTCATAACATGCACAGAGAACGTAAATTTCCCATGACAATTACAAATTTGGCAGCACTTTTCCTCGAACTATTTGAACCCCCCTCGTATATAGGCAACAATGAATCTGGAAAAGACAATGACGACTCAAAACATCATAGGCAAATTGTCAATTTAGAGAGGCAACTGAGAAATATCAGAAGTATGCGAAGTGCTTAGACACAATTCTAGAATTCTCTTCGTAGTCGTGATTTTGTTAACGGCAACCGTGACCATGGTTATTTGTATGTTGATGGTGTTGGGTTGACTGATGTTATTATTATTTGATGTTTCATATTATTAGGTTTTCATGAAACGATTACATTTTCTAATATTGTTTCTAAATGCTCAAGCTTTATTTGTTTATCCTCTTTCATCACGAAAACATGTCCGTATAATGTATACCCCCTTATACCCCACTTTTATATAGCAAAACTGGGGTATGCCGGGGTGTATCTATTTTTCTTATTTTTGCTCCAAAACATAGGTTGTGGGTACTCGTTAGAACCGCCTCGGCGAGGCGGTTCTAACGTGTACACACAATCTATGTTTTGAGCAAAAATAAAAAAAAATATCAAAATTTTTCCAATGAAATTTTCACTTTTTTAAGCTGAAAAAATTCTCTGTATATTGCATGGGCAAGCTTTCCTAATGTATACCGAAGTGTCAGACCGAGCTTATCCAGCAGCACAGGAAGCGCTTCGGAGATGCTCAAATGCTCCTTGCCTAAGTACATTGTATCCGAAAGACAGTCTTGGGGGAAACGGCAAGAAACTGACGATAGGTAGGGTCAAACATGGCTGACCGTTTTATGTCCTGCATGCACCAGTTCGAACGAACTGGCTGTCCTGTGGGAAAGAGCTCTGAGACACAAGATACGAAACTCTTTATTACGCTCAGTCCACATATATATGGCAACATGAGACATATACATATTTACAAACTCACATAACAGAGGCATAGCTAAATGGCATCGAGTCGCAAGTCCATTAGGCCACCGCGAAACGCAAAACACTGTTATTTAAAAAAATTCGTCATTGGAGATCGCCCGGGCAACACGACTTACTTCCAGTAAAGGGATGCGCGTCATTTCGAGAGCATATTCACAAAGATACAACAGAAAAGTGGCATAGATGTTTACACCGATCTATGTCGTAACAAATGGTTATTTTGTTTTCTGCTTCGCCGCCTAACTGGTCTTCGATTTACCAAAGAGTGTCGAATTGCTGTCCATCGGCTCTTGCATACTGCCTTAGGCATGTTAGATGCTCATGTCCGATAGACCGTTATTCCATTCCCGGGCAGTGCTTTCTTTATAAAAACGATTTTCGCATCGAGCGTTGAGACCTGCCGCAACATCTCAGACGTTGAACAGGTCATTTACGCTGAACTGCTTAGCTTGGTGTTTTTCTGCTGATATACACAGAAATGCCCGACGTTACATGATAATGCTAAGCGTGATGCTGCGTAGTGATTATTTTGAACTTCCTTGGCCTGCAAGCTGTTCCGTAACTTAACCCATATTTGACGAATGGATTTTCCCATCAGTATCATTTGGGTGAGTCCACTTTCAGTTTTAGGGGTGTTAGGAGTGATTTTTTATTTGGAAGAGTCTATTTACAGTCAACTGGCAGTAGCCAAAAAACGTTAAAATGGCTATTACCAGTCAACTGTCACTAGCCAAAAAACGTTAAAATGGCTATTACCAGTCAACTGTCACTAGCCAAAAAACGTTAAAATGGCTATTTACAGTCAGACTTGATTTTTTTTTTGCTTGAAAAGTGTTTTATCTTTTGGCTGTTATCTTCTTTTCACCATTAGGATAATGTGACAAATTAATTCAGCTTCCAATGACGGAACCCAGTCCTCATGGATTCGGCTTAACTTAAGTCAGATGACGGACAGGCTGAAATTCGAATAAACGTTTATCGTTTGAATAAATGCATTGCTAACTACGGTTAACAGCTGATCACATGTCCGGGTGTTCTGCTATACCAACCGCACTGTTCCTGTATAAACCAGCAAGTAGATCACGAACTGGCAGCAGCTCCTATTGCAAAGCAGGAGAGAAAGAATGACTTGAAATATTGAGAGTATACAAGTACATGACTAAATCTTAACGCAGAAATCAGCAGTTCGTTCCTTTAGTTAATGTACACGTATCTAGGACAATGTGAAGTGTCAGTTCCCAGTCAATGCTACTAATATTTGTTTTGACAAATATGAACAAGCATGGTTTGTGTTTGTTATATTTAAGCACGAACGTGCGGATAGTGCCTTCGCTGCTGGCATTTTTCGTAACTGGACGCTTACTTGTAGCATGTATCCTTACCAGGACGACTTCGTACAATTTAGAAATAAGAAGGGAGTATCTTTGAATCATTTTAAGAGTAGCATGCTCATGTGTTCAAAAATCGTGTGAAGCTTCATCAAGAAATCTCAAACGGTTTTCAAGTTACAGAGCGAACACGACTGGAATGCAATTCTGCTATTTTCCATTATAAAGGGCCATAACTCCAATAATACGCAATCCAGAGTTATGGTTCTTGTGTTCTGCACGTCGTCTTATGCTGATTAATAATCCTGTGAAGTTTCATTAAGATACCTTAAACGGCTCTCAAGTTACAGAGCGGACACCATTTGTGACAGACAGCCGGACAGACGACCCGGGCAAAAATAACTTGTCTCCGATCACTAAAGGGGAATGACATAAAAATAAAATCTTGGCACGTATGTCAGTTCTCAAATGTAGTACTCAACAAAATCAAGACTGAATTTTTTAAGTTTTTCATAAAAACTTTCTTTTTTTCTTTAAAAATTTATCCGCATTTGTTCAAATGCGTAGCAGCTCTAGGGGATTGACAACCTTTTCAACAACGATACATACGAGAGATAAACCTTATAAATCTTGAAATTTAAAGTACTGTAACGATGGTGACCGATCAAACTTGAGTTTTGAAAGACAAACAGCACTGATTTAATTTCACAAGCTTAAATAATGCAATAAATATAAAGAAATGCAGTAAAAAGAAAGAAAACTAATGAAGCCGATTTGATAACCAGGTTAGAATAGAAAATGTAATTACTTGCCCAAAAATTGCCTGCCTTGTGCCCACGGATGTAATTATTCATTATTATATACCCAAGAAATTGTCCCGCTCGCTTTGCATTGCCGAAAACATTGAATGTTTTTTCATATTCAATAGTAAAAAAAAAAAAAAAAAAAAAAAAGATCAGAAAGAGTTTTTAAAACGGCTTCAAGTGGTTAAGTACACCTGATATGCATTCAGTCAGTCAGTCCCAGATGTTCGTGGACCAAATAAAACTCGAATACATTTATTGTTTTATACGGCGTCATGCGTACCTTATTTTAAATCTTTAAAAAACGTATTTAGTCAAATTCTGTAATTCTTCGCGCGGTGTATGAAAGATTGGCGCACACGAATACACCTCAAAGGTAAATTGTCATAAAAATGCCTCAAAGTGTGAAATGAGAAGCTCAACCACGCGTACTGTAAAAACACTTTAGGGGTATTCTTATGTTTTATGACACCTGAGCCGCAGCACAAGAAAGTACTTTTATCTTTTTTTAATCAAAACAAAAGTGCATTTTTATATAGCTTTTACTTCACGCTCCTGTTTTGTTATTTATTAAACACAATGCATTGTATGTTAATCCTGATTCTCAAACCGCCGTACATTACTGTGTTTGTCCTGTCCGGCTTCAGAACTAATCAGAAATTCCGAGGGCCTTTTATTATGACACGGCTCTACAGTTTGATGAGGTGATCGCAAATAGAGGTGTCATTGAATCAGAAAAGGGCACACAAAAAGTTATATTTCAAGCACTTGTTGTATGTCATCATCATGTCGGTTAAAACGTCCCGACATTACCTTAGCTGTTAACAGGGACTTTAATCATCATTTCATACAAAACCTTCATCTTAGCAGATTGCCAACTTAGTGCACATTAGACCGCCGACCTTGGACCAGGGGAAGAGGAAAAATGAATATAAATATGTTCATAAACAAGTTTACGTAATGTGCGGACATGGTAGTCGAGTGCGATCTCGGATTCGATGTCGAATCGGACACACTGCACGCCGTCTTTGCATTTTTTTTTTCAATTTGGCAACACACATGCAAGCACACGCGCGCGCATGTTATAATTCTTTTACAGAAAGTTTAATGCGGTACTCATTGAACGTTGTCAGCAAGTTCGCATGTTTTTTCTCAGTCTACAAATGCAAAATTCTTATGCACATATATATAAACATGTACAATTAGTTTGAACTATAAATAAAAAATACACTGTTGCTCTTTATTTCAAAACTTAACTATGCATTCAAGAATCTTTAAAATTTTATCAAGTTTTTAGTGAAAAAAAAATAGTCACTTAAAATTGGAGCTGGCAAGTCATTTTTTGAGCAGTTTGCATTGGTTTCGGATGGGATGAAGAAAAACAATTCAACATCTCATCATGAAAAAGTACAAGTAGGCAAAGATCAGGAAAAGGCGCAATCAGAAAAAGACTCCCGCTCCAAAAACCAAGGTGGGAAAAAACAAACTAACAATCAGGTACTTATACCATGAAAACATTTCGTAAGCCGAATGAGCAGCTATTTTCCCAATAGGTGGCCACTCAGTTACCTTAACTTAACTAAAAATATGCAAACATACAAAAGGCGCCAACAGCACAAAATATTTTAAACACCAAGACATAAAACAAAAAGAACCACCACAGAAGTCAATGTTGCATGGTCCTAAACACGCAACCAACGAAACAAGATCAACGTAAATATCATGACTAATATATAAAAAAATGTATTGCATTGTCAATCAATGCATTCCCAATACGTTCATATAATTAAATAAAATACTAAAAATACAAATAAGGCTTAGATCTAATGAAACATAGTTTCAGTCCCAAGTTTGTCAGAAACATTTAACCACATACTAAGTAAATAATTATTTTTGAACTTGACTGTAAATAGCCATTTTAACGTTTTTTGGCTAGTGACAGTTGACTCGTAATAGCCATATTAACGTTTTTTGGCTAGTGACAGTTGACTGGTAATAGCCATTTTAACGTATTTTGGCTACTGACAGTTGACTGGAAATAGCCACTCCGTTTTTGGAATTATTTTCTATCTCCTCATTTTTCTCTTTGCAAACAGAATAGCCCAAGATGGGACGCCGCGTTCTGCGGCGTCACATCTGGGGCTATGCTGTTTGCCTATGTCCCACAAAAAGGACGCCAGGCTTAAATGAGTTAAGGTTCAACCCAAAGAAGTATGTGGTTTGAACTCGGCGCATACATGCCACAATTGTTTTTCGCATTGGTCTGATGAGTTGCTGCTCTGTGAGTTGTCTGAACTAGGAACCTCATTCTGACTGATGCAAGTGTCCACGCTGTCAGGGAAGCCAAACTGAATCATTGCAATTAACCATCGATTATCCATCTGGTTTGTGGATCACAGATCACAAGACCAAGACTAGAATGAGTCTTAAAGGACTTATAAGAATAACAGGAATCGCTCCTTACGGCGCTGGACATGCAGCCACACCATATATACTATACGATTGTTTATGAAGATAAATGATCCTTCAACTGCATGGGCTTATATGCGAATTTCGTGTGGGGTTTGAATTTTTATTTACACAATGGTTACACATATTCTAAAATACAATAAAACGAACTAAATAATGATATAAAAATGTATAAAATAAACGAATAATGATGTCAGATTATTTTTTGCAGATCAAATACACATTGTTATAAATATCATGGAAACACCCGGCCATTAGTCCCGGGTGGCATACAAAAGTAAGAAAATATGTAAAATTGAGATGAATAATCAATGAGATGAGATGAAATTTGTTTTGCCTCCAAAATTGCTCAGTAGCAATGAATGAATTAACGAACAAATAAACTATCCCTGAAAACATCCCAGAAATAGCTTGAAGTTCGAGATTCCTCCCTCAATGTTGAGTTGATCTTTGTTGTACTCTCCAATGTCTTTGAAATGTGTCATGAGCAGCTTCTTCCAGACACCGGAAGTCGTTTTTACTTTTAGATCAGGCTTTTCCAGTGACTTGTGCTTAACAATAGCGACTCCGTTACGAAGTTGGACGGAGATAGTTTGTTTGACGTCGGTAAAATCAAACACGACTGTTGTTCTTCTGTCGCCGCAAACTTCAGGCTGGAATCTCATTTGGAAGATAACAAAATGTTGTTCAACAGGAAGAAATTCGATCATGTTCATTTCAACCTCAGGTGTGTTTTTGACGTCAATTTCTGCACTCGCCTCTAGTGCGCATGTCAAGTAGTAGTTTCTGGCGTTAGGACTCAGCTGTCGCGCTGCTAGTGACGTCAGCGCTTCAACCTTCAGGTTTCGCGCTTGCTGATTGGAGCTATCCACTTTAAGCGCATGCGTGGCGAGTTCTAAAGCCCACTGAAACTGCTTCTCATTCATCGATTTCTTCGCAGACTCCAACAAATTCCCCATGCCTCCTGCTAATTCTACCATCATGACCGCCTTGTCGTCTGATGGAATTGAAAACAGATCTTCTGGTTCCCCGGTGAACCAGCCAAGGTATTTGTTGAAGATGCCCTTGGCTGACCAGAACACGGTACCATAGTATTCACGATTGTAGGGGTGCAGACGAAGGTTGTCGGGTAGTTGCACACGGTGAGCAATGTCGTCTGGCGATAAACCTGCAGATGGCAAATTGTAGAACATTATTACGAGGGTGATAATGCGAAGTAATGTGAACTTGTGTGTAATTTATTTTACCATCGCTATTTATTAATTTGTTTACATCAGAATTTCGGTACGATTGTCGATTCTTTCAGAATCGATTACTATTTTAGCTGAGTCACGTGACAACCCTTCGTTGCCTTGCAAGGGCGATTCTGGACATGGTTAAAATGGGTTTTATTTATAGCACCAAGTGTTATATGTAAAACACAATCACGTCCATTTATTTTATGCCAAAGAACAATTACTCCTTTTAAAGATTCATTGTACATAGCTTAATGAGTTGAGTGCAATGCGAATAAATTAGGTTTGGCTATCTGTACCCACTAGTGTCAATTTTGATTCCTCTAAACCGTCGTATTGTCATCAACGCCCCTTCTAAAAGTTAAATTCTATAACATATTTATTTGTTGATTAGAAATGCTTCGTTTCGATAGTGTGTGGGCATAAATGTCGATATTAACATCTTTATCTGCGTCAGACAAATGTCTAACTTAAAGTTATTTGTCATTAATAGTCAAATTTGTGATGTTTTGCAATATGCTGTTGCTAGGCAACATAGAATAGTCCGTGCTGACCTTTGTTTTTTTGTTTTCTCTCATATTTTCAAACATAAGAAATACTAAATACAACGAATATGATTTGTTTATATATCAATTATAATTTAAGACATTCGAGCTCAAACTGTTTCCCAGTACCCTAAACAAAAATACGTTTTCGGTTAATTTCGCGCCCACGTCGATTTCGGGTCGCCAAATCAAATTATCCTTAATCTCACTCGTCATCCGACTTACATGATAATGGACCTAATTACTGCACATATATACACACATGTATAAACATACCGAAGTAGATAAGTGTACCTGCAATGGTTACTATAGATGTGTTTGCATTACTTCTTGGATCACCCACGTTCTTGATGTACAGGGCTTGTCTTGTTTATTCCGAATCTTAAAGTATATTTTAGCGCTTTAATTTGCTCTACATGCACGCGTCTCGCGCTATCATTAGCAGACCATTGGAACTTGACTAGAAATTGGCTGCAAGCAAGGCTTTCAGTATACCCCCCGCAAAATTATCTGGAGCTGGCCAATAACTTCCTAAGTCAAACATGCAGAAAATTTATCAAAGATATCTTTTCAGCATTATAATTCTTCATGTACATCCTCAGTATGCCAGCCACATCTATAAGATATTAAAATAATATATTGAAAGCTTGAGGTTGATTTCATTATTGTATATAAGCAATGGTCAAGAAATGGCTATGTTGAAAAATGATGTAAATTTGTCAAAAATCACTTTTTCAGTATTATAATCATTCATGCACATTTTCAATATGTGTGGAACTTGTCTGCAAAGTATTGAAAAGAAATACTGAAAGCCCTAGGAGGAGTTGATTTCACAAACTATGCATTACCAACCATTTTTGTATATAAGCAATGGTCAAAAAATGGCTATGTTAAAAATGCTGTAAATTTGTCAGAAATCAATTTTTCAGTATTATAATTCTTCATGCACATCTTCAATATGAGTGGAACATGTCTGCAAAGTATTGAAAAGAAATAGTGAAAGCCCTTGGAGGAGTTGATTTCACAAAGTAAGCACTACCAACCATTATTGTATATAAGCAATGGTCAAAAATGACTATGTTGAAAAATGCTGTAAATTTGTCAAAACTTTTTTTTTTCATCATTTATAATTCTTCATGCACATCTTCAATATAAGTGAAATATGTATGCAAAGTATTGAAAAGAAATACTGAAAACCCTAGGAGAAGTTGATTTCACAAAATATGCACTACCAACCATTATTGTATAAGCAATGGTAAAAAAATGGCTATGTTAAAAATTGCTGTAAATTTGTCAAAAATTATTTTTTCAGCATTATAATTCTTCATGCACATCTTCAATATGTGTGGAACATATCTGCAAAGTATTCAAAAGAAATACTGAAAGCCCTAGGAGGAGTTGATTTCACAAACTATGCACTACCAATCATTATTGTATATAAGCAATGGTCAAAAAATGGCTATGTTGAAAAATGTTGTAAATTTGTCAAAAAATATTTTTTTATCATTATAATTCTTCATGCACATCTTAATACGTGTGGAACATGTCTGCAAAGTATTGAAAAGAAATACTGAAAGCCCTAGGAGGAGTTGATTTCACAAACTATGCACCACCAACCATTGTTGAATATGGCAATTATCGAAAATTGGCTAAGTTCAAAATGCTGTAAATTTGTCAAAATTCATTTCTTTAGCATAATACTTCTTCATGCATATCTTCAATATCTCTGGCACATATCTGCAAAGTATCAAAAGAGAATATTGAAAGCTGTAGGAGGAGTTGATTTCACAAAGTATGCACTATTAGCACTATGGCAAACATTCTATGTATAGGTTTAAAAAGTCCCATAACTTTTGCAAAACTGACCCTTTGGCCCCTAAATTCATATCACACATGTGTTGTCTAATGGTGCAGGTGTGTTGAAAATTTGAAGAACAGCGGGTAAATACTACTTAAGTTATTCAGCAAAGATGTCAAAATGTTGACGGAATGACGGAATCACGGAATCACGGAGTCACGGAATCACGGAATCATTATGACGGAATGACGGCCAGGCTGAAAACAGTATACCCCCCTAAAACTTCGTTTTGCGGGGGGTATAAAAATTCTGATAATAGTGTCTCACCTTTGTTCATAAATCTTACTGTCTGATCATGTACATATTGTATAGCGTCTCTGTAAGGTATCATTGCATCGCGAATGTTCTGCTTTCCGCTGATTGGTTGAGTATGACTGGGCACGAGATGTTCTGGTTCACTGTCAAGGATCTTGTCCAGTGATGTGTACCTGAAGCATGTTGTAGTTAGGATTCCCATACAGTAGAGCCTCGCCATAATATTTTACATATTATATCTATGATAGAAACATCTATATTTGTCTAATCCAGTGATGTCTATTTTCAAGTGGTTTTTTTTTTCGAGAAACAGAGGCGGTTATTGGCCTTCTGTAAGCGATTTATAAACTCTACGTATATATTTTACAAAAAGAATTACCGAATCTAGCCTTGGCTTCTGGGAATTACCGGGTCGGAATCCAATCAAACATCGAAATTCTAAAGCATTTTTGTCATTACTATAAACTTGAGTAAAAGATCCAACACATGTATTCAAAACAGCTTTGGCCAAATGTATTAGATATATAAACCAATGGGATAAAAACTAAGGAAATCAAGTGGTGCCATTGTGTTTAAATTTTGTTAATGAAATATATGTATACACTACCAGTCAACGGCGTCCCTTGCCGTCGCCCCTCTGATTGTGTAAATATTGGGGAAAGCCTTGTAGAAATCATCACCACATAGGAATGCCTTGTCACGTGGTATGTATAGTCCAATCTGGTCGTCAGTTTCACCAGGAATATGGTGCAGTACTACATCTAGACCTGTCGTTGAAGTACGTGTATTAGATTAACCCATATTTGACGAATGGATTTTCCCATCATTATCAATTGGATGAGTCCACTTTCATTTTTAGAGGTAAGAGGAGTGATTTTTTTTTTATTTTCATCTCATTTTTCGATGATCCAAGCAAACAGAATAGCCCCAGATGGGACGCCGCGTTCTGCTGCTATTCTACTGCTATCTGGGGCTATTCTGTTTGCCCATGTCCCATAAAAGGGACGACAGGCTTAATACACGAGTTAAATCAATTACCAGAATCTGTATAAATGTACATGTATTCAATTTGGTCAATTGTGAGATTTAGAAATGAAGCCGTTATCGGCAATAACGCATTTAAAATGACCCTTGTCTCGTTCAAATGAAATGCAAAATCAATGCTAGAGATAATTATAAAATCAAATATGACCAGGAAATTACACTGCAACATCATTCTTTTGGGGGTGAAAAATCAATGCTCAGGTGTTACATGTACATGTAAGGTTACCGTATAACATATACGTGTCAAACATTTATCTTTCAAGACATCCATACGTCATTTCGATACGGCATCAGTCGATGTATTTGCCATTTTATCCACACACTGTGACTCGAGATGTCGACTAGACTCTAGCTGTTGGTCGACAATGGGAGTCAAGTTCTGGTACAAACGAAAATTTATGATAGATTGTTGACAAATGTCAGACCATAGATGGAAAATATATACTGCTATTTAATTGATCATACCTGCTATTTTCGTTTCTAGTCGCTCATCTTTTAGAAATCTATTTGGATAGACGAGACCCATACTGTGTGCCCCGGAGGTTTTCATTTCCGCATAGGGCCCGATACCATCATTTATCACCTGATTACCGGAAAGTGCGCTGCCAAACTGTCGGTAAGTCCTTAACATACGAGCCTCCGCACCGGTCGTCAAGAATAAGTTGATTGCTTTAGGAGTGGTTCGGTGGGCCCATATTTCTGGTGGGTTGTTAGGATCCTCAATGAAAGCCTGTTAACACATATTGAGCATGTACATTGTATAAAAATAAGGAAAAATAAAAAATACAGTGTGTTCATTTAAAAAAACCGCAGCATGTATGTGTACAGTGTGAAAAGGGTGCAGTATGTCCATTGTAAAAGGAGAGCAGTATACATGACAATTGTAAAAGTAATGCAACTACTTATACTCATCGTAAAAAACGATTTTAGTGTTTAAAAAAAAGATGGATGTAATCTATTCATTGTTAAAAAGATTCTAGTGTGTCCAATGTGAAAATAATGCAGTATGTTCAAATGTAAAACATTAGAGCGTGTTCAATGTACAAATAATGCAGTATGTTCATTGTAAAACATAGAGTGTTTAATGTGAAAATAATGCAGTATGTTCATTGTAAAACATTATAGCGTGTTCAATGTGAAAATAATGCAGTATGTTCATTGTAAAACATTATAGCGTGTTCAAAGTTGTTAAACATTCTAGCGTGTTCTATGTACAAAGCAAGTAGTATGTTTATTGTAAAATACAGTATGTTTATTGTAAAATGCATTCTGTTCGTTAAAGAGATTGCAGTGTTCTCATTGTAAAAATAATGCAGTACGCCCATTGTAAAACAGAGTTTAGAGATTTAATATAAAACATGCGGTATGGGCATTGTAAAAAGAGTTTAATGTAAAGCCTGTGTTCCACGGACAATTTTTCTTTGACGAAGATTATTTGTCCTAGAAACTTTGGCACTGAGTTTGCGTTCACACACAGCAAAAAATACTTAATATATTACTTAGCTCGCTCATCTTTGTCATAGAACTTCGCTACAGAATTGAATTACACGAGCATATTTTTTTGCGACAAACCTACTTTGTCAAAGAAAAATTGTCCATGGAGACGAGGCCTAAAACATGTAGTATGTTCATTGTAAAAAGACAATGCAGTTTGCTCATCGTAAAAAGAATGTAGCCTGCTGTTCGATGCAAAAAGTGTTTGATCCAACCCAGATACTGGTTGTTTATGGTATTAAAAGACAGTGACAATTGGAACGTCCGTCGCTAATTTCATGACTTGATCGTATCTAGTTTTATTACTGTTACACTTAAAGCGAACGACTTTAATACTATAATAAATTTCCCCGAACGTTCTTTTTAAGATGAATAGCTTGAAAAAGGTTTAGCAAGAGCTACTAGTACTGTCATGTTTATGATTCGAAAGAACTCATCTCAAATATAGTTTGCAGGATGAGCATGTACTTTGTACAACAGATCGCTTCCAACTAGAGGATTTGATTCTTTTTAGAATGCATTTTATTTCTGCGCACCCGTCTTGCTGTGTACTTCATTTTGTCGAAAGCCACTTCGTCGAATGTAACGTTCATTTTAATACCACGTTTGCATGGATTTGTTGCCCCTGGAAATGTTTAAATGCGGCGACATTTGGTCGATTAGTTTTTACATGAAAACTATGACGTTGGTCACGATGAATCATACAAACCTTGGCTCCCCATGTATGGTCAGGGTGCTGGTGTGTGTAGATTATTGCTTTCACGGGCTTCTTCGAGATCTTCCGGAACTCGGTGAAGATTTCTAGGCCACTTTCGACAGTTTCCGTGACATCTACGATTATCAAACCCTCAGGTGCGTCGATCATGATAGAATTAGCAAGTGCATAACCAATAGCCATGTAGATATTATCTGTAACCTAGTAACAGTAAATAAAATAAACAATTGTACAATTTTAGCAATTCTAATAGATAGTAGATAGATAGATGACAATATAAATTTTATCTACAGGTATAAGCTGGTCGCCCTTTAAAAGAAACCAACGGTTCGTTTGGTAGTCTTAATTGCCTTGTAAAGGGGACATGCTCAGTTGCCTTATTCACATTTTTTATTCAAAAAGTTTTTGTTATCATTTATGTCGATCTACTGTCCGCGATGAATAGCTATTTGTCAGGGCTCTGTATTTGCTTTCATCTTATATGAAAACAGTACGTGTACACTACTGAGAATCACGTGGTATTTTAGAGAGCGCGTCGGACTCTGGATCTAGAGGTCCTTGGTTTGATCCCCACAGGCGTCACCGTTTTGTGTCCTTGAGCAAGACACATCAACTCCCTACAGTACTGGTTAAACCCAAGAAGCGTTGGCTCCGTCCCGACATGACTGAAAAATTGTTGACTGGGACGTTAAGCCTCATAGACTATCAGTACAAACAAACAAACAAACAAAATATTTTTTATTTCGTCTCATCAGTGCGACTATTATTCAATTGATGTTTAACAAAATAATTAAATAAAATTAATGAAAAACATACTACTGTAGAACCAAGATCCCTAAAAGTAAAAGTGGACTCACCCATGAACTTATCCATATATCACAAATCAGTTTGATAAGTACCTTTTTGACGCCCTGTTTAAACTGTTCCGTGTGCGTCCTAAGCTCTGCCTTATTTTCCGTTGGGTCTAGATTCTCCATTAGTCGGCGTCGGTAGTTCTGTCCGCTGTAGCTCTGGTACACCTGATGCCCAAAGTACGCCACCATGATGGCAAGTAACGCCACCAGGGCAACGCTGGTTGATTCCATTCTTGATCGGACGTCTTAGAACATGGATAACTTCTATAATGATTTTATCGTAAACTGTTATTAATTTCATGTGTACATTTTGTATGTAGAGCGTTTTCTGTAAACATTTCTTCTTCGTTTCCATTAACATAACTTATTAATTAGATTTTAAATATGAATTTGTAGCTCGGCTCGTGTCTGATTTTGTCGAAATTTTTAAATAAAGTGGTGGTGTAGCTACATCATACATATAATACGGTTAGTATGGTATTTTCTCAAAACGTTTTTAATAACCTACTCTAACATTCTAAATCAACTGATTCATAAAAATACTAATCGTAGCCTAGTAACAAGGTCAGTCGCAAGAAGTAAATCAGTTTTAAATAAAATTCAAAATTCAAAAGTGTAAATGTACCTACTATATTTATAAAAGTGCACCAATATTTTGATGACTCCGCAAATTTCGATCAAAACACGTCCCGTCCACTGTTTTATATCTGACAAAAGTGGCCCTTTGACCCAAAATCGTAACTTTGTTTACATACACTATAGGTCAAAAGGACAGGTGCACGCCTGGTAAAGTGCAAATTGTCCACCGCCGGTGGTCAACGTAAAAAAGTTGACATATCCTGTAGTCGTTTTGAGCGTTTCATCTTAATATTAGTTTCGCGAGTTTAGTGGATGTGGAAGGTGAGATATTGTTTTATCAAAAACGTATTATAAAAATCAAAGAATGTCAGGCTATCAGATTGGATGTCTACCCGAAGTGGTAGTTGAAAAAAAAAAAAAAAAAAAAAAAAAAAAAACAACAAAAACGCTTCACTGCAATCGCTTGCTCCCCGTTTGATCGGTGGTGAAAACGAAAGTAGAATCTGGTCAAGCACAGAATGCCCTGATTGTGCCTTTGCAAGCTTTCTGTAACCAATGGTCGTTGAAATAAATTACATGAACACTAAATTATATTAGCTTTTCAGACATAATTTTGCCATCAGTCAAGCTTTCCTTTCAACGCTTAGACCGATTTTGTACCGGTGGTTAACTTGAAATTGCTTTGGTCGTATTTATCAATGGGGATTACAATTTGTAAATTTTCATCGTGAGAGAAAGCAAAAACGCAACTTGATTGTGATGACTTTTTCTGTTAGGGATCAGGGCAACAGTAATGGAGATGCATGCTAGACACATGAAAATAAATGTCGTCGGTGTCCTCATTATTGGATTTCTTTTGCCCAGTAGCCCATCAGAAACATAGTTTAGCAATATCGTACATGTATGTATTTACTTATTACTATTTTTTGGTAACATCAAAAATACAAATACTACCTCATGCAAGTTGCATTGAATTTATATATATGATTTGCCTTGACTCAAAGAAAAACACTAGAATAACTGTGGTCAAGATGATTTGAAAACTGGGTGGTCAATTTGATCTTAAAATGAGCATTTTTAAAATGATTAATTGACCGATTTGAAAAGTATTGGAGAACATGTCTGCCGTTCTAATGTTGTGCTGATTCGACAATAAGAAGTAATAAGCAAAACGTTCATTGTGTTGTTCGTAACATATGAAATCCATCTCCTGTTTTGCAATATTAATTGTTTGAATATGTAAAGGTTAATAATCGCGTACGAGTAGTTTATATAAACTTCAGACAAATTTTTTAGAAACATTGGTCAATGCTTAATGAATCGGCGTGTAAAATCACACATGCATGTACCTCTTCTTCCCATTGTCACGAGCGGTCGGAATGATAGATTCATTGTGTTTCTGGATGCTGATTGGCTCGCTGGTTAAGCTGTCAGAAAACATACAAATCAAACCTCACATTAAGTCGGCACCTGAAGTATGACAATTCAGAGGAATGAAGTACAATCGTGTGCGAGGAATGCGGGGAGCAATTCACCAGACCATGGGCATCAACGAAGCATCGCCGACACAAACACTAATAATGTTCATTTAAGAAATGAATTTCGGGGTTCATGTAAGCTTTGCTAGCGACTCACTGCCGTTCATAGCTCCATGAACATCAGAAAAATTAAACTCATTTCTTATATTTATATTCATTTCTGTCTATCGCTTGTTGAAAAATCATCAAAGCGATCATATTTACGAGCAGATAGATAATTTATACATAGTGTTTATACAAACAGCGGAACGGCGTCGACGTTAACAACGTCCAATCAGATTGGCTAGAGCATTGTTTTTTGACGTCGAGTGTGACGTCGCGTGGCACGATGTTGTTCATGGATGTATGAACACAGATGAACATCTAATGGTTCATCTAAGGAGGTTTTAGAAAAATGTAAATATTAAAAGATAAAACAGTATCGACGGAAAATCACGTGTCTTTTAAGAACAAGAGATTCTAGGTTATTTGAACGAGAAAATTTCACTAATACATTGTGTGATGCTGTGTCTTTGTCTGTCGTTCATTATTAGTGCTTGTGTAAGGTAGTATTTGTATTATTGATGTTACCAAAATTAGAAATAAATACACACGATATTGCTAAATTATTAGGACAAGGACGACATTTATTTTGATGTGGCTGTGTCTAAAATGCATCACCATTAATGTTGCCCTGACCCTTAACAGAAAACGATACAAAAATGCATTTTTGCTGGCTTTCTCTCGCGATGAAAATTTACATTGTAATCCCTATTGATCAATACGACCACCGCAATTTCAAGTTGACCACCGGTACAAAATCGATTTAAGCGTTGAAAGAAAAGCTTGAAATGATTTTAAAATTATGTCTGAAAAGCTAATTTAGTGTTCATGTTACTAACTTCAACGACCGTTGGTCACAGACCGCTTGCAAAGACACAATCAGGGCATTCAACCTATGTTTGACCAGATTCTACTTTCGTTTTCACCACCGATCAAACGGGGCGGAAGCGATTGCAGTGAAACGGTTATTTTTTTTTTCTTCAACTTTTCATCTACCACTTTGGGTAGACATTCAACGGCAAAAAACACATAGCCTGACATAATTTGCTTTTTCAGTATAATACGTGTTTGATTAAAAAGCATCTTACCTTCAACATCCACTAAACTCGCAGGAAACGCTCAAAACGACCATCGGATATGTATCAACTTTTTTTACGTTGACCACCGGCGACGGTCAATTTGCACTTTACCGGGCGTGAGGTGTGCACTTATGCATATACACAGTCGGCCTTTTATGGCCTTGATAAATTGGATTTCTTTGTGAATGATAAACGTCATTCTATACATAGTCAATCTGTATATCATAAAGATTCTCAAGCAAAATAGACATGAGAGAAAAGAAATTTTATAATTGTGTAGGCAGTTGCTCTCCTCATTCTATTACCAAAATGTCATTCGGTTACATGTACATACTTTGAGATTTTTTGATGGATGAATTCATAATTTTATCCTTTGATGGATGTGTTTAATTGAATATTGCAATAATAGCAGACTGGTAAGAGGAACACACAGGCGTTCTTGCATCGGCATTCGTCGCGAAGCCTGTGCGATTTCAATGCTTAGTGTAAATGAAGCATAAATGAAATGCTTTTGTAAAAGCGACAAAATGAATCAAAAACAGTTTTGAAGAAAAATCTTTAATTTGAATTGATAAATTACCATGCTCAATTCGGTTGTTGTTCTTTATCTGTGGGACAAAGTGGTGGCCAATGAGAACGAGATTGCCGGATTGCCTTGCTCTGCCAGAAAAACGTACATGTACGAAGGGCGTTCAAAAAGTTCGCGGAAAAGTGCCATTATATTCTTATTTTGTAAATCAGCTGAATTAAAATGTTACATAGACAAACATGATTTGTACTTATACAGCAAATTTTGCTGCCCTGGCATGAATACAGTTTTAACATTGGTCGCTATGGAAACCGTACATCACGATTACCGGCCCACTTTTGTTCATTTTTGCAAAAAGTCGATGTTTAATGATGACGTTGCATTTGAAAGCTTACCGTGTTTTTTTTTTCACCAAACTTTGAATGAGCAAAGTTCAATATGTTTGCGGTGAGCACATGATGTCATATAAGTGTGTGACGTCATTTGGGCGTAAAGTGGCCATATTGGTTAGTGGGTATGCCTAAAATGCGTTGGAAAACAACGGTTTTCGATAAATTGTGTGTTTGGAAAGGACTTTAAAAGAAAGAAACACTGCTTATAGCAGAAAGTGCATATGACAACAAGAAAATTAAGAAAACGGCAATCAACAAGTAATATGCATGATTTCTACACGATCAGAAAAGCGTCCATGTCGACTCGCGCAGCGTAACGTCAAATAACGTCATTCTGTCGAAAATGATCGTCGTGATAGAAAACAGTAGAATTCGTGAAATACACAACATATCGAATTGAAATTTTGGCAATTCACCGCATTATACACACAGAACTGACAATTAGACGCCCTTATGCCAGGTAGATTCCGAAAATGCTTAAGAGCTAGCCAACAGCGGCATGAATGCATATAACATGACGTTGTTGTGACGGTGGGCCGGTTTTACTGTTGTTACCTTAGAAACGCACGTGATTTAATGCATAATTTTCATCCGATTTTATTCAAATTTTGTGCATATGTTAACTATATATTAATTCATAACATGCACAGAGAACGTAAATTTCCCATGACAATTACAAATTTGGCAGCACTTTTCCTCGAACTATTTGAACCCCCCTCGTATATAGGCAACAATGAATCTGGAAAAGACAATGACGACTCAAAACATCATAGGCAAATTGTCAATTTAGAGAGGCAACTGAGAAATATCAGAAGTATGCGAAGTGCTTAGACACAATTCTAGAATTCTCTTCGTAGTCGTGATTTTGTTAACGGCAACCGTGACCATGGTTATTTGTATGTTGATGGTGTTGGGTTGACTGATGTTATTATTATTTGATGTTTCATATTATTAGGTTTTCATGAAACGATTACATTTTCTAATATTGTTTCTAAATGCTCAAGCTTTATTTGTTTATCCTCTTTCATCACGAAAACATGTCCGTATAATGTATACCCCCTTATACCCCACTTTTATATAGCAAAACTGGGGTATGCAGGGGTATATCTATTTTTCTTATTTTTGCTCCAAAACATAGGTTGTGGGTACTCGTTAGAACCGCCTCCGCGAGGCGGTTCTAACGTGTACCCACAATCTATGGTTTGAGCAAAAATAAATAAAAAAAAAAAAAAAAAATATCAAAATTTTTCCAATGAAATTTTCACTTTTTTAAGCTGAAAAAATTCTCTGTATACTGCATGGGCAAGCTTTCTTAATCTATACCGAAGTGTCAGACCGAGCTTATCCAGCAGCACAGGAAGCGCTTCGGAGATGCTCAAATGCTCCTTGCCTAAGTATCCGAAAGACAGTCTTGGGGGAAACGGCCAGAAACTGACGATAGGTAGGGTCAAACCTGGCTGACCGTTTTATGTCCTGCATGCACCAGTTCGAACGAACTGGCTGTCCCGTGGGAAAGAGCTCTGAGACACAAGATACGAAACTCTTTATTACGCTCAGTCCACATATACATGGCAACATGAGACATATACATGTACATATTTACAAGCTCGCATAACAGAGGCATAACTAAATGACATCGAGCCGCAAGTCCATCAGGCCATCGCGAAATGCTGTGCCCAGTAACGCCAAGATGAAACCAAAACATTTGTTAGTTAAAACAATTCCGTACATCATCCATAGTGCAGATTATATTTTCCTTTTGGTCCTTTGAGATCAGAGAGGGTATTCTGAGAAATCAGAAATTAATTATCGGTTTAGATTCATTTTCTAACCAACGTTTATATATTTGGCTTTGTTTGGATAATACTAGACTTCGTATCGACTAGCATGTTGAAAGTTGAAAAATTACAGTATTTATCTTTGGCTCCATTTTGCCAAATCTAGAGGGTCACTGAAGAGACTTTTGTAGTCGAAACCGCGGTATGGCCCATCCATTTTCTCATTAATATGCTCACTGCTCTCAAAGGATCTCAGTTTGTTTTTATTATATTTCATCGGAGATCGCCTGGGCAACGCCCGAGCCGAGAAGAGGTCCACTAAAAATAGCTGCATAAACACGCCTGGTTGACTTCCAGTATAGGGATGCACGTCATTTCGAGTGCATATTCACAAAGATACAACAAAAAAGTGGCATAGATGTTTACACCGATCTATGCCGTAACAAATGGTTATTCTAATGCACTCGAGAATGTTACGCGACGTCTTATTGGATAACGTCAAAAATTTGCGACATTATATTCTGCGATGTACCGTCGGAAACCTAACGTCATGAGCAACGTCGCTTCTGATTGGTTAACGTCGTGGTTATACGTCGCTCGTCACGCTCACATTTCGTGAAAAACAAAGCATTTTTCGATGTTTATAGTTAAAAAGTACATTAGAATGGGGATAACAATATTCAAATTTTTCATTTGGGGAGGTATATCGTCGAATATACGGTCGGAAATCATGTTTTACGGCTCCGCTAACGCGTCGCCGTAAAACAAAATTTCCGACCGTATATCCGACGATATACCGCCCCAAATGAAAAATTTGAATACAGTTATCCCCTATTTTTGTTTTCTGCTTCGCCGCCTAACTGGTCTTCGATTTACCAAAGAGTGTTGAATTGCTGTCCATCGGCTCGTGCATACTGCCTTAGGCATGTTAGATGCTCATGTCCGATAGACCGTTATTCCATTCCCGGGCAGTGCTTTCTTTATAAAAACGATTTTCGCATCGAGCGTTGAGACCTGCCACAACATCTCGGACCACAGGCGATCGACGACTGGACTCTTTTTTTTTTTTTTTTTTTTTCTTTCTTTTTTTTTTTTTTTCATTTTCACCCGTTTGGAGACCCTTATGATATGTTCATGCAATTATTTTACCTTCAAAACATTTTCTATCAATCCTTAATCAACCCTCGTCTATGGGCTACTATATAGACAAGGTCGGAAACGCGGTGTCCTAGTTTAATTGGGGTCATGGGATTCCCCGCATCTCAAACTCGTACTTCACCCTTTACCGTTATTTCAATGCTGGGTGCCTACTTATGAGCGACTATGTAAAAGGTCTCACCCATTGCCTTCGTCAAAAATAAGCATAGTCGCCCGTAATCTTATATTTTATACCACCACCTGTCTACTTGGATGGGATCCCGAATGTTTTTGTATGGTGACCTTTCGTTTCTAGAAATCAGTGGAAGGTCACTGTAAATATCATATGAAAGAATCAATCCTACTGGATAATTGTATTGCATTGTTGCCATGACACTAGATCACAAAGTGTTTTGACTGGATATAAATCAAGCAACCTATGAAAACCAACGTAACACATATCACGTGCTGGCGTAACACGTCGTGTGACCAGTGTATTTATAGTAATGTCACGGCTAGATTGCCAATTTCATTCGGGATGTCCTCCAATTCTGTTGAATGCTTTAATTGTTAGTTTTTACGGGCGGTGGTGCTTATTTTGAATGAAGGCAATGGGCGAGACCTTTTACAAAGACACTCATGTGTTGACAGCCAGCATTGAAATAACAGTAAAGGGTGAAGTACGAGTTTGAGATGCGGGGAATCCCATGACCCCAATTAAACTAGGACACCGCGTTTCCGACCTTGTCTATATAGTAGCCCATAGACGAGGGTTGATTGAGGATTGATAGAAAAGGTTTTTAAGGTAAAATAATTGCATGAACATATCGTAAGGGTCCTCAAACGGGTGAAAATGCAAAAAAAAAAAAATTGTCCAGTCGTCGAGCGCCTGTGCTCGGACGTTGAACAGGTCATTTACGCTGAACTGCTTAGCTAGGTGTTTTTCTGCTGATATTCACAGAAATGCCCGACGTTACATGATAATGCTAAGCGTGATGCTGCGTAGTGATTATTTTGGACTTCCTTGGCCTGCAAGCTGTTCCGTAACTTAACCCATATTTGACGAATGGATTTTCCCATCAGTATCATTTGGGTTAGTCCACTTTCAGTTTTAGGGGTGTTAGGAGTGATTTTTTATTTTCTATCTCATTTTTCTCTTTGCAAACAGAATAGTCCCAGATGGGACGCCGCGTTCTGCGGCGTCACATCTGGGGCTATGCTGTTTGCCTATGTCCCACAAAAAGGACGCCAGGCTTAAATGAGTTAAGGTTCAACCCAAATAAGTATGTGGTTTGAACTCGGCGCATACAGGCCACAATTGTTTTTCGCGTTGGTCTGATGAGTTGCTGCTCTGTGAGTTGTCTGAACTAGGAACCGCCCTCTGCGTGACGCAAGTGTCCACGCGGGGTACTGTCAGGGAAGCCAAATTGAATCACTGCAAGGAACCATCGATTATCCATCTGGTTTGTGGATCATAATTATATCACAAGACCAAGACTAGAACGAATCTTAAAGGATTCGACGAGTCGTTAGTCATCTGCCTGCCTGTTCGGACGAACCCGTTGAAACGACTATGTTAGAGAAGAGCCATTAACAGGAATCGCTCATTATAGCACTGGACATGCGGCCACATCATATATACTATACGATTGTTTATGAAGATAAATGATCCTTCAACTGCATGGGCTTATAAAACAAAGATGCGAATTTCGTGTGGGGTTTGAATTTTTTTTTAACACAATGGTTACATTTATTCTAAAATACAATAAACACTCAAATTCAGACCGACAAAGTATGATACCCAATTATGTTTTTAAGATTCCTAGTAGAAATGAATAATGCACGACCCCACCAAAAACGGCATGTCACAAACCCTATATGCTAAAATTCAAAAGTCGAGAGAATGAACCAATTCTACTTTTACACGAAACAACATTGTTTGATTTACTTAATTTGACATTATCTTATGGTAAAATAAATGGTTATTTTGTATCTGGTAAACAAACAAAAATATCAAACATCAAAAGTCGAAAAAACATGTCACAGGGTTTCTGTAATTTACGTGACGCCATAGAAGATTGTCCAAATCTTTATAGTGGTTTCTCGTATTGCAGACCAAACTGTGCCAATTTAATAGTTGAATATGTCTTGTATATGGATAACATATATATTTTTCATTTTGCTTAACTATTTTGGCTAAATAAATCCAACTTTCCTGCTTAACCATTGCGTCCCTTTTAAGATGTAATCATACGTGACACTGTTTTCCTACAAATCCAACATGGATGGTATTTGAAACAACGTTATCTGAATATGAAAGTATGGAGGCTTAATACATCTCACAAAAAATAAAGCAAATATCAAACGACCCTAAATTGGTATTTTTTGGATGCAAAAGTTGAAAGTGTAATTAACGTGACAGTAATTTACGTGACGCTACTTACTTTCAAAATGCCAATATGACATATAATATAGCTAATATTGTGCTTTGAATCAGTGTCTATAAATGTTTTAATGTCCATAAAGTGCTTTTAAGTAGTTAAGTTTACAGAATATGGTGTTTTTTCAAGCAGTGTCATGTAAATTACGCATTTGTCACGTAAAATACAAAGGTAGTTTATGTCTATTTATCGATTATAGTTAAAAAAGAAAGTGGCATCTAAACGGACCATACCTCCTGCAATCAAAGATATAGCAATACTACTTTTTTATTGGCATTTGTCCATTCCAAAATACTGACCAACGGTAAAATATCAGCCCTGAGATTAACATTCATTTTTATCAATATAAAGCAGTTATGTTGAACTAAATAATTATCTGGTTATAAGCATCAAAAGATTCACTTCTTGTACAGACTGGTACAAATTCCATGCTTCATTATAAGTTAGCAAAAACACAAACATATCTAGGTTTGAGCCCGCCAGTAACTTTGTGTTACTGATCGTTCTAAGGCGATACTTCTGTGGTGGTTCTTTTTGTTTTATGACTTGGTGTTTAAATTTTTTTGTGCTGTTGGCGCCTTATGTGTGTTTTCATAGTTTTAGTTAAGTTAAGGTAACTGAGTGGCCACCTATTGGGAAAATGGCTGCTCATTCGGCTTACGATATGTTTCATGGTATAAGTACCTGATTGTTAGTAAGGTTTTTTCCCACCTCGGTTTTTGGAGTGGGAATCTTTTTCTGATTGCGCCTTTTCCTGATCTTTGCCTACTTGTACCTTTTTTTGAAAATAATGTAGGTGACTTTAATATCAATCTCACGTAAATTACAGTATTGCGTCACGTATATTACATTATATAGAATGTTGTGCAAACTGTAAAACAATGATCAAAAATGAAATAGGAACACCTTAGATTGACTGTTAGGAGTACACGTATCCAGACAAAGTCTTTCATGTAATATTTAATGCCATTGTGTGTCTGTATTGCAACAATAATTTATGTTGCCATTTGCAAGTAATTTACGTGACACTAAATGAAAGAAGACCTGTCATAAGACAAGATGTATTTAGAAAAGTAATTATAAGCTCCGCCAGTCTGGTTGGACAAATGTAATTATCATTACATGTTTTGATATAATTCTGATGTACATGTATATACCAGAAGTTGTTATAGTTCCAAGTTAACAACTCTGAAAATTCTGAATTAACAAGCCTGCATCATACGCATATTATCTAACAATTTTTCGATAGTGAATATGAAAGGACGTTTATTGTTTGATTTAATCTAGTTAATATTGTTTATAATTTGCAAAAACGAAGTCTGTTAGTTAGAGATAAACACTGAGTTTGTGTTATGGTTATATTTCATTCATATGTAGTGCGTCACGTTTATTACCGGATTGAAATAAACCCATCAAGTTTCAAAATGCTGTAGAAATTGCAAGAATATCAGAAGGGTGGTGAAATTTCACAGGATGATGCCTGAATGATAAAAAATAGTGATGGAATGCCGAAAAAGTGTAATTCTAAAAGTTTATTTTTCTTATTTTTTTTTTCTCCAGGATTCGCACCTTATTTTAGAATGAGTGAAAACGAACTAAATAATGATATGAAAATGTATAAAATAAACGAAAAATGATATCAGATTATTTTTTGCAGACCGAATACACAATGTTATAAATATCATGGAAACACCCGGCCATTAGTCCCGGGTTGCATACAAAAGTAAGAAAATATGTAAAATTGAGATGAATAATTAATGAGATAAGATGAAATTTGTTTTGCCTCCAAAATTGCCAAGTTGCAATGAATGAATTGACGTACAAGTAAACTATCCCTGAAAACATCCCAGAAATTGCTTGAAATTCGAGATTCCTCCCTCAATACTAAGTTGGTCTTTGTTATACTCTCCAATGTCTTTGAAATGAGTCATTAGCAGCTTCTTCCAGACACCAGAAGTCGTTTTTAGTTTTAGATCTGGCTTTTCGAGTGACTTGTGCTTAACAATAGCGACTCCGTTACGAAGTTGGACGGAGATTGTTTGTTTGACGTCTTTAAAATCAAACACGACTGTTGTTCTTCTGTCGCCGCAAATTTCTGGCTGGAATCTCATTTGAAAGATGACAAAATGTTGTTCAACAGGGAGAAATTCGATCATGTTCATTTCAACCTCAGGCGTGTTTTTAACGTCAATTTCTGCACTCTCCTCTAGTGCGCATGTCAAGTAGTAGTTTCTGGCGTTAGGACTCAGCTGTCGCGCTGCTAGTGACGTCAGCGCTTCAACTTTCAGGTTTCGCGCTTGCTGATTGGAGCTATCCACTTTAAGTGCATGTGTGGCGAGTTCTAGTGCCCACTGAAACTGCTTTTCACTCATCGATTTCTTCGCAGACTCCAACAATTTCCCCATGCCTCCTGCTAATTCTACCATCATGGCCGCCTTGTCGTCTGACGGAATTGAAAACAGATCTTCTGGTTCCCCGGTGAACCAGCCAAGGTATTTGTTGAAGATGCCCTTGGCTGACCAGAACACGGTACCATAGTATTCACGATTGTAGGGGTGCAGACGAAGGTTGTCGGGTAGTTGCACACGGTGGGCAATGTCGTCTGGCGATAAACCTGCAGATGGCAAATTGTAGAACATTATTACGAGGGTGATAATGCGAAGTAATGCGAATTCGTGTGTAATTTATTTCACCATGATCGCTATTTATCAAATTAGTTAACATCAGAATTTCGGTACAATTGTCCAATCTTGCAGATTCGATTGCTATTTTAGCTGAGTCACGTGACAACTCTCGTTGCCTTGCAAGGGTGATCCTGAACATGGTTAAAATGGGTTTTATTTATAGCATCAAGTGTTATTTGCTAAAGACAATCATGTCTATTTATTCTATTCCAATTTGAAAGTACAATAACCCCATTTAAAGATTTATTGTACATAGCATAATGAGTGTAGCGCAATGCGAATAAATGAGGTTTGGCTATCTGTACCCACTAGTGTCAGTTTTGATTCCTCTTAACCGCCCTATTGTCATCAACGCCCCTTCTAAAAGTTATATTCTATAACACATTTATTTGTTGAATAGAAATGCTTCGTTGCGATAGGGTCGATATTAACATCTTTATCTGCGTGAAACAAATGTCTAAATTAAAGTTATTTGTTCATAATAGTCTAATTTGTGATGTTTTGCCATATGCTGTTGCTAGGCATCATAGAAAAGTCCGTGCTGACCTTTTTTTTTTCTCTCATATTTTCAAACATAAGAGATACTAAACACAACGAATATGACTTGTTTATATATCAATTATAATTTAAGTAATTTGAGCTCAAACTGTATCCCTGTACCCTAAACAAAAATACGTTTTCGGTCAATTTCGCGTCCAAGTCGACTTCGGGTCGACAAATCAAATTATCCTTAATACATCTCACTCGTCATCCGACTTACATGATACATGTAATGGACCTAATTACTACACATGTATAAACAAACATACCGAAGTAGATAAGTGTACCTGCAATGGTTACTAAACTATAGATGTGTTCGCATTACTTCTTAGATCACCCTCGTACTTGACAACAGATGCACATGTACAAGGCTGGTCTAATTTATTCCGAATCTTTAAGTATAGTTAACGTTTTAATTTGCTCTACATGTACGCGTCTCGCGTTATCATTAGCAGACCAAAACCCTGGAACTTGAAAATTCTAATAATGGTGTCTTACCTTTGTTCATAAATCTGACTGTCTGATCATGAACATATTGTATAGCGTCTCTGTAAGGTATCATAGCGTCCCGAATAGTTTGTTTTCCGCTTATTGGTTGAGTATGACTTGGCACGAGATGTTCTGGTTCACTGTCAAGGATCTTGTCCAGTGATGTGTACCTGAAGCATGTTATAGTTATAATTCCCATACAGTAGAGCCTCCGAACATAATATTTTACATATTATATCTATGATAGATACATCTATATTTGTCTAACCCAGTGATGTCTATTTTCAAGTTGTTGTTTTTTTTCTTTCGAGAAACTGACGTCGAAATTCTTAGGCATTTTTGTCATTACTATAAGCTTGAGTAAAAGATCCAACACATGCATTCAAAATCGCTTTGGCCAAATGTATTAGATATACAACCAATGGGATAAAAACTAAGGAAATCAAGTGGTGCCATTGAGTTTAAATTTTGTTAATGAAATATATGTATACACTACCAGTCAACGGCGTCCCTTGCCGTCGCCCCTCTGATTGTGTAAATATTGGGGAAAGCCTTGTAGAAATCATCACCACATAGGAATGCCTTGTCACGTGGTATGTATAGTCCAATCTGATCGTCAGTTTCACCGGGAATATGGTGCAGTACTACATCTAGACCTGTAGGTGAAGTACGTGTAATAGATTAACCATATTTAACGAATGGATTTTCCCATCATTATCAATTGGTTGAGTCCACTTTCATTTTAGTGGAATGGGGAGTGATTTTTAATTTTTATCTCATTTTTCGATGAAATTCCTCCAAGCAAACAGAATAGCCCCAGATGGAACGCCGCGTTCTGCTGCGTCACATCTGGGGCTATTCTGTTTGCCTATCTCCCATAAAAGGGACGCCAGGCTTAAATGAGTTAAATCAATTACCAGAATCAGTTTACATGTACACGTATTCAATTTGGTCAATTGTGAGATTTAGAAATGAAGCCGTTATCGGTCGGCAAAAGTGCATTATTTAAAATGACCCGTGTCTCGTTCAAATGAAATGGCATAATCAATGCTAGAGATAATTATAAAATCAAATATGACCAGGAAATTACACGGCAACAGCATTCTTTTGTGGGGTGAAAAAGAAATGCTGAGGTGTTACATGTAAGGTTACCGTATAGCATATACGTGTCAAACATTTATCGTGCAAGACATCCATAGGTCATTTCGATACGGCATCTCGGTGTATTTGCCATTTTTTTTTCACTCACTCGAGATGCCGACTAGACTCTAGATGTTGGTCGACAATGGGAGTCAAGTTCTGGTACAAACGAAAATTTATGACAGATTGTTGACTGATGTCAGACCAAAGATGGAAAAATTATACTGTTATTTAATTGATCTTACCTGCTATTTTCGTTTCTAGTCGCTCATCTTTTAGAAATCTATTTGGATAGACGAGACCCATACTGTGTGCCCCGGAGGTTTTCATTTCCGCATAGGGCCCGATACCATCATTTATCACCTGATTACCGGAAAGTGCGCTGCCAAACTGCCGGTAAGTCCTTAACATACGGGCCTCCGCACCGGTCGTCAAGAATAAGTTGATTGCTTTAGGAGTGGTTCGGTGGGCCCATATTTCTGGTGGGTTGTTAGGATCCTCAATAAAAGCCTGTTAACATAACACAGACTAAGCATAAAATAAGAAAAAAAAATATGTAAAGCTTCTATAGGAAGGGGGAACCAATGTATATATAAATAAACCAGGTCACATGACCAAGATGGCCGCCATGCCCATATATGGTAAAAACCCTTCAAAAATCTTCTTCTCTGGAACATGTGGACCGATTTCAATGAAACCTGGCATGAAGTATCTATGGCTCAAGTACTCCAATGTATATATAAATCATGACCCTGTGATGACTTGACCTATTTTGCGGCAAGGTCAACATAGGTCGCCAATGCATTTGAATGGAGAAAACTTTTAAAAAGTCATTTAAAGTGAAAATCTTGCAGGAAATAGGCAGTAGGACTGAATATTAATAATACTGAAAATAAAATGGACCCAAGGGGCTCATCTGCCCCCACCCCATGGCATTATATATGTATATTAACATAATATTCAAACATCTTCTCCTCTGAAACCGCTTTGCCGATCAAAGCCAAATTTTATGTGAAGCATCTATAGAATTGGAGAATCAATGTATATATAAATAATCCAGGTCACATGACCAATATGGCCACCATGCCCATATAAGGTTAAAACATTTGATTTCTGCGTACCCGTCTTGCTGTGCACTTCATCTTTTTCGAATGTAACGTTCGGTCAAATACCATGTTTGCATGGATTTGTTGACGCAGTGTTTAAATGCGGCAACTTTGGTCAATTTCTTTTTAACCGATTTTGACGAATGTGCTTGCCCATCATTATCAAGTGGGAGAGGTCATTGTCATTTTAAGGAGCGTTAACAGAGATTTTCTATTTTAACTCCATTTTTCAATGAAGTTCTTTTAAGCATCAGGAAAACATGTCCGTGAAACGTGTACCCCCTCAAACCCCACTTTTATATAGCAAAACTGGGGTATGCAGGGGTATACCTATTTTTCTTATTTTTGCTTCAAAACATAGATTGTGGGTACTCGTTAGAACCGCCTCGGCGAGGCGGTTCTAACGTGTACCCACAATCTATGTTTTAAGCAAAAGTAAGAAAAATATCAAAAACTTTAAGCTGAAAATTTTCATTTTTTAAAGCTCAAAAAATTCTCTGTATATTGTATGGGCATGTTTTCGTAATGCAAACAGTTTAGCACCAGATGGGACGCTGCATACCGCGGAGTCGCATATGTGGCTATTCTGTTTGCCTTTATCCCATAAAAACGACGCCATGCTTGTATGAGTTAAATGAAAACTATGACGTCGGTCGAAATAATGAATCATACAAACCTTGGCCCCCCACGTATGGTCAGGGTGCTGATGTGTGTAGATTATTGCTTTCACGGGCTTCTTCGAGATCTTCCGGAACTCGGTGAAGATTTCTTGGCCACTTTCGACAGTTTCCGTGACATCTACGATTATCAAACCCTCAGGTGCGTCGATCATGATAGAATTAGCAAGTGCATAGCCAATAGCAATGTAGATATTATCTGTAACCTAGTAACAGTAAATAAAATAAACAATTGTACAATTTTAGCAATTCTAAAAGATAGTAGATAGATAGATGACAATATAAATTTTATCTACAGGTATAAGCTGGTCATCCTTTAAAAGAAACCAACGGTTCGTTTGGTAGTCTTAATTGCCTTTTAAAGGGGACATGCTCAGTTGCCTTATTCACATTTTTTTTTATATTTTATATTTAAAACGTTTTTGTTATGTCGATCTACTGTCCGCGACGAATAGCTATTCGTCAGGGCTCTGTATTTGCTTTCATCTTATATGAAAACAGTACGTGTACACTACTGAGAATCACGTGGTATTTTAGAGAGCGCGTCGGACTCTGGATCTAGAGGTCCTTGGTTTGATCCCCACAGGCGTCACCGTTTTGTGTCCTTGAGCAAGACACATCAACTCCCTACAGTACTGGTTAAACCCAAGAAGCGTTGGCTCCGTCCCGACATGACTGAAAAATTGTTGACTGGGACGTTAAGCCTCATAGACTATCAGTACAAACAAACAAACAAACAAAATATTTTTATTTCGTCTCATCAGTGCGACTATTATTCAATTGATTTTTAACAAAATAATTAAATAAAATTAATGAAAAACATACTACTGTAGAACCAAGATCCCTAAAAGTAAAAGTGGACTCACCCATGAACTTGTCCATATATTACAAATCAGTTTGATAAGTACCTTTTTGACGCCCTGTTTAAACTGTTCCGTGTGCGTCCTAAGCTCCGCCTCATTTGCCGTCGGGTCTAGGTTCTCCATTAGTCGGCGTCGGTAGTTCTGTCCGCAGTAGCTCTGGTACACCTGATGCCCAAAGTACGCCACCATGATGGCAAGCAACGCCACCAGGGCAACGCTGGTTGATTCCATTCTTGATCGGACGTCTTAGAACATGGATAACTTCTATAATGATTTTATCGTAAACTGTTATTAATTTCATGTGTACATTTTGTATGTTGTTACGTGCCAGGCGTAACTAGAAGATTAAGGAAACCAACAAGTTGGTTAGCCAGCAACAAGCTTTGTTTAAAATTTAACAAATCTATTTAGAAGTGATTTAACCAGTAATTACATGTGAAACAATCAAAAGCATATATACAATCAAACAAAAATGAATGTACAATACCTTTCAAGATGTTAATTCCCTTAAAGAATGTCTGAATGTCCCTCAGAATTTTTTAACACAAGTCTGTATCAGTTTCTGATCCCAAGAATTAAAGTTTGTTTCAAAATAGCACTATGTCCCAATCCAGAATCGAATATCACAAAGTAATCCAAAAATAAGTTTAAATTCCAGTAAGATAGATTTTGACTTCTTAATAGTAACAGTACCCAAAGATTGTCCTTATGAAAATTTGTAGCCCTTATATAGCACTGAGGAACATTCAGGATTCTTCCAGCAAATTCTATGATATCATATACTAAAAATAACAAGTTGTTTACCAAAATTTAATGTTCTGGAATATTGTAGAGAGGCCATTATCCTTCCATAAAATTCCACAATATTCTTTTGACATAAAAAAAGATTTTTCTAGAAGATTCTACATCTTTGGTTCTTCCAGATTTTTCCGTCAAAGAACAATTTGAAATTTCTAGAAAATTCTGAAGTAAACAACCTGTTTATGTCCAATATCTGGGACACTAAAAGTAAATAATTGCTAAGGACAACAAGTAAACATCATATGTATAACATAATACTTTCCTGGGCATACTCCCTTGGGAAGTTTACCAGTACTGAATGCACATCTTTCAACAAGTAACTGTCATACATAACACTTCCCCTCTTCAAAGAAAAGAAAGTTTTATAAAATAAAGCTTTCTTTTGCAATACTGGATAATTGTATACAATATGTTTAGCAAAATTTGTGCAAAACTAATCAAATACAACAGCACAAAGCTGGACATCAGCATTGTAGAGGCACTTAAGCTCTGCTTAGGGTGTCTGGAATGATATTATCTCTTCCTCGGATATGTCTGATGTCAAGATTGTGCTCTTGCAACATGAGACTCCACCTGAGTAAACGCTGGTTCTTGTTTTTCATTTTATGTATGAAAGTCAGTGGATTGTGGTCACTGAAGACAACAATTGGTGCATGTGAAGAAGCTAAGTAAACTTCAAAGTGCTGAAGCGCAAGGATTAGAGATAGGCATTCTTTCTCTATGGTAGAGTAATTTCTCTGATGCTTGTTAAACTTTTTGGAAAAATAACAAACAGGATGGTCAACACCATTGTCATCTTCTTGCAACAATACACTGCCTGCACCAACATCACTGGCATCTACAGCCAACTTGAACTCTTTGTCAAAACTTGGTGCTAAGAGAACCGGAGCACTTCTAAGTATGGCCTTGAGCTTATCAAATGACTTCTGGCAGTCATCTGTCCAAACATACTTGGCCTTCTTACCAAGCAAGTTTGTCAGAGGCTCAGCTATAGCCGAGAAGTTGTTGCAGAATTTCCTGTAATATCCAGCCATACCCAGAAAGCGCATCAGTTGTCTTTTGCTAGTAGGTACAGGAAAATCTGAGATAGCCTCAACTTTAGCTTCTACAGGTTTTACCTGACCTTGACCTACAATGTGTCCAAGAAATGTCAAGTTTGCATGGCAAAATTCACTTTTTGCCAAGTTCACAGTTAGTTTAGCATCACTTAGCCGGTCAAAGAATGTTCTGATTGTCTGCAAGTGTTGTTGCCACTCCTCACTGAAGATAATAGCGTCGTCGATATAGGCTTTACAGCCATCCAGATTGGAAATCAAACTGTTGACCAGCCGCTGAAAAGTTGCAGGCGAGTTCTTCATTCCAAATGGCATGACTTTATACTGGTACAGTCCATCTGGTGTAACAAATGCCGAGATCTCCTTTGCTCTGTCCGTGAGGGGTATCTGCCAAAATCCCTTTAGCAGATCGAACTTTGTAACATACTTGGCATGTCCAATATTATCAATGCAGTCATCGATTCGTGGGATGGGAAAAGTGTCTGTTTTAGTGACAGAATTGACTTTTCGATAGTCTGTGCACATTCTAAATGTCCCGTCTGGCTTTGGTACAAGAATACAAGGAGAACTCCATTCACTTTGGCTGGGTTCAATGAAATCATTGTCCAGCAAATATTGAACTTCTTCCCTGAGATATTGCTGTTTTACAGGGTTCATTCTGTAAGGATGTTGCTTTACAGGTTTTGAACCTTCAATAATGTCAACGTCATGATAGATTTTGTCAGTTCTGGATGGAATGTCCGGAAATAAGTGCTCATATTCGAGAACTAACTGTTTCAGTTCAAGTCTTTTGTCTGAATCAAGGTGAGACAGTTTCTGATCAAGATTCTGTAGTATGTCAGAATTCTGGAGTTTCGATGACGAGGGATCAGATTTCTCCAAGTTGAAGTCCTCAGAGTCCATTTGATTTTGTTCATGAGGGACAGAATTAACTATATTTACTGATGAAATAACAGAACTATCCCTATCAATATACTTCTTGAGCATATTAATGTGACATAGCTGTTTTTGCTTGCGCCTCCCAGGAGTGTTAACAATGTAATTCACGTCACTTAACTTTTTATCAACAGTATACGGGCCATAATATCTAGCTTGTAAAGGTCTGCCAGGAACGGGCAAGAGAGCAAGTACCTTGTCTCCAGGTTCAAAATTTCTGTCTGTAGCATTTTCATCATAACGAATCTTCATTTTGCTTTGAGCAGATTTGAGATTGGACCGAGCTGCATCACAGGCCTTTGATAGTCTGTTTTTGAAATCAGACACATACTGAAGTAAGTTCAAAGAACTGTCATCATCTGAGAGAAATTTCTCTTTTAGAAGTTTTAACGGTCCACGTACAGTGTGCCCAAAAACAAGCTCAAATGGGCTGAACCCCAGAGACTCTTGTACAGATTCTCTTACAGCAAATAGAATCAGGTGTATGCCTTCATCCCAATCTTTTTCAGTGTCAAAGCAGTAAGATCTGATCATGTTTTTCAAAGTTTGATGGAATCTTTCTAAGGCACCTTGGCTTTCAGGGTGGTAAGCTGATGACTTGTATTGCTTAATTCCAAGTTCGTACATGACTTGCTGAAAAATTCCTGACATAAAATTTGAGCCCTGGTCTGACTGGATAGATTTTGGGAGGCCTACAAATGTGAAGAACTTCACAAGTGCATTAACTATTGTTTTAGCCTTGATATTTCTGAGTGGGATAGCTTCAGGAAAGCGAGTTGAAGCACACATTATGGTCAGAAGATATTCACAACCTTTCTTTGTTTTGGGTAAGGGACCTACACAATCAATAATCACTCTGCTGAAAGGTTCATCAAAGGCAGGAATGGGCTGTAACTGAGCTTTAGGAATAGTCTGATTGGGTTTTCCTACCATCTGACAAGTGTGGCAGGATTTGCAGTGTTGAGATACATCAGATTTTATTCCTGGCCAGTAGAAATGATTAAGGATCTTGTGATAGGTCTTATTTACACCTAAATGGCCTGACATTGGAGTTTCATGGGCCAAGTTTAAGATTTCAGGGCGATAAACCCTAGGGATCACAATTTGGTGGTTAACAGTCCACTCATCTTCTGCTGAGACATCTGGAGGACGCCATTTTCGCATTAATATGCCATTTTTGACATAATAGCAAACAGGGACCTGGGATATTTCTTTTTCATCTAAAGCCCTTTCAAATAAAGGCGAGATCTCAGGATCACTGTGTTGTTCTTTACAAAGCTGTGACCTTGACAGCTGGTCATGACCTTGGTCATTTGAGTTGGAAGGTGAAAGGTCATTTTCTGACCCTGACCTTGGATTGCTAGGGTCAGTCTGAATATCAGACTGACTAGGGGAAAGAGATGTTGAAATCTCTTTATTAAAGGACTGACCTATCAAAGTGTCAGTTAAATTTATGTCCTGCATCTCATCATATAATTTGGCTTTCTTAGCCATTGCCCTAGTAACAGCACAAGAAGGGTAAAGGTCAGGAATTTCCTGCTCAATGGGATCAGGGGGTTGATCAACACATGGTGTGCTGGTCAAAAGTGGGTTTACCACAACCTTATCTCCTGCCAAATCATTGCCTAACAGCAAATGAATACCTTTAAAAGGTAAGGAAGGTCTAATACCTACAGCCACAGGACCTTTAACTAAGTCTGAGGACAAATAGATATTATGGAGCGGTACATTAACAAATCCACACTCTACGCCCTGGATAAGGACACTTGTCCCAGAAGAAGACTTCTCGGAAAATGGCAAGGTATCTGCCAAGATAAGGGATTGAGAAGCTCCGGTATCTCGTAAGATTTTGATAGGGGTAGACTGGGCAGAGTCACTGTTAAGTGACACAAAACCATCTGATAAGAATGGTTCATAAATCTCCATAATAGAATCCTCAGAGACTGACTCTTTACAAGTTCTGGTCAGTATAGGGTTTTCTTCCTGGATACAAGACTGTGGTTTAGCCTTTAAGGAGGTGAGACCTGTCGGTTTAGCACTATCTAGATTTTCTCTTTCTTTCTTTCGTTTCAGTGCCAAACATTCAGAAATAATGTGGCCAGTTTTCTTACAATAATTACAAATTGGCTGGGATAAGGGATTTTGTCCTTTGTTTTCACTAGAAAATTTGGGTTTTGGACTGGAATTGTCAGTTGGATTACTGGGATTGGCTTTGGGACCGGACTGAGGGGTGTATGGTTTTGACTGAGGGGTAATTTGCTTTGATTGAGGGTTATATGGTTTCCTAGGATATGGCTTGTTAACAAATGAAGCCTTATGAGTCAAAGCATAGTCATCAGCTAAACGTGCTGCTGTTTCCAAGTTTTCAACTTCTCTTTCGTTCAAGAAAGCCTTAACATCAGAATTTATGCACCTTTTGAATTCCTCAACAAGCATGAGCTGCCTTAGCTTTGCATGATCAGAACCTACTTTCTTTGAAGAACACCATCTATCAAATAGTTGCTCTTTTGTTCTAGCAAACTCAACATGAGTCTGGTCATGTTCTTTTCTACAGTCTCTAAATTTCTGCCTGTACGCCTCAGGGACCAGCTCATAAGCCTTAAGGATAAATTCCTTTACTGTATCATAATCTGAGCTTTGCTCAAGAGAAAGCTGAGTGTAAATTTCTCGAGCTTTACCAATTACAACACTTTGCAAAAGCAAGGTCCAGTGCTCTTTTGGCCATTTCAAGTTTTCTGCCACCTTCTCAAAATGTAAAAAATATTTGTCAACCTCTTTTTCTTGAAATGGAGGAACGAGACGAATGTGTTTCGTGACATCAAATACCATACTAGTGGCCAAAGGCAAAGATTTTGATTTAGATTTGCCTTGCAACTCAAGCTCTTTCATTTTTAACTCAAATTGTAACTTTTCCTTTTCAATTTCAAGCCGTTCTTTTTCAATTTCAAGCTTTTCTGCTCTTTCTAACTTTTCTCGTTCCATTTCCCTTTGTTTTTCCTTCTCTCGTTCTTCCATTTCTAGTCTTAATTTCTCAAGTTCTAATTTTTCTCTATGCATTCTATCTTCTCGTTCTATAGTTTCTAACCTTATTCTCTCTTCTCGCTCCTCTTTCTCCCTTCTTATTCTCTCCTCTTGATCTAATCTTAATTTTTCTAATGTAATTTGATTTTTTATTTCAATTTCTCTCAGCTGCAAGTCAGTCTGAGTGACTAGAATCTTAGAGGTAGCCGAGGAATCAAAAATTTCCTCGTCAACAAAAAACTGAATCAAAATGTTCTTAATTTCATGTTTTAACATGGAAGTCTTGATATTTGACAACCCATAATGATCAGCTATGTCTAAGAGGTCACTCTTTTTGGCCTTATCTAACAGCTCCTGAGAAGGCGCAGCAATAAAGTCACTTAGTTTGAATGACATGGTTGCTTTTTGCTGGCTTTAGCTATTTAAACAGCAATCAGTGAAGATACTTTAGAATTTTAAATAAATTTGATGCACAAGAAATTTCAATCCCGGACTCGAGCCCCCAATTCCGTTACGTGCCAGGCGTAACTAGAAGATTAAGGAAACCAACAAGTTGGTTAGCCAGCAACAAGCTTTGTTTAAAATTTAACAAATCTATTTAGAAGTGATTTAACCAGTAATTACATGTGAAACAATCAAAAGCATATATACAATCAAACAAAAATGAATGTACAATACCTTTCAAGATGTTAATTCCCTTAAAGAATGTCTGAATGTCCCTCAGAATTTTTTAACACAAGTCTGTATCAGTTTCTGATCCCAAGAATTAAAGTTTGTTTCAAAATAGCACTATGTCCCAATCCAGAATCGAATATCACAAAGTAATCCAAAAATAAGTTTAAATTCCAGTAAGATAGATTTTGACTTCTTAATAGTAACAGTACCCAAAGATTGTCCTTATGAAAATTTGTAGCCCTTATATAGCACTGAGGAACATTCAGGATTCTTCCAGCAAATTCTATGATATCATATACTAAAAATAACAAGTTGTTTACCAAAATTTAATGTTCTGGAATATTGTAGAGAGGCCATTATCCTTCCATAAAATTCCACAATATTCTTTTGACATAAAAAAAGATTTTTCTAGAAGATTCTACATCTTTGGTTCTTCCAGATTTTTCCGTCAAAGAACAATTTGAAATTTCTAGAAAATTCTGAAGTAAACAACCTGTTTATGTCCAATATCTGGGACACTAAAAGTAAATAATTGCTAAGGACAACAAGTAAACATCATATGTATAACATAATACTTTCCTGGGCATACTCCCTTGGGAAGTTTACCAGTACTGAATGCACATCTTTCGACAAGTAACTGTCATACATAACAATGTAGAGCGTTTTCTGTAAACATTTCTTCTTCGTTTCCATTAACATAACTTATTAATTAGATTTTAAATATGAATTTGTAGCTCGGCTATGTGTCTGATTTTGTCGAAATTTTTAAATAAAGTGGTGGTGTAGCTACATCATACATATAATACGGTTAGTATGGTATTTTCTCAAAACGTTTTTAATAACCTACTCTAACATTCTAAATCAACTGATTCATAAAAATACTAATCGTAGCCTAGTAACAAGGTCAGTCGCAAGAAGTAAATCAGTTTTAAATAAAATTCAAAATTCAAAAGTGTAAATGTACCTACTATATTTATAAAAGTGCACCAATATTTTGATGACTCCGCAAATTTCGATCAAAACACGTCCCGTCCACTGTTTTATATCTGACAAAAGTGGCCCTTTGACCCAAAATCGTAACTTTGTTTACATACACTATAGGTCAAAAGGACAGGTGCACGCCTGGTAAAGTGCAAATTGTCCACCGCCGGTGGTCAACGTAAAAAAGTTGACATATCCTGTAGTCGTTTTGAGCGTTTCATCTTAATATTAGTTTCGCGAGTTTAGTGGATGTGGAAGGTGAGATATTGTTTTATCAAAAACGTATTATAAAAATCAAAGAATGTCAGGCTATCAGATTGGATGTCTACCCGAAGTGGTAGTTGAAAAAAAAAAAAAAAAAAAAAAAAACAAAAACGCTTCACTGCAATCGCTTGCTCCCCGTTTGATCGGTGGTGAAAACGAAAGTAGAATCTGGTCAAGCACAGAATGCCCTGATTGTGCCTTTGCAAGCTTTCTGTAACCAATGGTCGTTGAAATAAATTACATGAACACTAAATTATATTAGCTTTTCAGACATAATTTTGCAATCAGTCAAGCTTTCCTTTCAACGTCTAGATCGATTTTGTACCGGTCAATTTGAAATTTGAGATTACAATGTAAATTTTCATCGAGAGAAAAAGCAAAAATGCAACTTGGTTGTGATGACGTATTCTGTTAGCAGTCAGGACCCAGTTGTTCAAAGCATCGTTAGCTTAACGATGTCGTTAAGACATAAATTTGTTAAGCAAATATCAGTAAAAGTAACAAATACACTGTTATTTTTTGTTGAAAAAATGTGAGAATCCTTTGCAGTGCAAAGGATTCTCACATTTTTTTCAACAAAAAATGACAGTGTATTTGTAATATTAATGTTTGAAATTTTAACGAAACGTTAACTAACGACGTCGTTAGTTTTGAACAACTGGGATCAGGGCAACAGTAATGGAGATGCATTCTAGACAAAGCCACATCGAAATAAATGTCGTCGGTGTCTCATTATTGGATTTCGTTTGTCCAGTAGCCCATCAGAAACATAGTTTAGCAATATCGTACATGTATGTATTTACTTATTACTAATTTTTGGTAACATCAAAAATACAAATACTACCTCATGCAAGTTGCATTGAATTTATATATATGATTTGCCTTGACTCGAAGAAAAACAAGTTAGAATAACTGTGGTCAAGATGATTTGAAAACTGGGTGGTCAATTTGACCTTAAAATGAGCAATTTTAAAATGATTAATTGACCAATTTGAAAAGTATTGGAGAACATGTCTGCCGTTCTAATGTTGTGCTGATTCGACAATAAGAAGTAATAAGCAAAACGTTCATTGTGTTGTTCGTAACATATGAAATCCATCTCCTGTTTTGCAATATCAATTGTTTGAATATGTAAAGGCTAATAATCGCGCACGAGTAGTTTATATAAACTTCAAACAATTATTTTAGAAACATTGGTCAATGCTTAATGAATCGGCGTGTAAAATCACACATGCATGTACCTCTTCTTCCCATTGTCACGAGCGGTCGGAATGATAGATTCATTGTGTTTCTGGATGCTGATTGGCTCGCTGGTTAAGCTGTCAGAAAACATACAAATCAAACCTCACATTAAGTCGTCACCTGAAGTATAACCATTCAGAGGTACGAAGTACAGTCGTGTGCGAGGAATGCGGGGAGCAATTCACCAGACCATGGGCATCAACGAAGCATCGCCGACACAAACACTAATAATGTTCATTGTTATTTTTCAACAAGCGATAGACAGAAATGAATGTAAATATAAGAAATGAATTTCATTTTTCTGATGTTCATGGAGCTATAAACCGCAGTGGGTCGCGTGCAAAGTAAATGAAGCCCAAAGGGGTTCAAGTAAGCTTTGCTAGCGACTCACTGCCGTTCATAGCTCCATGAACATCAGAAAAATTAAACTCATTTCTTATATTTATATTCATTTCTGTCTATCGCTTGTTGAAAAATCATCAAAGCGATCTTATTTACGAGCAGATAGATACATGTAGTTTATACAAACAGCGGAACGGCGTCGACGTTAACAACGTCCAATCAGATTGGCGAGAGCATTGTTTTTTTACGTCAAGTGTGACGTCGCGTGGCACGATGTTGTTCATGGATGTATGAACACAGATGAACATCTAATGGTTCATCTAAGAAGGTTTTAGAAAAATGTAAATATATAAGAAATGAATTTCATTTTTCTGGTGTTCATGGAGCTATGATCCGCAGTGGGTCGCGTGCAAAGTGAATGAACCCCGAAGGGGTTCATGTAAGCTTTGCTAGCGACCCACTGCGGTTCATAGCTCCATGAACAACAGAAAAAATAAACTCATTGCTTATATTTACATTCATTTCTCTCTATCGCTTGTTGAAAAATCACCAAGGCGGTCTCATTTACCAGCAAACAGAGAATCTACACACAGTGTGTGTTCAAACAGCGGAACGGCGTCGACGTTTACAACGTCCAATCAGATTGGCGAGATTCATGTTTTTTGACGTCAAGTTTGGATTACGTCACGTCGCGTGACACAATGTTGTTCATGGAAGTATGAACACAGATGAACATCTAATGGTTCATCTAAGGAGGTTTTAGAAAAATGTAAATATTAAAAGAAAAAAAAAACAGGATCAACGAAAAATCACGTGTCTTTTAAGAACACGAGATTCTAGGTTATTTGAAAGAGAAAATTTCACTAATACATTGTGTGATGCTGTGCCTTTGTCTGTTGTTCAGTATAAGTGCTTGTGTGAGGTAGTATTTGTATTATTGGTGTTACCAAAATTAGAAATAAATACACACGATATTGCTAAATTATTAGGACAAGGACGACATTTATTTTGATGTGGCTATGTCTAAAATGCATCACCACTAATGTTGCCCTGACCCTTAACAGAAAACGATATCAAAATGCATTTTTGCTGGCTTTCTCTCGCGATGAAAATTTACATTGTAATCCCCATTGATCAATACGACCACCGCAATTTCAAGTTGACCACCGGTACAAATTCGATCTAAGCGTTGAAAGAAAAGCTTGAAATGATTTAAAAATTATGTCTGAAAAGCTAATTTAGTGTTCATGTAACTAACTTCAACGACAATTGGTCACAGACCGCTTGCAAAGACACAATCAGGGCATTCAACCTGTGTTTGACCAGAGTCTACTTTCGTTTTCACCACCGATTGCAGTGAAACGGTTATTTTTTTCAACTTTTCATCTACCACTTTGGGTAGACATTCAACGGCAAAAAACAGATAGCCTGACATAATTTGCTTTTTATAATACGTGTTTGATTAAAAAGCATCTTACCTTCAACATCCACTAAACTCGCAGGAAACGCTCAAAACGACCACCAGATATATGAGCCGCCTCGTGGGAAAACCAACATTGTGGTTTCCGACCAGGTCCCACATAAACCGACCTGTACAGTCACAGAAAAGAGCTAGAATCTTGAAATTTCGGATTTAAGTAGAAGAGGAATTGTTCTGTCCGAGTAGCGAAAACAAAGGCGCTGATCAGCTTCGCGGTTACCGCGAAGCTGATCTGCGTCTTTGTTTTCGCCTTTGCAGATTGTTGGTGTTCCCACGAGGCGGCTCATATATCAACTTTTTTTACGTTGATCACCGGCGGTGGTCAATTTGCACTTTACCGGGCGTGAGGTGTGCACTTATGCATATACACAGTCGGCCTTTTATGGCCTTGATAAATTGGATTTCTTTGTGAATGATAAACGTCATTCTATACACAGGTAATCTGTATATCATAAAGATTCCCAAGCAAAATAGACATGAGAATGATAAAATGCGTGAAATTTTTTTTTATAATTGTGCAGGCAGTTGCTCTTTACCCGTCTCGATCCTCATTCTATTACCAAAAATGTCATTCGGTTACATGTACATAGTTTGAGATTTTTTGATGGATGAATTCATAATCTTATCCTTTGATGGATGAGTTTAATCACACCCGGTTAACAAGGTATATATGGGAGGCGATAATTTACGGCAATCGGTCAATTGCCTTTACGGCTACGTCCTGGAGAATTTCGAACTAAGTCATAGATAATTTACAAATCGTATGTGTTCCTTTACGCTATTTGCAGGTTGCAGCTGGACTGGGTTGAACTGAAAGTGTTTGGTCAAGCTTTTCCAGACATCTATTCCAGAAAGATTGTATAGTGCAAGATAGTGATCATGTATTTTGTTTGCAACTTCAGAAAAATATGTTTCGTGTAATATGAACTTTATTTAAATAGTTCTATGTGAAATTGCCTTCTCATGGAATTCTCGAAAAAAGGTTATATTCACAAACATTTGTGAGAAACATTGTTCTAGAATGTAATCATTTTCTGAAAAAAAAAAAAAAAAAAAAAAAAAAAAAAAATCGGCATTTTTCGGAAGAATATTTCCTTTTTAGCAGCCCCCAAATTTTGGACAAGTATATGTTACTTGTGGACTATGTCTTGGTGACATTACGGCCACCAAATTGTTCGCGATAGATAATTTACGACTATTGTCTTGGCGAATTTACGGCTATATGTTTGTTTTAAGCATATCCTGATTATTAAATTCACTGTTTTGAACGATTATGATCAATTATAGAGAGAATATAAAAAATATGCAAACAGTGTGTGTGTGAATAGACAATCACAAAGCGTTTGCCAATGTAACGTTGCATAATAGTAAGGAAAATATATAGGGGTGTAACTCAGGTCTAATAATTTTTTAAGGAATGACATTTTGCTTTGTTTCATATTGGGAAATAGTTGCTCGCTCGGCTTACCAGTTGTCCTCTTTGCATTAGTACTGAATATTATTTTAAATAGCAGTCATACATTGGCGTATAAGCCAAACGCACTTTGGGGTGTTGACAAAAACGTAAAATCCAACATACGTCAGGAGCACAGTTACGTTTGGGCTCAAAAGATTTGTAAGCATGCTCAAATATTTTCTAGAAGCTTGACGTGTCTCGAACGTGTGTCTTATACGTTTTGACAAGGTTCCACGCACGTTATAGGTGCGTTGAATACGCTTTGAACATGTTTGGTGCACGTCTTATGCACGCCAGTGTACGCTACATGTACATGTGCGTTCCGATTTTACAAGATATTGCTTCAGTAACGTGTCCCAAGCGTGTATGAGACATGCGTTGATGCACACCTATAGCGCATGCGTAGCGTGTCTGTGACGTAACACAAACGAACTCCAAAATTTTCAGCCTACTGAGATTTTTTATACATCCGGCACACGCCTCAGTCACACGCTATTAAATGTGTGACTGCTAAAACGAGTTTAAGAAACATAGTAATTTCTATAGTGCAAAATCTTAGGCGTTTAGAGATTTTTCATATACCCGAATGCCCTTTAAGTTTTGTTTTTGGACTGGGATTTTTGTTCTGATTGCGCCACTTCCTTATCGCTGCCGTTACTTTTACATTTTCACCGTCTATCAACTTACACCGGCTGTAGCGATTTTCAGTCAACTGGCACAGTTTTGTTACACAACAATAAAATGTATCTAAAGTGACATTTCACATTTACCGCATTGCATGACATTTTCCTCGTTTCCCTCACGTGACAGAATAATCGTTGAATCCGGTGTACCTTATTAGATGGTGTACCTGTGTATCCCCGGGTGCTGGGCTAGACGCGCTTATTACTGCATTCTAACTACTTTGTAATGTCACACAATGACTTAACTAATTCTTACAGTTCGTAGTAAGATCTTGCCGTTTGTTGGTCAGTCAGAAATTCGTGGCCAAACTGTTCAAAATTTTGGTCAGGAATTTTCGACCCCAAAATCGCAGTTAATTCGTAACGAAGTCGTAGTTCATTCCGTGACATCGTGGCTGGATCTTATTTTATTCGGATGCATTCGAAACTCTTTCGGGAATTCCGGAGGTTGTCACCCAACAACGAAAGAACCACGAATCCGTTACGAATGTCATGAATACATGCCGAAGCAAATACGAAACTAAAGCCGTGTTCATGTGCAACATTTTCACCTGGTGTATTTTTGCACCCCGGGTGTAAATTTGGATCCGGTTTACGTATTTTATTCTATGAGAACGGTGTTTAAAGAAAGTAAACCCAGTGCAAAAAATACATCCGGGTGCAACTTTGCCCCTACTTTCGAGGTGGAGCAAATTGAAATTGAACCCGGGTCACGGTTCTTTTGCACCCGGGTGTATTTTGTGCATATGAACGCAAAACGCTTAATCGCTATGCATTTTCTGTGTTTTTGAATTGATGCTTTACGTCACAGTCAACAGCTAAGGTCATGTCGGGATGTTGCCTCCATTTAATGGGACTTTTACCCAAAAGTAGAATATCATGGCATCCAGAAGTGCTTAAAATATAACCACCGTGGTCATACGGGCCTTTTTCAAAGAATGTGCATTTTTCTGTCCGTGATGATTTTTTCATACTTCATTCTGCTTTTTAGATTATTTCTTTTAGTAAGTCTTAAGGCACCATGGTGGTCATGTTGAAACACCACTTTTTGTTCATCGTCTTTATGATAAGCTCTCCAAATTCCTTGTTGAGTACACAAATATTAGTACTTTTGGGCTGTCCGGTACTAACCCCTAAAAGTTGAGATGTGATAAAAAAATATGACAAAGTCGCTATGTTACTGAAGGTTCAACTACTTTTCAATATGAACAGTAATAAAGAGACGTCTGCAATTATTTTCAAGCATGTCCATAACTGCTTTATGATTTTTTCTTGGCTTAAGTGCTTGTCCCATGAGCTCGTGTCAATGTTGTTACTGCTTTATAAATCATTTCTTATGGTTACACACCATGGCGTTTTAATGCTTTTTTACACGTTAGTTGAAACACCTCCATATAATTACCATGATAAAAACGTGCTGACTCCCACAAAAGCAACTATGCCTTAGTTTTTGAATATTATAATATGGCTGCTGGGTATGTGATCGGTAAGTAAGTCAAATGTTGTTACTCATTAAAAACTCCTGAACTTATCAAATGTTCAAATACTGGTCAATGCTTAATTACACTTTAGGGTAAACACACATTAAAGTTTTCATCGGCTTAAACATCCATCCAGAGCCCCTAGTTTTGACGATTTGTCAAATTTTGTCAATGCTGTTACTGTCAATGGTGTTACTCATTGTGTGGTAACAACATTGACAAATATGACTTTCTTTCACATGCTGGAAGCACGAAAGTTTAAAAAATTGCGAAAAAGTAGCTTAATGTGTGACAAATGTATACATTTTAACAATGCATATTTTAATAGATAACGTTCTATCATTGTTTTGAAGGTTTCTGACAAAAACAAAGTAACAACATTGACCAGTAAAGTATCAACATTGACCAGCATAGTAACAACATTGACCAACATAGCAACAAAGTTTATGTGGGTATTTTTTATTTCTTGCAGATGAATATGAGAAAAGAGAACTATGATGTAGTGTTAGTGTCGTAAAATAACCAGACAAAATTTAAACAATACTTAGTTTTGAAATGTCAATATTGTTATCATTAATATCAATGTTGTTACAAAATGTCAATGTTGTTACCAATGGCATTGGTGTTACATACATTTATAGTAAACCTGGTGAGTTAAGGTCGAAAATATTGGATTAAGTCAACCTGATCATGGCTAAAATACTTATTTAGGTTTCGTGATAAGATTACAAATCCATTTAGATGGAAGTTTGTTTTAGTGGTCACAACATTGACGTTTTTTTGAAATAACCCTAGTTTTTGGTAAAATTTGACTTTAAGAAGAGAGATTAAGCTTGCATATGGCTTTTTCTTAGTTCGTATATACACTTCTGACGTAATAAACGCAACATAAGATGAAACGCAAATACTAACTTTTTTGAAAAAAAAAAACCTACCCCAAATGGGCACATTTTTTGAAAATGACCCACACATGTATATATTGGGCCAACTAAGCCAATAATGCTTGTAGGCATGGAACCGACCAAGCTTTCCACGAATGGTTTATGATTCAGCTGCGTTTGAAATCAAAGCAATGTTGCATGCAATTTGATGCCATGAATTGTGACTAATTCATTGGTACAAGATGGGTAATAAGAAAGATGCAAGCAAGGGCAAACGAAGGGGTAAGGGGAGAGTACCCGACTTTGCAAATTTAGAACCACGGTCTCTGACTGACAAGCAGGGAAGCATGTACGTGGCTTTTCATGCATATGGCGCGAAACGCCACAGATACAGTCATGTATCTATCCTGACAAATAAAAATCAAGAATCCCCAAGAATGTTCTTTTATACGAGGGGTGATCGGAAAGTACTTATAAAAATAGACCGGTCCCGATAGCGTAATGGTTAGAGCGTCCGCTTCGGAAGCGGGAGGCGCGGGTTCGAACCCGGGCCGCGTCATACCAAGACGTTAAAAATGGTACCAGTGGCTACCTTGCTTGGCGCTCAGCATTCATAAGGCAAGCACTGGCTTCTCTTCTCTCACTCTCTCTCTCTCAAAAAAAATAAATAAAATAAAAAGAAAGAAAGAAAGAAAAAAAAACAAAGAGAGAGAGAGCCTGCACATAATCCTCGCAAGAGGGTGCTGCAGTATATATAGATAGGTAAAACGCTGTCATTTCTTTATCTTTCGTTATTTCGAGATGAAATTTCATCAAATAATGCAGTGATATATATGCAGTTATTCCATTGCAATAACGAAAGCATAATACGCGCACGTGCGTTGCAGCTGTCGTTATGGAAACACCGCCTAACGTTATGCGGCACAACGTAACGTCGAAGTTTTATTCTTATTTCAAAGTACTTCTTAGTTCAAGGTATTGTAACACCCGTTTTGATTGCGTGCGCCCACATTTTATTTATTACTTATTTACTGCAATGTACACGGCTTTGTCAAGTTACGAGGTTGTTTATCGAATGGATTTGTCTGTAGAGTCTTGCAAGCACCGATTGTGTCAAATACACAAAACAGTTAAGATTTTCGAAAATGTTGCATTTTTGGCAAGTCATTTTTTTAAAGTATATATCTACTCCAAGCTCGAAACATATCTATTCTTGACATTGTCTCTACTAGTTATAGTTTATGCCAGTCTTTTATCATTTCGTTAAATATCGGCCAGAAAACAGGGTATTTAATTTAAGTTTACAAAATGAAATCGACGTTCTTGCATATTTTACGCTATCCTGTTGAATTCAATTGCACCGTATTAGTAGATAAACCATCAGAATGCCGTATGTTTTCGAAAAATGGTCAATTTAATGTTAGAAAATTATTTTCCATTAAAATGTCGACCAACTTTCCCAACCCCCCCCCCAATACACTAACAAAGTCAACCCAGGGGTACAGGTGCGCCAGGTCACGTGAAGTGACGTCGTTACGCTGTCTCATGCATGAACGTCTGACGTCATTGTTTTAAAATGACAATGTCATTTAATTACAAAAGGATGAATGTTTATTCGTACAAAACTTCATATCAATCAGTTGACGCAAATTTATTTTACAGCAATTTTATACGTACTTTCCAATGCCCCCTCGTACGTACACGATTCGTATATAGCTATTGGCACATTCTTCATGTCTTATTCTCCAAACTTTCGTGCCGTATTTCCCCTTTTCAATCGTGCTATCGTAATGAAATCTTAATGAAATCTTGCAAGTCTTCGTGCGATTCCAGCCGATTATGCCGAATGTTTGTCTACCTGTCATTTGTGTCCCCGGCACCCCTTGGGCCGGGGAATAGCGGGGCTTTTAACTTTTCAAATGTTAAAGCCCTGGTAAAAGCTCCGCCCTGCGGGGAGAAAAGTTTGGTAAAATTCCTGCTAAAAGCCCCGGTCCCCCGGGGACAAATGACCTAAGCTATTTGAATAATTTTTACTCGCCTATTCCATGGCGGTGAGAATAGGCACTGCCGGGACTCGTCGGAAGTAAAATCTCGGCATTTCAGCCCCGCTATGTCCCTGCTATCCCCAACCCTAGGGGCCCCGGAGATATAAATGACTGGTGCATTACAGATTCGTAAAACAATTACGGACAGACAAGAAAATTTATGAAACTGCACGAAACGTCACGAATCAAAATTTCATCAATTCCTGACGATTCAAGAGACTGATCATGAGGGACATAACAAAGATAAAACTAAAATATTACCTTCCAAGTTCAATTGGTAAATCCTGGAAACTTTCTTCAAAAGTTACACCAGATACCTCTTCCACTATGCAGTCTGTTTCGCCACAATGTCCGAAAGGAACATATACAGAAAGTCGAAATGTAACATATACGTAGTACGCAAGTCACCAATACATTTTTACATAGGCCGTAAAGGAACATTGACAAAACAGACAAACTGTGACATTTCACTTGCATTGTGAATATAACATTCGCAATTACTCTTGCCATACACATTTCGACATCATGTAAATTCCAAAGGTTCATCAAAGCCATAAATAATAAATTTATGAACCTGAAAGAAAAATAATAATTAATTTCAAAGCTTTTAACACCGGACTCCAGAACAGGATCTGCCTTTGGGTCAAACTTCATATAAATATTCAGAGTATGCACAAATTTATTAAAGATGCAAATGTAAGAAACAAATTACCTCTCTCTCTTGCAACCACACACCTTATTCCTATTCTTATGATTCTTATTGTGTAAACACACTGAATGTGACAGTGTATTGTCCGAATGTCTCTAATACCCTGCGTAAATTCTCTATGACTTAGTCCGAAATTATCTATGACTTAGTCGTAAAGGCAATTGACTGATAGCCGTAAATTAACGCCTCCCATATATACCTTGTTAACCGGGTGTGTAATTGAATATTGCGATTTCAATGCTTAGTGTAAATGAAGCATAAATGAAATGCTTTTGTAAAAGCGACAAAATGAATCAAAAACAGTTTTGAAGAAAAATCTTTAATTTGAATTGATAAATTACCATACTCAATTCGGTTGTTGTTCTTTATCTGTGGGACAAAGTGGTGGCCAATGAGAACGAGATTGCCGGATTGCCTTGCTCAGCCAGAAAAACGTACATGTACGAAGGGCGTTCAAAAAGTTCGCGGAAAAGTGCCATTTATATATTCTTATTTTGTAAATCAGCTGAATTAAACTGTTACATAGACAAACATGATTTGTACTTATACAGCAAATTTTGCTGCCCTGGCATGAATACAATTTTAACATTGGTCGCTATGGAAACCGTACATCACGATTACCGGCCCACTTTTGTTCATTTTTGCAAAAAGTCGATGTTTAATGATGACGTTGCATTTGAAAGCTTACCGTGTTTTTTTCACCAAACTTTGAATGAGCAAAGTTCAATATGTTTGCGGTGAGCACATGACGTCATATAAGTGTGTGACGTCATTTGGGCGTAAAGTGGCCATATTGGTTAGTGGGTATGCCTAAAATGCGTTGGAAACAACGGTTTTCGATAAATTGTGTGTTTGGAAAGGACTTTAAAAGAAAGAAACACTGCTTATAACAGAAAGCGTATATGACAACAAGGAAATTAAGAAAACGGCAATCAACAAGTAGTATGCATGATTTCTACACGATCAGAAAAGCGTCCATGTCGACTCGCGCAGCGTAACGTCAAATAACGTCATTCTGTCGAAAATGATCGTCGTGATAGAAAACAGTAGAATTCGTGAAATACACAACATATCGAATTGAAATTTCGGCACAATTCACCGCATTATACACACAGAACTGACAATTAGACGCCCTTATGCCAGGTAGATTCCGAAAATGCTTAAGAGCTAGCCAACAGCGGCATGAATGCGTATAACATGACGTTGTTGTGACGGTGGGCCGGTTTTACTGTTGTTACCTTAGAAACGCACGTGATTTAATGCATAATTTTCATCCGATTTTATTCAAATTTTGTGCATATGTTAACTATATATTAATTCATAACATGCACAGAGAACGTAAATTTCCAATGACAATTACAAATTTGGCAGCACTTTTCCTCGAACTATTTGAACCCCCCTCGTATATAGGCAACAATGAATCTGGAAAAGACAATGACGACTCAAAACATCATAGGCAAATTGTCAATTTAGAGAGGCAACTGAGAAATATCAGAAGTATGCGAAGTGCTTAGACACAATTCTAGAATTCTCTTCGTAGTCGTGATTTTGTTAACGGCAACCGTGACCATGGTTATTTGTATGTTGATGGTGTTGGGTTGACTGATGTTATTATTATTTGATGTTTCATATTATTAGGTTTTCATGAAACGATTACATTTTCTAATATTGTTTCTAAATGCTCAAGCTTTATTTGTTTATCCTCTTTCATCACGAAAACATGTCCGTATAATGTATACCCCCTTATACCACTTTTATATAGCAAAACTGGGGTATGCAGGGGTATATCTATTTTTCTTATTTTTGCTCCAAAACATACGTTGTGGGTACTCGTTAGAACCGCCTCGGCGAGGCGGTTCTAACGTGTACCCACAATCTATGTTTTGAGCAAAAATAAGAAAAATATCAAAATTTTTCCAATGAAATTTTCACTTTTTTAAGCTGAAAAAATTCTCTGTATATTGCATGGGCAAGCTTTCCTAATGTATACCGAAGTGTCAGACCGAGCTGATCCAGCAGCACAAGAAGCGCTTCGGGTGTCCGAACTAACTCTCTGACCTCTGGAGAAGGGCTCTGAGATCTGGCAAATTCACCGAGCAGCAACTCCGTCAGACCAACGCGAAAAGAAAATGTCGCCTGTATGCGGCATGTTCAAACCACATAACACGAGTTCAACAATTATTTTCTTTCGCATCTAAAGGGTGATGCTCAAATGCTCCTTGCCTAAGTATCCGAAAGACAGTCTTGGGGGAAACGGTCAGAAACTGACGATAGGTAGGTTCAAACCTGGCTGACCGTTTTATGTCCTGCATGCACCAGTTCGAACGAACTGGCTGTCCTGTGGGAAAGAGCTCTGAGATACAAGATACGAAACTCTTTATTACGCTCAGTCCACATATACATGGCAACATGAGACATATACATATTTACAAACTCATATAACAGTGGCATAAATAAATGACAACTCATCGAGCCCCAAGTCCACCAGACCATCGCAAAATGCTGTGCTCACTGCTCTGTAAGCGCCAAGATGAAACCAAAACACTTGTTAGTTAAAACAATTCGTTCATCGGAGACCCGAAAAGACATCCACTAAAATAGCTGCATAAACATGATTGACTTCCGGCCAGTAAACGGATGCGCTTCATTTTGAGTGCATATTCAAAAAGATACAACAGAAAAGCGGCATAGATGTTTACACCGATGTATGCCATAACAAAGGGTTATTTTGTTTTCTGCTTCGCCGCCTAACTGGTCTTCCGTTTACCAAAGTGTGTCATATTGCTGTCCATCGGCTCGTGCATACTGCCTTAGGCATGTTAGATGCTCATGTCCGATAGACCGTTATTCCATTCCCGGGCAGTGCTTTCTTTATAAAAACGCTTTTCGCATCGAGCGTTGAGACCTGCCACAACATCTCGGACGTTGAACAGGTCATTTACGCTGAACTGCTTAGCTTGGTGTTTTTCTGCTGATATACACAGAAATGCCCGACGTTACATGATAATGCTAAGCGTGATGCTGCGTAGTGATTATTTTGGACTTAGCTGTTCCGTAACTTAACCAATATTTGACGAATGGATTTTCCCATCAGTATCATTTGGGTTAGTCCACTTTCAGTTTTAGGGGTGTTAGGAGTGATTTTTATTTTCTATCTCATTTTTCGATGAGATTTCTCTTTGCAAACAGAATAGCCCCAGATAGGACGCCGCGTTCTGCGGCGTCACATCTGGGACTATGCTGTTTGCCTATGTCCCATAAAAAGGACGCCAGGCTTAAATGAGTTAAGGTTCAACCCAAAGAAGTATGTGGTTTGAACTCGGCGCATATATGCCACAATTGTTTTTCGCGTTGGTCTGATGAGTTGCTTCTCTGTGAGATGTCTGCACTAGGAACCTCATTCTGACTGATGCAAGTGTCCACGCTGTCAGGGAAGCCAAAGTGAACATCGATTATCCATCTGGTTTGTGGATCACAGATCACAAGACCCAGACTAGAATGAGTCTTAATGGATTTGACGAGTCGTTAGTCATCTGCCTGTTCGGACGAACCCGTTGAAACGACTATGTTTTAGGTGTTAGAGAAGAGGCATTGGAACCTATAAGAATAACAGGAATCGCTCCTTACGGCACTGGACATGCGGCCACATCATATTTACTATACGATTGTTTATGAAGATAAATGATCCTTCAACTGCATTGGCTTATAAAACAAATTAACCCATATCTGACGAATGGATTTTCCCATCATTATCATTAGGGTGAGTCCACTTTCATTTTTAGGGGCACGAGGAGTGATTTTTAAACTTTTTATTCGATGAAAATTCTCTAAGCAAACAGAATAGCCCCAGATGTGACGCCGCGTTCTCATCTGGGGCTATTCTGTTTGCCTATGTCCCATAAAAGGGACGCCAGGCTTAAATGAGTTAAAGATGCGAATGTCGTGTGGGGTTTGAATTTTTATTTACACAATGGTTACACATATTCTAAAATACAATAAAACGAACTAAATAATGATATAAAAATGTATAAAATAAACGAATAATGATGTCAGATTATTTTTTGCAGATCAAATACACATTGTTATAAATATCATGGAAACACCCGGCCATTAGTCCCGGGTGGCATACAAAAGTAAGAAAATATGTAAAGCTGAGATGAATAATCAATGAGATGAGATGAAATTTGTTTTGCCTCCAAAATTGCTAAGTAGCAATGAATGAATTATCCATGAAAACATCCCAGAAATTGCTTGAAGTTCGAGATTCCTCCCTCAATGTTGAGTTGATCTTTGTTATACTCTCCAGCGTCTTTGAAATGTGTCATTAGCAGCTTCTTCCAGACACCAGAAGTCGTTTTTATTTTTAGATCTGGCTTTTCGAGTGACTTGTGCTTAACAATAGCGACTCCGTTACGAAGTTGGACGGAGATTGTTTGTTTGACGTCTTTAAAATCAAACACGACTGTTGTTCTTCTGTCGCCGCAAATTTCTGGCTGGAATCTCATTTGAAAGATGACAAAATGTTGTTCAACAGGGAGAAATTCGATCATGTTCATTTCAACCTCAGGCGTGTTTCTAACGTCAATTTCTGCACTCTCCTCTAGTGCGCATGTCAAGTAGTAGTTTCTGGCGTTAGGACTCAGCTGTCGCGCTGCTAGTGACGTCAGCGCTTCAACTTTCAGGTTTCGCGCTTGCTGATTGGAGCTATCCACTTTAAGCGCATGTGTGGCGAGTTCTAGTGCCCACTGAAACTGCTTTTCACTCATCGATTTCTTCGCAGACTCCAACAAATTCCCCATGCCTCCTGCTAATTCTACCATCATGGCCGCCTTGTCGTCTGACGGAATTGAAAACAGATCTTCTGGTTCCCCGGTGAACCAGCCAAGGTATTTGTTGAAGATGCCCTTGGCTGACCAGAACACGGTACCATAGTATTCACGATTGTAGGGGTGCAGACGAAGGTTGTCGGGTAGTTGCACACGGTGGGCAATGTCGTCTGGCGATAAACCTGCAGATGGCAAATTGTAGAACATTATTACGCGGGTGATAATTTTTTTGCGAAGTAATGCGAATTCGTGTGTAATTTATTTCACCATGATCGCTATTTATCAAATTAGTTAACATCAGAATTTCGGTACAATTGTCCAATCTTGCAGATTCGATTGCTATTTTAGCTGAGTCACGTGACAACTCTCGTTGCCTTGCAAGGGCGATCCTGGACATGGTTAAAATGGGTTTTATTTATAGCATCAAGTGTTATTTGCTAAAGACAATCATGTCTATTTATTTTATGCCAAAGTACGATAACCCCATTTAAAGATTTATTGTACATAGCTTAATGAGTGTAGCGCAATGCGAATAAATGAGGTTTGGCTATCTGTACCCACTAGTGTCAGTTTTGATTCCTCTTAACCGCCCTATTGTCATCAACGCCCCTTCTAAAAGTTATATTCTATAACACATTTATTTGTTGAATAGAAATGCTTCGTTGCGATAGGGTCGATATTAACATCTTTATCTGCGTGAAACAAATGTCTAAATTAAAGTTATTTGTTCATAATAGTCTAATTTGTGATGTTTTGCCATATGCTGTTGCTAGGCATCATAGAAAAGTCCGTGCTGACCTTTGTTTTTTTTTTCTCTCATATTTTCAAACATATGAAATACTAAACACAACGAATATGATTTGTTAATATATCAATTATAATTTAAGTAATTTTAGCTCAAACTGTATCCCTGTACCCTAAACAAAAATACGTTTTCGGTCAATTTCGCGTCCAAGTCGACTTCGGGTCGACAAATCAAATTATCCTTAATACATCTCACTCGTCATCCGACTTACATGATACATGTAATGGACCTAATTACTACACATGTATAAACAAACATACCGAAGTAGATAAGTGTACCTGCAATGGTTACTAAACTATAGATGTGTTCGCATTACTTCTTAGATCACCCTCGTACTTGACAACAGATGCACATGTACAAGGCTGGTCTTGTTTATTCCGAATCTTTAAGTATATTTAACGTTTTAATTTGCTCTACATGCACGCTTCTCGCGCTATCATTAGCAGACCATTGGAACTTGAAAATTCTGATAATAGTGTCTCACCTTTGTTCATAAATCTTACTGTCTGATCATGTACATATTGTATAGCATCTCTGTAAGGTATCATAGCATCCCGAATGTTCTGCTTTCCGCTGATTGGTTGAGTATGACTGGGCACGAGATGTTCTGGTTCACTGTCAAGGATCTTGTCCAGTGATGTGTACCTGAAGCATGTTGTAGTTAGGATTCCCATACAGTAGAGCCTCCGAACATAATATTTTACATATTATATCTATGATAGATACATCTATATTTGTCTAACCCAGTGATGTCTATTTTCAAGTTGTTTTTTTTTTTTTCTTTCGAGAAACTGACATCGAAATTCTTAGGCATTTTTGTCATTACTATAAGCTTGAGTAAAAGATCCAACACATGCATTCAAAATCGCTTTGGCCAAATGTATTTTAGATATATAACCAATGGGATAAAAACTAAGGAAATCAAGTGGTGCTATTGAGTTTAAATTTTGTTAATGAAATATATGTATACACTACCAGTCAACAGCGTCCCTTGCCGTCGCCCCTCTGATTGTGTAAATATTGGGGAAAGCCTTGTAGAAATCATCACCACATAGGAATGCCTTGTCACGTGGTATGTATAGTCCAATCTGATCGTCAGTTTCACCAGGAATATGGTGCAGTACTACATCTAGACCTGTCGTTGAAGTACGTGTATTAGATTAACCCATATTTGACGAATGGATTTTCCCATCATTATCAATTGGATGAGTCCACTTTCATTTTTAGAGGTAAGAGGAGTGATGTTTAATTTTTATCTCATTTTTCGATGAAATTCCTCCAAGCTGCTGCTATTCTACTGCTATCTGGGGCTATGTCCCATAAAAGGGACGCCAGGCTTAATACACGAGTTTAATCAATTACCAGAATCTGTATAAATGTACATGTATTCAATTTGGTCAATTGTGAGATTTAGAAATGAAGCCGTTATCGACAATAATGCATTTAAAATGACCCGTGTCGCGTTCAAATGAAATGCAAAATCAATGCTAGAGATAATTATAAAATCAAATATGACCAGGAAATTACACTGCAACATCATTCTTTGGGGGTGAAAAATTAATGCTCTGGTGTTACATGGACATGTAAGGTTACCGTATAAAATATACGTGTCAAACATTTATCTTGCAAGACATCCATACGTCATTTCGATACGGCATCTCGATGTATTTGCCATTTTATCCACTCACTCGAGATGTCGACTTGACTCTAGCTGTTGGTCGACAATGGGAGTTATGGCACAAACGAAAAATTATGATAGATTGTTGACAAATGTCAGACCATAGATGGAAAACATATACTGTTATTTAATTGATCATACCTGCTATTTTCGTTTCTAGTCGCTCATCTTTTAGAAATCTGTTTGGATAGACGAGACCCATACTGTGTGCCCCGGAGGTTTTCATTTCCGCATAGGGTCCGATACCATCATTTATCACCTGATTACCGGAAAGTGCGCTGCCAAACTGCCGGTAAGTCCTTAACATACGAGCCTCCGCACCGGTCGTCAAGAATAAATTGATTGCTTTAGGAGTGGTTCGGTGGGCCCATATTTCTGGTGGGTTGTTAGGATCCTCAATGAAAGCCTGTTAACATAACACAGACTGGGCATGTAAATTGTATAAAAATGAGAAAAAATAAGAATAACAGTGTGGTCATTAAAAAGGTGGAGCTTGTACAGTGTTAAAAGGTGCACTATGTCCATTGTAAAAGGATCTAGTGAAGACTATATTTTAGATATAGTGTGGTTTATTGAATAATTTTACGCGCTGTCAATTTTCCTTAGGGGCGGTACCTTAGCAGTGTACTCCTAGTGTATCGTTTTCAGCAGAATCAGTTTTTTATGAAAGTGCGGAGCGAACGAGTGGCTTTGTTTTTAATCAGTTTTACTTTTTTTTATTTAAAATTCTCATAAGCGGGTTGTTTTTGAGATTCCATGGATAACAATAGAGAGATCCATAATAGTGTATGACACGTGTGTAAAAATATAGTTTTAGAAGACTGCTTAGGGCTTACTCTATATGTTTGCTGTTGGACAACTTGCGTTCGCTCCATTTTTGTGATACAGTTTTGCAATATTGTATCAAATGGTCAGTGATCCGTTTCGTTGTCGATGACAAGATGATACATGTACCTATTTGTTAATTGGACAAATTGCATGATAGCTGGATTGATGTACAAAACCATTCTGCTCAGAATTGATGAACATGATTTCAAGTGACTAACGCGTTCTGGGTTAACAGCGTATGAGCATTCCGATAGCACAGAAACAACGTCTTGAAGTTATACTCAAACCGTTCTGTAAAGATCCTGTTTAAGATATTATATTTTCGATACATACATCATAACATATATTCAAATCGCTTACTTATAGCAGTCGTTTTGGTGAAAATTTTAATATTTCCATACGCTAATAGGTTAATCAATTAACTTTAGCTCTCCAATATAGGCTTTGAGCTCCCGTGGACATTAATGTTTTCATTGCATTTTCATTAAACCAAGCACGATACGATAACTGTTGAACATAATATCCATGATGATATTTCATTTCAATATTGCTTTTGATGCGATTATGTTTTTAAATTAGGTAGAGCATTATTCCGCTTTTGTCTTACCACTGGTGGCAGATACTACAGTCTTGTATTTGGTCTAGTTTCAGAAGTCCTTCATACAATTGTCGCTGAAGACCATTTATGTACGCAGAGCACATGGAGGGAATGTTGAAAATACAAGTTGACTGAGTACAGCTTTACAGTATTTTGAATAATTGTATTTCCTCGGGCGGACAAAAACATAACAATGGACTCAGGCTATACTGACGGTTTCTTGGTATAAATGTTTGTTTTACGGATATTGTCGTTATATTGGACAGAACAGAAACACGGCTATATGTCTCAAGGAGACGACGCTGGTTTAATATAAATCTATTTATTGTTATTCAATAAACAGTATATAAATAATTGTAAAAATAATACAACTTCTTATACTCATCGTAAAAACGATTTTAGTGTTTAATATAAGATAAAGATGCAATCTGCGTGTATTCGTTGTTAGGAAGATTCCAGTGTTTTCAATGTGAAAAGAATGCGGTACAGTGTTCATTGTAAAACACTCTGGCGTGTTCAATGTACAAAGAATGCAGTATGTTCATTGTAAAAAGAGTTTAGAGATTTAATGTAAAGCATGCGGTATGATCATTGTAAAAACATTCTACATGTACAAAGAATGCAGTATGTTTGTTGTAAAACATTCTAACATGTTCAATGTTCAAAGAGTGCAGTATGTTAATTGTAAAAATGTCACTCCAGCGTGTTCAATGTACATAAGATGCGGTATGCTCATTGTTACAGTAAAACATTCGAACATGTTCAAATGTACAAAGCAAGTAATATGTTGATTGTAAAATACAGTATGTTTATTGTTAAATGCATTATGTTCGTTAAATAGATTGCAGTGTTCTCATTGTAAAAACATTACGAAAACTTGTCTATACAGAGATTTTTGAGCGTTAAAAATTGAAAATTTTCCTCTGAAAATTTTTGATATTTTTCTTATTTTTGCTCAAAACATAGATTGTGGGTGCTCGTTAGAACCGCCTCGGCAAGGCGGTTCTAACGAGTACCCACAATTTATGTTTTAGAGCAAATATAAGAAAAATAGGTATACCCCTGCAAGCCCCAGTTTTGCTATATAAAAGTGGGGTTCAAGGGGGTATACATTACATGGACATGTTTTCGTGATGCAATGCAGTATGATTATTGTAAAAAGAGTGTATTCAATGTAAAAAAATGCAGTCTGTTTATTGTACAATGCTTTATGTTCATTGCAAAAAAAGAATGCAGTTTACTCATTGTAAAAGGAATGTAGTCAGCTGTTCGATGCAAAAAGTATTTCATTACGAAAACATGTCCGTGTAATGAACCCCACTTTTATATAGCAAATCTGGGGTATGCAGGGGTATACCTATTTTTCTTATTTTTGCTCTAAAACATAGATTGTGGGTACTCGTTAGAACCGCCTCGGTGAGGCGGTTCTAACTTGAATCCACAATTTATGTATTGAGCAAAAATAAGAAAAATATCAGTCGGAATTTTTCAAGTGAAAATTTTCATTTTTACAACCAAAGAATTTTTTGTATATTGCATGGGCGTGTTTTCATAATGGCTCCTATCCAGATACTGGTTGTTTAGCATTACGAAAATATGCCCATGAAATACAACATGTTTTTCCGTTATTTTGTAAAAATTGTAAATTTTCAATACAAAAATTTTGATATTTTTTTTTATTTTCTTTGCTCAAAGATTGTGGGTACAACCTAGAATCGCCTCAGAGTACCCACAATATATGTTTTGGATCAAAAATAAGAAAAAATAGGTATACCCCTGCATACCAGAGTTTTGCTAAAAGTGGGGTATAAGGGGGTATACATTACACGGACATGTTTTCCAGAAGATGGTTTTAAATCACAGCGACAATTTGAACGTCCACCGCTAATTTCATGACTTGATCGTACAATGAACTCGACAATGGAGAATCATCGACAATGGCGAATCCCTCGTAAAGATATTGCAGAATTTCTTGAATCTTAGACAAAATATTATTTATTATATAACTCAGTCATTTACTTTCATCTATGCCTTGATGTTTGGTAAAATTCCACCGGCCAATAAAATTAGGGTTGCTGAAACGCTTGACCCCTTAACTTAGATACCTTGTTTATTGTTCCGCAAAAAGTGACGTTCATATAAAATGTGTTTCTTACCTCGTTTCTAAGCATTTTATTATAACCATTTTTGCATTACTTTAATGCCTATTATCCCTAGTTATACATTATGCACGTTTTTTATAAAAGTTTTGACATTGGAGGTAGATATAAGCGTGGAAATATGTACATGTAAATTCGACAATAGTGAATCATACTTTGTGTGGTAAAAAGAATGTGCACAAAGTACTGATAATCTACCTTTGGAAGGCTCGCCCAGGAACAATTTGGTTTGGCAAATGACGTAATTAATATTGGTGCAAGTCGTGGTTAAAACCTCTTCATTTTAGGCTTACATTGTTTCATTAAAGCAATAAGATATGCTTAAATCGGTATAATTGACCTTTTCGATAGGGCATTTGCTGTTGACAGTGAACGTAAAGCACCAAAGCAAATTTACACAATATTATCGAGCACCATTTAGTTTCGCATGATGATAGCACCATTTGTGTGCAAAAATAACCTTCTAAAATGATTTCTTTTGGGCTATAGACTATTTGATTCGCCATTGTCGAGTTTGGTTCGCCATTGTCTAATGCAGGAGGTATCATTTCAACAGAGTTATCTCCTATTAGGAAAATGAATGAACAAAATTATTATTTTTCTGTACAGCTGAGACATGTTAGATGTTTTTAATACCAAATAGAATAACATTTCCATGGTCGTATTTAAAATACTCACAAATACTCACAAATCCTCTTCTGGTAGAAGGTCTGTTACGACCTGTTGGACCAGCTCTAATTCTTCTTCACTCTGTATATTCTTGTCGTATCCGGTGGGTTTTATTGCCTCATTATAGTTGTAATATGCAGGCTGTTCCCTCCATAACTTGTCTAATCTTCTCTCGAATGATTCCACTGTTTTAGCTTCCACAACACTTGATGGCAATGAATTCCATAGGTCCACAACTCTCAAGCAGAATGAGTACTTCCTGACATTCAATCTTGGCCTACTTTTATAGATCTTGTACATATGCCCTCTTGTGTATGAATCTTCGCGAAGTTTAATGAATTTGCTTACTTCAGGATCATATTTTCCAGTGAGAATTTTATATGTTTCAATCATATCACCACGTGATCGACGATATGCCAGTGTTGGGATATTTATTTTACGTAACCGTTCTTCATATGAGAGATTTGATAATCCAGGTATTGACTTTGTTGCACGCCGTTGGACATTTTCAAGCATATCAATATGCTTTTTCAAGTAAGGACACCAAACTTGATTCGCGTATTCGATATGAGGTCTGACCATGGCTGTATACAACAGCCGAAAAGTCTTTGTATCTAAAAATTCAAAAGTTCGTCTGATAACACCCATAACCGAATTTGCTTTGTTTACTTTCTCATTGATATGGTTTTCAAAAGTCAACTTATTGTCTATAACAACTCCAATATCCTTTTCAAACTTTGAAAATTCCATAGCTTTACCATCATCTTTCAGCTTATATGCAAATAAGTCAATATCAGATTTACCAATCCTCATGCATTTACACTTATCAGGGTGGAAACACAGCAACCATTTCTCTGACCATAACTGCATGGCTTTGATGTCTTCTTGAAGATCTTCACAGTCTTTCGTACAGTTGATTTTGTGGTATACTTTTGTGTCATCCGCGAATAGAAATGGAACACTTCCATGTTTTATAACTTCAGGTAAGTCATTGATAAACAAAACGAAAAGAATCGGTCCGAGTACCGATCCTTGAGGAATACCGGAGGTGACTTCTTTGGGATCTGAGGATACTCCATTTATAATAACTTTTTGTGTACGACCATCCAGGAAACTTGCAATCCATTTTGTAAATACTGGGCCTATATTGTATAATTTCAGTTTATGTACTAATCGCTTATGACAGACCTTATCAAAGGCCTTCATAAAGTCACAATAAGCAACATCAACACATCCCCCTTCATCTAGTATTTCCGTCCATTGATCTAGAACTTGTATCAATTGTAAAACTGTTGATCTACCAGAAATGAATCCGAACTGTTTATCACTAAAAAGTTTGTTAGATTTCATATGTTCAACAATACAGCCTCTGATGATTGATTCTAAGACTTTACATATAACGCTGGTCAAACTCACTGGCCGGTAGTTTCCGGCATACTTCTTGTCGCCTTTCTTGAAGAGTGCTGTAATATTTGCGCATTTCCATTCATCTGGTAAGACTCCCAGGTCAACTGAGTTTTTAAATATTATGGACAGGGGATATGATAACACATCACTGAGCTCTTTCAATAATCTGGGATGTAATAAGTCCGGACCAGGAGATTTGTTCACTTTCAAATTGTCCAATTTTTTCTTCACTAATTCTGGGGTTATTATAATGTCATTTAACTCTGGGACTTGTTTTGGTTCTATATCCGGCATTTCATTTCCAGGATCTTTGGTGAACACAGATGTAAAAAAGTCTGCCATAAAATAATAGCGTTTGACCTCATTGTCGAGTCAACTGTATCTAGTTTTATTACTATTACACTTCATAAATTGCGAACGACTTTAATACTATAATAGATAGCCCCGAACGTTTATTTTAAGATAGATAGCTTGATAAAGGTTTATCAAGGGCTACTATTACTGTCATGGAACGCATCTCAATAATAATTTACATATGGTGAGCATGTACTTGGAAAAACAAATCGCTTCTAACTTGCGGATTTGATTCTTTTTAGAATGCATTTGATTTCTGCGTACCCGTCTTGCTGTACACTTCATTTTGTCGAAAGCCACTTCGTCGAATGTAACGTTCAGTTAAAAACCATGTTTGCATGGATTTGTTGACACAGTGTTTAAATGCGGCGACTTTGGTCAATTTTTTTTACCCATTTTGACGAATGGACTTGCCCATCATTATCAACTGGGAGAGTTCATTGTCATTTGAAGGAGCGTTAACAGAGATTTTCTATTTTAACTCCATTTTTCAATGAAGTTCTTTTAAGCATCAGGAAAACATGTCCGTGAAACGTGTACCCCCTCAAACCCCACTTTTATATAGCAAAACTGGGGTATGCAGGGGTATACTTATTTTTCTTATTTTTGCTTCAAAACATAAATTGTGGGTACTCGTTAGAACCGCCTCGGCGAGGCGGTTCTAACGTGTACCCACAATCTATGTTTTGAGCAAAAATAAGAAAAATATCAAAAACTTTAAGCTGAAAATTTTCATTTTTTAAAGCTCAAAAAATTCTCTGTATATTGTATGGGCACATTTTCGTAATGCAAACAGATTAGCATCAGATGGGTCGCCGCATACCACGGAGTCGCATCTGTGGCTATTCTGTTTGCCTTTATCCCATAAAAACGACGCCATGCTTGTTTGAGTTAAATGAAAACTATGACGTCGGTCGAAATAATGAATCATACAAACCTTGGCCCCCCACGTATGGTCAGGGTGCTGATGTGTGTAGATTATTGCTTTCACAGGCTTCTTCGAGATCTTCCGGAACTCGGTGAAGATTTCTCGGCCACTTTCGACAGTTTCCGTGACATCTACGATTATCAAACCCTCAGGTGCGTCGATCATGATAGAATTAGCAAGTGCATAGCCAATAGCCATGTAGATATTATCTGTAACCTAGTAACAGTAAATAAAATAAACAATTGTACAATTTTAGCAATTCTTATAGATAGATAGATAGATAGATAGATAGATAGATAGATAGATAGATAGATAGATAGATAGATGACAATAGAAACTTTATCTACAGGTATAAGCTGGTCGCCCTTTAAAAGAAACCAACGGTTCGTTTGGTAGTCTTAATTGCCTTGTAAAGGGGACATGCTCAGTTGCCTTATTCACATTTTTTATTCAAAACGTTTTTGTTATTATTTATGTCGATCTACTGTCCGCGAAGCTATTCGTCAGGGCTCTGTATTTGCTTTCATCAATGGATGTTTTCAGATATATGCTGAAAACAGAACGTGTACACTACTGAGAATCACGTGGTATTTTAGAGAGCACGTCGGACTCCGAATCTAGAGGTCATTGGTTTGATCCCCACAGGTGTCACCGTTTTGTGTCCTTGAGCAAGACACATAAACTCCCTACAGTACTGGTTAAACCCAGGAAGCGTTGGCTCCGTCCCGACATGACTGAAAAAGTGTTGACTTGGACGTTAAGCCTCAGTATAAACAAACACAATATTTTTATTTAGTTTCATCAGTGCGACTATTATTTGTGTTCAATTGATTTTTAACAAAATAATTAAACAAAATTAATGAAAAGCATATACTGTAGAACCGAGATCCCTAAAAGTAAAAGTGGACTCACCCATGAACTTGTCCAGAAATCACAAATCAGTTTGATAAGATGAGAGTGAAATCTACCTTTTTGACGCCCTGTTTAAACTGTTCCGTGTGCGTCCTAAGCTCCGCCTCATTTTCCGTCGGGGCTAGGTTCTCCATTAGTCGGCGTCGGTAGTCCTGTCCGCTGTAGCTCTGGTACACCTGATGCCCGAAGTACGCCGCCGTCATGGCAAGCAGCGCCGCCAGGGCAACGCTGGTTGATTCCATTCTTGATCGGACGTCTTAGAACATGAATGACTTCTGTAAGGATTTTATCGTAAACTGTTATGAATTTCGTGTGCACATTTTGTATGTAGAGTGTTTTTATATAAACATTTCTTCTTTGTTTTCTTTCTTGTCCATTAACATAACTTATTAATTAAATTTTAAATATGAATATTGTAGCTCGGTTCGTGTCTGATTTTGTCGAAAACTTTAAATTAAGTGGTGGGGCAGCTACATGTAATACGGTTAGTATGTTTTTTTCTTAAAACGTTTATTCTAAATCAACTGGTTCATAAAAACATGCTAATCGTAGCCTAGTTAACAAGGTCAGTCGCGAGAAGTAAATCAGTTTTAAATAAAATTCAAAATTTAAAAATGTAAATGTACTTACTATATTTATAAAAGTGCACCAATATTTTGATGACTCCGCAAATTTCGACCAAAGCTCCTGTTCGCTATTTTATATCTGACAAAAGTGGACCTTTGACCCAAAATCGTAAAAAATCGTAACTTTGTTTACATCAACTATAGGTCAAAAGGACAGGTGTGCACTTATGCATATAGACAGTCGGCCTTTTATGGCCTTGATAAATTAAATTTCTTTGTGAATGATAAAAGTCACTCTATACACAGGTAAACTGTATATCATAAAGATACTCCCTTCAGAGTATTCATAAGCAAAATAAACAAGTTGAGAATGATAAAATGCGTGAAAAGAAACCAAGATCTTGTTTTTGTTTTCTATTTGTTCTGGCAGTTGCTCTTTACTTGCCTCAATCCTCATTTTACCAAAAATGCCATTCATACATGTAGTTTGAGATCTTTTGATTGATGCATTCATCATTTTACCCTTTGATGGATGTGTTTAAGGAGTCTCGATACCAATTTTTGTTGATAAATAAACCTATAATTTTAAGAGAGCTTAAAATATAGGTGGAATGCTACCAAAAAGCAAATAATTTGGGTAGCCATGCTTTTTAAAAATCGATTTGCAAAAATGAGAAAAAATAGACTTTTTGAAATATTTTCAGTTTCATTTTTCACGGAACAGATCTAAAGTATGTCTACGGAATGTGTTTTAAACTGTAAACGCCTACTTGCCAAATAACAAAATTGAAAGGTAAAAATGAATATATGCATTCTAGGGCAAATATACATTTTTTTGGCAGAAAATATTGTTTCATATTTTTGAACACATTAGTCTAGTACATCTCCGAAAATATACTTTGAATAACCAAAAGCTGATTTTTGAAAAGGGGAATGATTATCAAATAAGATAATGTATAAATTGATAGGTCTTTCCACGCTTTATAAGCTGCTATAAGCGTTTTCCCACACCCACCTCTTACAAAGATGCATATCCCGGCGTATAATCAAACCTCATAAAACCTTTTCAATCAGCCCGGCGTCCGTCCGTCGTCTGTCCGTCGTCCACAATTTCAAAGATCTTCTCCTCTGAAACCGCTTGGCCGATGAAAGCCAAATTTTGTTTGGAGCATCCATGGGTAAGGAGAACGAAAGTTTGTTCGCGGGATCTTGATCACATAACCAAGATGGCCGCCACGCCCATATATGGTAAAAACCACTCAAAATCTTCTTCTCCAGAACCGGCAGGCCGATTTCCCCGAAACTTGGTATGTAGCATTGGGGACTCCAGCCCATCATAGTATGCACAAATGATGACCCTGGGATGACCTTGACCTATTTTACGGCAAGGTCAATTTTGGAAACATAGGCTTTTACATGGGAAAAAGTGAAAACTATCGATTTTTTGAAAACTATTGCAGCCTGAGACCTGAAAATTGGCAGATGCAAACAACTAATGGAGTAGATGAAGGTAATGTGATTAATATAGGTCAAGGTCATCTCTTGACCTTGGCCGGTCTGTCGTCCATACACACTTTTCAAAGATGATCTTCTCTGAAACGGCTTGGCCAATCAAAGTGAAATTATATGTGCAGCATCCATGTGTAGGAGTAACGAAAGTTTGAATGCGAAATCTAGGTCGCAGGACCAAGATGGCCGCCACGCCCATATATGGTAAAACCACTCAAATATCTTCTTCTCCTGAACCGGCAAGCCAATTTTCACGAAACTTGGTATGTAGTATTTGGAACTACAGCCCATTATAGTTTGATAAAATGATGACCGTAGGATGACCTTGACCTGCTTTACGGCAAGGTCAATTTCAGAAACATAGGCTTTTACATGGGAAAAAGTGAAAACAATGGATATTTTGAAGACTATTGTAGCCTGAGACCTGAAAAGTGGTAGATGCAAACAAATAATAGAGTAGATGAAGGTATGTGATTAATTTAGGTCAGGGTCGATTTTGGAAACATAAGCAAACATGGAAACGTGGGAAAAAGTGACAACTAAGTCTCAGGTAAGCGTTTACAGGACCAATGATCCTATGGTAACTATTGCAGCCATAGACCTGAAACATGACCAAGATGGCCGTTATACCCATTTATGGTAAAAAATAAATAAATAAAAATAAATCACTTTGTCCAGCGACCATACTTCTTGACTCTCAGGTGAGCGATCGTTGCCCTTAGGCTACTTGTTAAAGCATGTGATATACGGATGTTTAGATTAGAAAATTGCTCATTTGTTGATACCAAAATTATTAAATTCTGATAAATATTAGATGAGATACGACGCCCAAACCACCTCTTGCCGTACATCGCGATCATATGCGTGTAAACGAAGCATTAACGACAAAAACGACAAAAATGAAAATAAATTTAAACCAATTTTGTACAAAAATCTTTAATTTGCATTGATAAATCATCATCATCATCATCATCATCATCATCATCATCATCATCATCATCATCATCATCATCATCATCATCACGCCCTTTTCCCAATTCTCAGTCGCAAGAAAGTACAAAACTTATCTCTGAGCACGTAAATTGAATGAACGCTGAATTACACTGATGTAAGATTTTCGACAACCTTATCACTGTTATTGTGATTCACTTCAGTATCACGATTCGGTGTTGTCCCGCCATTTGGCACGTCCTCATTGATTTTATCAATATTTTCGTCGGACACAGTTTCGTACTTTTTCACAAATCTGTTGTAAAGGAGGTAAGGAACTGCAACAACCATTGCAGGAATCGGCGTTGCCATGGACGACGCAATTGGTGCCATGGCTGCAATGTCTCCGAGAGGTTCTGGAAATGAGTTTACCATCATCAAAAACGCAACTTTTGTGTTCTGCATTCCCGTCTCTATGGCGATGGTTTTTACCCTTGTCCACGGTTGACGGAATAGTAGAGCAACCAGTCCGCCGGTTACGTAACCGATATAGGGTAAAAGTCCGCCGGCAACCAGATATATTGGTCTGATAAGTTGGAAAATGTACAAATTTGAAATTATACCAATTACTAAGAATATTAGCATCATAACAACAGTTACTGGTTTCAGGATTTTTACGAATTTGACGGCAGCTTTTGGAAATTTGTGTTTGAAGGCTAAACCAACAAACAGGGGTATGGTTATCATGGCTAGCGTTTGTAACATGATTTCGTACGGTATGACGACATGGAAATCATCGTCTAGAAACTGACGTCCTAGCGTGTAGACCCAGAGCGGCATCAATCCTGGAAGAAAGAGATATAAAACTTAGTTTTATGCACTCAGATACGCGCAAATCAGAAATGAATCAAACACTAGTAATGGGCATCCCTCATCTTAAAATAGTTCTGTTGCAACTTCGGCCTTGCTGGTGGATTCTCTAGAGACGAAAAACACAAGTTTCAACAAAATTTGAGTCAGAAAATAAAAATCATAAAAAAAACCTAATGTTTTTGATTTGTTGTTTTTTTAATCTTCTTATGTATCTGCAGTTATTGTTGAAACCGTAACTAATTAAATGTGTTCGGAAGCGCTATGTCAGGTTTGAAATCAGCACACTAAGCACACTACAAGTTATAAGGTATGCAACATAACACTGCAAAACAATACATACCTAAAGATGCAACAGTGCTGATACAAGTCATGGTAATGGAGAGGTTGATGTCCCCGCCCAGAAGAAATGAGTAGACATTGCTCGAACCACCCCCGGGGCAGGTACCACATACAAAGATACCGAAGGTAATTGCTCTGTCATCTATGGGAACGAGCTTAGCAACGGTGAAGCCAATCTGGTAAAAAGAAAATCATTCAAGATCATTTATTTTATACTTTACAGTGAAAACCAATGTATATCAAAACTTGATAAAATTGGTATTTTCATTAATATGAAATTTCACTGATATCAAATCTAACTGATATCAAAAGTCACTAGTGACTGATATCAGCCTATATCTTCACTCTAGATTTTGGATTACTTCTGGCGTTTCCATTTACTTTACGTCATTAAATGTGTCTCACTTCAGAAATTCAAACGCCTTTAACTCCATTACATAAAGTGTAGGTATTCATTTTCTTAGTTAGAACGTAAGGAACAATGTGGTACCAAAATTATTTGTGTTTTCAAAAATTTTTGGTTTTTGCATTTTCACCGCCTGTCTTGTGAATTGGAAAATGCCCATGTATTGTATAAAATAAAAAGAAAATTTGCTTTTTTTTTTCGGTGAATACCAAATATATTTCATCGAGTGAGTTGAAAACATCAGAATTTTCACGAGTGCTCGTGAAAATTCTGATGTTTTCAACTCACTCGATGAAATATATTTGGTATTTACCTCAAAAAAAGCAAATATCCTCTATTTATTCATGTCATTGCAGGTTTTATGTGTGGGACTTAGATAGACGGTATTCGTTCTGACATGCACACGGTGCATAGGTAGAATATCTTTCTAATATGCGCACACTTAATGTCTTCGTTCAACCAGTTTGAAATGTTAAATGCCTTGCAAAATTGTACTTTGAAACAACGGATTTCCGTTAAAAGAAGGTAAAAACATTAATAGCATTATGCAATAGCGAACAAATGATCTATAAAGCTGTCCAGATTTATTGTAAAATCAACGATAAAATGTTGGGTGTGGGCATTAAGTGGATCGTATTGTGGTCCTGTACATTTGACCATTTTTTTTATTGAATCATAGTTGTAACTTTGATTATTTTATAAATTCAATTTAAGAACTATAAAACTAAATTACCAAAGGCATGAGTATATATTGACACGCCAATCCCAGTCCCGGGGCTATGGGCTTCTTCAAACATTCCTTAACGACTTCAATGTCCAGACTGCACCCGAAACCCGTGATCACAACGGTGATGAAGCATGCGACAATGACCCTAAACGCCTGGTCAATCGGGCGCAGTACACGTATAACGTCGACGTGAAACTTGTAGACGTCCTCTGTGACGTCCCTGTTTTCCAGCGTTTCTCCCTTGTGGAATCCCACATTGCTCCTTAGACCTTTGACTTTAACTTTCAGTGTTCCCACTCCTAGAAGAATACCTTTTAGCGTTACCTTAACAGAGCCTTCAACTGCTAATAACCTCGCGTCTATCGTTGTTGTTTCCTCAGTTGTGTCACTTAGTGAACGATTGGTGTCATTTAAATGCTTATTACTGAAATCAGCATCGTCACACGTAATATGAAACACAGGATTTCCCTTAACAGAAAATAACTCCGGATTCCCCGATTCTATTTCGATGATATGCAAATTATTGACACCATTGCATGGAATGTTATAATCAAACAATACTTCTGATTCCTCGTCCATCGTTAGTTTCATATGTTTAGGTCTGGCTAACGTCACGGACGGAACGTTAAGAAATGGCGTTGTGATTTTTGTGCTTGATTCTGTTGTAAGTGTCTCTGTGTACTTGTATGTTTCTCCTTCTGCAGTATTGCAGTAAACATGGCTAAATGTGGTGAAAATCAAAAACAGGTTCCTATAGTACTTTCTGTAATCCATGCTTGCAAAATGATCCACAAATTATCATCAATATTGTTTTCAAATATATTCCATCCCCATTGTTTCAATGAATATTTGTTATTACAGAACTGTTTTATAATCCTATGGGAAGCCTTTTCTTTAAAGTATAAAATGAGTGATTCTACAAAAATGTTTCCGTGAACTGAGCAAACATTTGGGGGATGTTTTGATTGCCAAATGACCATGCTTAAAATCGTGTTTTAATGGTGATGTAAATAAAATATCTATCGGCACTTTTTTTTATCAACTATTTGACAAACATGGACACGTTTCTTCTCCGACAGAAGCAAATTCTATACTAAATAATCGGCAACAGTATTAAATAGACGTTAGCCACATGTATGAAACACGAAAAAGCTACATCAAGATACTAAGTTCACTATTATGACCAGAAATGCTTGTTTAAACAGCGCAGTGACATGGCGGTGAGTCTTTGTAGACTGAGTGGAGAGCTTTAGTGTACAAGAAGAGCGAAGAAAAACATTAGGTCCCCAGAATACATTTTCTGACAAAATATTTCGCCATTCATAATAAGTATTAGGAATATAAACCTTAAACAAAAATAGCAGGAATAAGCTGGTCAATGGCTATTTTTCAGTCGAAGAACCGTTCATCCGCGATCAGTTATTTACTAGTATTGCAAACAATAGATCAGTGTGCTGGAAGGCTCATAAAATAGCCGCAACGCGAGAAAACCGGTCTTCGGGGTCAGGTTTTCGATCAGGTCTGACCCAAACTGCCCTTGCAGTCAATGAAGAAGGCTAGTAATTTCGGGTTTAAGAAGAAGAGGTTACTGCACAGCTGATCTGCACCTTTGTTTTCGCATATGAAAATGTTTGTTTTCTCATGATGTGGCTCAGTGTCATCTGTACCATAAACAACATACGTGTCAGAAAATTTGCTGATGCATTCCTGATCTCAGAAGAGAAGGACAGTTTTACCCCACGGTTGATTACTATGCTTCCTTCTTTAATTTCACGCCGGTGGGTGAGGCGTCAGACTCTATGACAGCCCTGACGTAAAGCTATTCTTTTATTTGCTATTACTGCAGCTGGTGTTGTGCCGTGTGGCGGCGCTAAAAAGTATCCCCGTACATCATCCATAGTGCAGATAATATTTTCATTTTTAGGTCCTTTGAGATCAGTGAAGATATTTAGAGTGTTCAAACCACTCACGTTTAGAAACATACTTCTAAGCAATGTTTAAAATATTTGACCCCGTTTTGGAATGTGTTTTTGATTTAGACTTCTCGTTTAATTTTTTAGAAATTACAGTACAAAAGTCTGGTTTTCGATGCCGGATTTAAAAGGACTACTGATGAGGGTTCATTAACCTAAATTGCGCAATATAGTCCATACTTTCTTCCTTTAAATGTTTTTACTGCTTCCAAAGGATCAAACTTTTATATTTTATTTGCTATTACTGCAGCTGGTGTTGTGCCGTGTGGCGGCCCTTAAAAGTCTCCCCGTACATAATCCATAGTGCAGATTATATTTTCATTTTTAGGTCCTTTGAGATCAGTAAAGATATTCAGAGTGTTCAAACCACTCATGTTTAGAAACATACTTCTAAGCAATGTTTAAGATATTTGACCCCGTTTTGGAATGTGTCTTTGATTTAGACTTCTCGTGTAAATTTTTAGAAATCACAGTACAAATGTTTGGCTTTCGATGCCGGATTTAAAAGGGCTACTGATGAGGGTTCATTACCCGAAATTGCGCAATATAGTCCATACTTTCTCCCTTTGAATGTTTTTACTGCTTCCAAAGGATCAAACTTTTATATTTTAATCATTAATGAGCTGAGTTGGGCCGGAATGTCTTGAATGGTGTTTTTGATTTCCTCAAAATTTTCAGTGATGTTGTTTTGGCTTTTCATGGATCTCCAGTGGCCGGGTAGCATATTGAGTCCACGCCTTCGATTCATCATCATGGCGTTTATCATAATATTTTCATTTGTCCGTGATGATTCATAGACTAGTTAGAGATTCACCACGAGGACAGAAACACTAACTGTTAATGTTTTTGTGCTGTTTGTACATCTTATGTACCTTTTTATACGGGAAATTGAGTGGCCACCTCATGATAAGGAAATGGCTGCTCACTCAGCTTACAATATGTGCTCTTTGTATTGGTACCTCATTGGCAATTTATTTTTGCCCACCTTGGTTTTCGGAGTGGAACTTTCGTTCTGATTATGCCATTTCCTGGTCATTGCTTTCATTTACCTTTCTATAACATACGAAGAACGATTTTACAAATGAGCCACTGCATAAGAAAACCAACAATTTGCTTATGCGAAAACAAAGCCGCAGATCAGCCGTGCAATAACTGCACGGCTGATCAGCGCCTTTGTTTTCGCACCATAGATAGTTTAATACCTCTTCTTCTTAAATCCGAAATTTCAAGGTTCTAGCCTGCTTGTGAGATTGTACACATCAGACCTGGTCGAAAACCCAAATTGTTTGTTTTCTCATGCACAGGCTCAAATGGCATGTGTACATCCTCATTGCATGGTTAAACGGAACATTCTTATTAATACTTTGTTAGGAAATGGCTGCTCACTCAGCTTACAATATGTGCTTTTTGTATTGGTACCTCATTGGCAATTTATTTTTGCCCACCTTGGTTTTCAGAGTGGAACTTTCGTTCTGATTATGCCATTTCCTGGTCATTGCTTTCATTTACCTTTCTATAGCATACGAAGAACGATTTTACAAATGAGCCACTGCATAAGAAAACCAACAATTTGCTTATGCGAAAACAAAGCCGCAGATCAGCCGTGCAATAACTGCACGGCTGATCAGCGCCTTGGTTTTCGCTCCATAGATAGTTTTAATACCTCTTCTTCTTAAATCCGAAATTTCAAGGCTCTAGCCTGCTTGTGAGATTGTACACATCAGACCTGGTCGAAAACCCAAATTGTTTGTTTTCTCATGCACAGGCTCAAATGGCATGTGTACATCCTTATTGCATGGTTAAACGGAACATTTTTATTAATACTTTGTTAGTTCTCCATGCGTCATATTATGGAACAATGTACTGGAGGGCGGGAGAAACACGTTAGCCAGCTAGTCTACAGTGCGGTTAGAAAAAGAAGAGACACATGTTGCCATTTATGTATATAAAATACAAAATAAAGGTATGAATACTGTAAACAAACATTAACATTTTATAGCGAGAAACAGTGGCATTAGTTTATACTGATGTAAGCTTGTCAGAAATCATAGGTTTCTTATCATCGCCACTATCCAATCTAGCTTTCTTTTCATTGGAATATTTTGTGTCCTCTTTCACTCCCCCGTCTTTGCGTACATCAATTTCAGCGTCAGTTAACGCCGAAACGGCGTCATAGTCCCGCGTGCAGCGTTTGTATATGAGATATGGTATGGTAATAAGCATGGGCGGAATGGGCGTCATCATTGCGGAAGCGGCAGGCGCCAACATCGCAATATCACCGAGAGGCTGCGGAAATGACATCATCATCATGATGAAAGCGACACCTACATTCTGCATTCCAGTCTCCAAGGCGATTGTTTTCACCCGTACCCAAGGCTGCCGCAATATTGCTGCGGTAATACCACCGAGGATGTAACCACAGTATGGTAATAGTGCACCGGCGAATAGATATTCTGGACGAAACAGTTGAAAAATGTACATGTTGGAGATTACCCCCGTTACAACCACAACTATCATTATGATTATCGTTATTGGTTTTAAAATTTTAACAAACTTAATCGCAGCTTTTGGGAACTTGTACTTTAACAAGACGCCAATGAACAACGGAATGGTGATCATAGCGAGTGTCTGTAACATAGTTGCGTATGGTATGAAAATCTGGAATTCTTCATCGACGAATTGTCTACCCAGTGTGTAGACCCACATCGGCAATAAACCTGTAAAGAAAACGGGACATACTTTACACTGATAAATGATTGGGAACATGTTTACATGAATTCTTATTTAAAATTTTAGTGGTGATATGTTTTATAAGATTTACTTGCGTCATTTACGTGTACGAAGAATACTGCTTGACGGTCTACGCATTACGAAAACAGATTTTTTGAGCTTTTAAATTTGAAAATTTTCAGCTGAAAAATTTTGATATTTTTCTTATTTTTTGCTCAAAAGATAGATTGTGGGTACACGTTAGAATCGCCTCGCCGAGGCAACCGCCTCGCCGAGGCGGTTCTAACGAGTACCCACAATCTATGTTTTGGAGCAAAAAAAGGAAAAAATAGGTATACCCCTGCATACCCCAGTTTCGCAATATAAAAGTGGGGTTTAAGGGGGTATACATTTCATGGACATGTTTTCCTGATGGGGATGAAACGTTGGTGTTACGTAGTGAATGGAGTCGTATTTTTATTTCTAATACTTTGCCTTGATTTTCCTACAAGGACAATAAGAATATGTAGAGGCTGATCAGTGGCCAATATAAACTGTTAACATCATACTCTATAATCGAGAAGGGTCTACTTGCAACATCACTGCTGAGTACGTCCGTACCCAGTACGTTTTTATATCTCTGCCCAGTACGTTATAAGAGTTATCGTTATTTCTTAAAAAAGCTATTTTAAGCTAAATATAAATAGACTAATTTTTGTTTTTAACATATTATGTCAATTAGTCCTTTTTGTGGTCTAATTCATAATAAGAGTAATTCATAATAAGAATATTTTTATAGCTTAATTTTATTTGATGACGTTCATGTGTAACATTCACGGTCTATATATAATATTAAATCTACATGTAGTCTTCGACTTTAAACCCACCTGAATATAATAAAATTTGAAATTGAAGGGTATATAGATTACGTGTTGCAAATTTTCAAAAGCGATTTTACATTAGTCCGGCAGATTAATTTATACATATATAACAGTCAGATAGTTTTTGTTTATTTACGTCCCAGTAAACGATGTTTCAGTCATTGTCCTGGCGGGCGAAAGCTAATCTAGTTGTTAGATTTGGGCATGAAAGGGCACGTACATGCGACCCATTTCCTACCGAATTTCTTTCTGATTGCATCATTTTTTATAACCTCTCTATTATCCTCTCTATTATCATGATTCCAGAAACATGATCCCTGAACAACAATTTAATTAAAATGCCTTTACGAATGCAAAACTAACACTTATGATGGATATAAGTGTTGTTATGATCATAAAAGTTCAATCGACGTTTTGGATTTACCCACCCCCCCTCCCCCCCCCACACACACACTTTTTTGAATCAGTTTAACGTCCCTTTCAATATTATTTCAGCTCATATGAGAACGGCCAATCAGAAGGTGGGGCGAAAACGGGAGAACCCCTAGAAAACCCACCTGGCACACCCGCAAGCAGAACTTGGCTTGTCTCACATGTGGCCAGAGCGGAGCTCGAACCCACACCAGGGCGGGCCCCGTGGCCGAGCGGTTAAGAGCGCTGTTTCTTAATTATTCGATCATCTCACCGCTGTGACTGGTGTGGGTTCGAGTCCCGATCTGGCCACATGTGAGACAAGCCAAGTTCTGCTTGCGGGTGTGCCAGGGACGTGAAAGGGATTTTCAAAGATCTTCTCCTCTCAAAACGCTTAGCCAATCAAAACCAAACTTCATGTGAAGCATCCCTATAGGAAGGGGGAACCAATGTTTATATAAATTGTCCAGGTCACATGACCAAGATGGCCGCCATGGCTATAAATCGCAAAAACCTTAAAAATATTCTTCTCCAGAACCAGAAGGCCTATGATTTTGAAACCTGGCATGAAGCATCAAGGAGAGGAGCTCTACAAAGTTCATATAAATCATGACCTTGGGATGACCTTTACCTATTTTACAGCAAGGTCAACATAGGTCGCCCATGTATTTGAATGTGGAAAATTGTCAAAATGTCATTTGAAGGGAAACACTCGAAGGGAAAGGGCAAATGGACTGAACATTTATGATTCTGAAAAAAATGCACCCCAGGGGCTGGTCTACCCCCACTCCGGGGCAATATACATGTATATTACCATAATATTCAAAGATATTCTTCTCTGAAACTACATGGTCAATCAAAGCCAAACTTCATGTGGAGCATCCTAAGGAAGTTGGAACAAAAGCTTATATAAATGGTCCAGATCACATGACCAAGATGGCCGCCATGGCTATAAATAGAAAAAAAATCTTTCTCCAGAACCATAAGGTCTATGATTTTGAAACTTGGCATGAAGCATCAGGGAAAGGAGCTCTACATAGTTTATATAAATCATGACCCAGGAATGACCTTGACATATTTTACGGCAAGGTCAACATAGGTGGCCCATGCATTTGAAGGGGAAATTTGTCAAAAAGTCATTTGAAGAGAAAAAAACATTAAGGAAATAGGCAAATGGACTGTAGATATATGATTCTTAAAAATGGACCCAATGTGCCGGTCTGCCCACACCCTGGGGCAATATAAATGAATATCACCATAATATTCAAAGATCTTCTTCTCTGAAATCGCTTGGCCAATCAAAGCCCGGCAAATTTGATATAAAGCACATGTAGGAAGGAGAAACCAATGTGTACATAAATAATCCAGGTCACATGACCAAGATGGCCGCCATGTCCATATATGTTAAAAATCATTCTAAAATCTTTTTCTATGGAACGGGTGGACCAATTTCAACAAAACTAGGCATGTAGCATTGTAGACTGGAGTACTATATGCGTGCATAAAATTATGACCCTGTGATGACCTTGACCTATTTTACGACAAGTCAATATAGTTCGTCCATGGCCATACTAGTCAAACAGGTTTATTGGTATATATCCCTGATCTCAGGTGAGCGTTTACAGGACCACTGGTTCTCTAGTACAGGTTTTCAGCTATGTCTGGACAAAGCCAGCGCTTTTTGAGTATTAACCATTACTGTTGTGAGTTAATGTTGCCTTGCTCAAGGACACGGCCCGGAAACCCCTAGTGGGAATCAAACCCAATACCTCTCGATTCGGAGGCCGGTGCTCTACCACAAGGCTATCGTGCTCCATAAAATTCTTATAAACAACCAAGAAACAGGCATGTTTATGAAAGATTTTTTAAGATGTATTCGTTTATCGAGTGTGTCTGATTTATATACATTAGAAAAAAAAAAGATTATTTCTCAATCCAGGTATCACAAGCGCGGAAATGTTTCCAAACGCGGATGTGAACCAGTACATCGCGGAAATACACAAGGTACGAAAACATTCGGCTATAGCATTTAAGTGCTGGTTCAGATAAATAAATGTTTAATTATTATAAAACACATATTATATTACAAGTTTCAACAATAAAACGCTTTGCAATTTAATATGCATGTTTGCCATAGCAACAAACCGAACACCACTGGAGGAAAAATCTAAGATTTCCTTGTTTTAGGGGTTTTCAGATACCTTTATGTCAGAAGCTCTGCGTATCTCGGACGGTCTTACGCATAACGAATAAGTTCTACATGCGTTAAATACGCTTTGAACGCTTTCGACGTCTTTGTATGGTCCTCGCCCATTTGTGGCCTAAATAAATAGAAGGGCTGCTTGTGCCTCCAGGCAAAGCTTCTACGCTACCGACTGACCGTCTGATCATGTCTGAGACTGCCCAGGGAAAGTGGTCAAAGTCAATCATCCATACAAAGTTTATATGGGTCATTATCAAAAAATGGAGCAATCCAGAAAACTGTAAGGCAAAACGAAAAAAAAATCGTTGTCCAGTTTTTCTTTTTTAATGAGATAGTTTTATTAACAATACCATTTAGAATATAGAAATAAAATATGCCGAGTTTAACTGAACAAATTGTGCACCAGCATTAATCAATTGTATGGTACCCTTGAAAAAATATCAGTGCTGTCACGAACAAATTTTCTTGCGTACAACGCTTATTTGATAAGACTTTCCAAATCTGTAAGTGGGGGTATATATAACTTGTCACAAACCTTAAATACTTTCAATGAACTAACGAGGGAGAGAGCTTCAATGAAAATGCACATACTGTGATTTGTTCTGTTTCTGAAGCGTTTTTTTCTGTAGACATAATCTTGTAGGATTAAACCAAAATTAAGTTCTGCAAAACGTTTACTATTTTAGTATAGTATCATTACATACCAAAAGCAACTACTTTTATATGATGCGTTTTGAGTATTTTAAATAATTATGACCGTGACAGCACTGATATCGTGACAACACTGATGCTGTCGTGACAGCACTGTTAATTATCCGATCTCGCCTTTTTTTATTCCAATGTGTGCGGAGTTGATTAATTGATTAATTTCTGACAATTAACCGATGAGCTTAGGGACAGTGACTGCCTTACGGTCGCAACCAACGAAGCCTCGGCTAATGCTCGAACCAGGGACACCTTTGGGTAGATAACACAACACGTTCGGTACACGCAAACCAAACGCGGTGTAACACGACAAGCGCAATTAGCGCTATTCAGCTTAACACTTTAAGCAGCTGCAGCATGAGAAAATGTTTTTTGGGGCTTTCGACCAGGTCTGAAACAACCAGGATTGTTCACGACAAAAGAGTGCAATTAATTTGGGACCCTATCACGGGTTTTCTGTGTAGAAGGGCCATTAATAATAATAATAATAATCTCTATATTTATAGAGGATAACGTATTTAGCACAACGGCCAGTCTTCCATACGGTCCTCTAGTGAATACAGACATTGAGGTTGAGAAAATAAACTTGTAACGTGTACGTGTACTTGTAGCTTTATTTACCCGTACACGATCGCTTTGAGTGTAAAATCGTTTGAGAAAATCGAACGTGTACGTGTAGATTTTATAAAGTATATACAGCTGAATTTTTTATTGTTTATACATATATGGTCACATGTACGTCGATTCGCCTTTGGTCAGATATACTTCGGCTGCACGTGCAAAACGATTTGGCAACGCTTCATCGAACTTCGTTTCTGCTTGTACCTGACCTATCGATGGAAACATATAAAGAAAACTTACAATTCGCAAATTTATTTCATTCACACTGATTCTCAACGTGTAGCGAGTATTTTGAACTTGTAATAAATGACGAAGTTTGGGGATAAAACTGTTCTACACGTACACGTACAAGTTACAAGTTCATTTTCTCAACCTCTCTATTATTCGGACATTTTCATATTAGACATGCGATGTTAGTGATGCTATATTTTGTTTTGGGAGAAGAGAAGCCAGTGCTTGCCTAATAATGCTGAGCGCCAAGCAAGGTAGCCACTGGTACCATTTTTAAAGTCTTTGGCATGACCCGGCCCGGGATCGAACCCACGACCTCCCGCTCCCGAAGCGGACGCTCTCACCATTACGCTATCGGAATCGGTAATTCGTTATCAAGGAGCTTGGGAGAACTGGAAAACATTTGAAGGGAGTTGGGGATTACTAGAAGAGAACATTTTTAGTTTTAGGAAGCTGGGAGCAAGTAAAAAAAATAGGGAGCTTGGGTCATTTTTCTTTTAGTGAGCTTGGAGCTAATACCCCCTTGGAAGGTTACACTGCAGCTGAGCTGCACTTTTGCAAAATCATGTCTTCTTGTGACGCGTCTGATATTTATTTTTTATGTACCCGATTCAATAACTTTCAGTAATGTCGGGACGAAACTACCACTTTTTTTCTTCGTAGTAACCAGCCTCATTGGGTATACCCTGGTCGACGAAGAATTTTGAATTTGCAGTTTTTTATCAACCCCCCCCCCCCCCCCACACACACCTCAAATGGTTTGACCTCTTTTGACTCCTACTGGTGTTAGTAGCTGAGACCCTCTCGTGAAAGGCGACCTAACTCTTTTCAGTGTAGGAAATTGCCTGAATCCACACCTGCTGACAGAAGTCAACTCAGTGCTGTCACACATCAGTACTGTCACGACCGTGACAGCACTGACCGTGATAGTACTGAGTTTTACACATAAATTTAATTATTATGACTAACAGCAGAATGCAGGCTGAAAACTTTGCATATCTATTCAAAACGGCCCTAAGCTGAAATTCAGTCATGGCCTTAAAATGTACGTGATATTTGCAAGAAGCGGCAAAATAGTGATAGTACTGATGGCTAAAAATTTCCCACACCGATTTTGACATGTCTTTATGGAATATGAACGGAGTAATGCGATTTTCTCAAAAAGTTGTTTACCATGACTTCATCAGCTTGCTGTCGTCTACAAAAATGCGATTGTTTTGATCTGAGAAAATGATTCATAACTCTGGTCAAAATAGATGTTTTAAAACTGTGACAGCACTGATACGTTTTCCAGGGACAGCACTATAATGTGCCGCCGCTCTTAAATTGCACTTAACATACCATATGATTTTTAATTTGACTTCAATAACATATGCAATAGAGGGTTACAGAAAATGTTATTTCTGTCAAGCTTCTTTTGCAATGGAAACAAATAAAACTACTTACCCAGACCCGGGGACACGATAAAAATCTTGCGTTTTTTCTTTTAAATAACATACTCGTAAACGTGAAATCGCGTGTGGTTCTTGTCGTTCCAAGTAGAGATCTACAGCGCCATACTCTACCACAACGTTCCAAGTTGAGCTCTAGAGCGCTGTATTCTACCGTAACCTCCCTAATAAAGAGCTACAGTGCTATGCGCTACCGCATTGTCCCCAGTAGTATTCTACAATACCATACTCAACCGAAACCTCCCCAGTAGGGATATACAGTATCGTACTCTACCACAACGTACACATTAGGATTTACAGCACCATTGTTTACCGCAACGTCCCCAGTATCGATCTACAGTATCATATTCTACTGCAACGTCCCCAGTAACGATCTACGGTTAGATACTCTACCATAACGTACTCAGTAAAGATATATAGCAACGATCTACGGTTAGATACTCTACCATAACGTACTCAGTAAAGATATATAGCGCCACAGTTTACCACAAGGTCCCCAGTAGGAATCTACAGTGCCATACTCTACTGCAACGTCCTCAGTAGAGATATACAGCCATATATTTTACCGCAACGCTATACTCTACCACAACGTACCCATTGGGGATCTACCGCAACGTCCCTAGTAGGTATCTACAGCGTCATAGTCTACCGCTGCGTTCCAAGTAGGGTTCTACAGTGTCATATTCTACCGCAACCTCCCCTACAGCTCCATACTCTGTCACAACGTACCCAGTAGAGATATACAGCGCCTTAGTTTACGAAAACGTCCCAAGTAGGTATCTTCAGAGCCATACCCTACCATAACGTCTACAGTATGGATCTTCAGCGTCCCCAGTAAAGATATACAGCACCAAACTGTTATGCAACGTCTTCAGTATGGAAATACAGTGCAATACTCTACAACAACGTACCTTGTAGGCATCTATAGTGCAATACTCTACCACAACATCTCCAGTTGGCAACTACCTCAACGCCCCAACTAGGTATCTACAGTGCCATTCTGTAGCGCAACGTCCCCAGTAGATATCAACAGCGCCATACTCTAGTGCAACGTCTTCAGTAAGAATGTAAGTACCGAACTCTACCACAACGTACCCAGTAGGGATATACCGCACAATTCTCTACCGCAATGTCCCCCATAGTGATAAACAGTGCCATATTCTAGCACAACGTCCCCTTGTGGATATTCAATGCCAAAATCTATCGCAAACTCCCTGTTATGAATATTCAGCGCCATACTCTACTGCTACGTCTACAGCATCTATAACGCCTTTCTCTACCGCAACCTCCCCAGTAGGGATCTACAGTGCCATACTCTACCACATCGACCCCAGTAAGTATCTACAGAGCCATACTCTACCACAACGTACCCAGTAGAGATCAACAGCGCCATACTGTACCACAACGTCTCCAGTAGGTATCTACAGCGCCATACTCTATCGCAATGTCCCCAATAGGGATCTACAATGCCGTATTCCACCACAACGTCCCCACTAGGGATGTACAGTGCCAAATTCTACAAAACGTGTCTGTTAGGGATCTACAGAGCCATACCCTACAGCAACGACCAAGTATGGTTCTACAGTAGACAGTAGCAAAACTAATCGATTGATTATTCGATTACTTTTGCAAATCAATTGTAATTGTAATCGAATAAAGCCAGGAAAAATACTTTTAATCGTAATCGTTAATCGTTGAAAGTAATTGTAATCGTTAGTGATTAACTTTGAAAGTAATCGATAACAGGTCTGCCAGGCTCTACCGCAATGGTCCAATAGGGATCTACAGTGCCATTTTCTAATACAACATCCCCAATATGGATCTACAGTGCCAAAATCTACCCAACGCCCCTAACCACATACTAAACAGCTATGTCCCCAGTAGTGTAGCCTGGGTTCCAGTCTGATCTTTTTTTTTCTTTTTCTTTTTTTTTATTTTTCCTTTTTTCAGCCTTGGCAACTTTGATTGCATTACTATACTGCAACGACTACCCTACCCTACCGCAACGTCCCCAGTAGGGATCAACAGTGCCATACTCTACCGCAAAGACCCCAGTACGAATCTACAGCGCCATACTCTACATCAAGTAGAGACAAACAGCGCCATACTCTAGCGCAACGTCCCAAGAAGGAATCTACAGTGCCATACTCTACCGCAACGTCCTCAGTAGAGATAAGCTGTCACATTTTCTACCGCAACGTCCCCAGTAGATATCTACAGCACCAAACTCTATCGCAACGTCCCCAGTAGCGTAGCGATCTCTGTAGCGTCATACTCTACTCACCCGTCCCCAGTAGAGATAAACAGCCACATATTCTACCGCAACGTCCCCAGTAGATATCTACAGCGCCTTACTGTATCCCAACGTCCGCAGAAGCGATCTCTACAGCGCCATATTCTACCATAACGTCCCCAGTAGGAATCTACAGCCACATGCTGAACCGGAACGTCCCCAGTAGGGATCTACAGTACCATACTCTATCGCAACGTCTCCAGTAAGGAACTACAGTGCCATACTCTACCACAACGTACTCAGTAAGGATATAGAGCTGTAAAGCGCCATAATGTATCACAACGGATTCTGTAGGGATATACAGCCACATACTCTACCGCAAAGTATCCAGTAATGATCTAGCGTGACATACTCTTCCACAAGATCCCCAGTAGAGATCTTCAGTGCCATACTCTACCGCAACGTCCGCAGTTTGGATCAACAGTGCCATACTATATTGCAATGTCCCCGGTAGGGATCTACACTGCCATAATCCACCACAACGTCCCCAGTAGGGATATGCGACACTATTCACTACAACAATCTACCAAGTGATATAAACAGCTCAATTATTTCCACAAGGTCCGTAGTGGATTTTCAGTGACATACTCTTCCACATTGTTTCCAAATTAAACCTTTAATCTACAACAATGTACCCAGTGGAGGTCTACAGCGCCATAATCTGCTACAAAGTCACCAGTAGGAATATAAAGCGCCATACTCTATCGCAACCTACCAAGAAGAGATCAACATCGCCATAATCTACCGCAAGGTCCCCAGTATGTATCTTTATTCCATACTCTACCACAACGTACCAAGTTGGGATCTACAGCGACATACTCTGCCGCAACGTCCCCAGTAGGATTATAAAGTGCCACAACTTCCCCAATACGTATCTACAGTGTCAAGCTCTACCACAACGTCCCAAATAGGGATCTTCAGTGTCATATTCTACCACAACGCCCCCAAAGGAATCTCGGTGCCATACTCTACCGCAACGTTTCCATAACCTCAATTCTAAGTTATATTCGTTTTGCGCAAGAAATCATGGCTGCCTTCTTGAATGACATCTTGAATACGATAATCACTGCATCTTGATAAGGCAATCTAGCTTGAGCAATGGTTCTGAAAGTTAAAGTGCTTATTGTATGAATAAAAAAGTTAAACCAAAATTACGAAAAACCTTGACTTATTTCATCAATACAGATTTTTTATCCTGTCTTGAAAAGAAACTATGATAGAATGTAAATACTTATACAAAACTGATACCTATTCATCATTTTGTACTGAAATAACCACAGATTTGCCAGATAAAAACAATCAGAGACCCCTGTTAAATATTATTATATATTCTGGCCGCCATCTTAAACGCCATCTTGAAAATACAAAATTGCTCAATGATGCCAAAGTGGCATCACTCAGATTCTTGTAAGGCAATGCCAAATGAACATAATTCAGTAAAGAAAAAAACTTTAGAACACAATTCCAGGACAAATTTGTTTTCTGCCGGACTAAGGGGACGGTGTGGTTGATTATGGTGCTGTAGACCTCTACTGGGGACGGTGTGGTAGGATATGGCGCTGTAGATCATTCTGGGGACGGTGTGGTAGGGAATGACGCTGTAGATCTCTACTGGGGACGTTTGGGTAGGGAATGGGGCGACATATCTCTACTGGGGACAGAATGGTAGGGTATGGTGTTGTAGATCCCTACTGGGGAAGATGCTGAAGAGAATGACATTGTATATCTCTACTGGGGACGGAGTGGTAGAATATGGCGCTGTTTATCTTTAATGGAGACGGTGTGGTAGACTTCCGCACTGTATATCTCTACTGGAGATGGTCCATTAGAGTAAGGTGCTGTAGATCTCTAATGGGGACGTTGGGTTGGGAATGGGGTGATAGATCTCTACTGGGGACGGTGTAGTAGATTATGGTGCTGTAGATCTCTTCTGGGGACGGTGTTGTAGGATATGGCGCTGTAGATCTTTACTGGGGACGGTATGGTAGGATATGTCGCTGTAGATCTCTACCGGGGACGTTGTGGTAGGGAATGGGGAGATAGACCTCTACAGGGGACGGAATGGTAGGGTATGGTGTTGTATATCCCTACTGGGGACGATGCTGATTAGAATGACTCTATATATCTCTACTGGGGACGTCGGAAGGGTATGTCGCTGTAGATCTCTACTGGGGACGTATTTGTAGAGTAGTTTTGTTTTGTATGTCTACTCGGAACGTTGAAATATGTAGCTGTAGATCTCCACTGGGGACGTAATGGTAGGGAATTGGACGATAGATCTTTACTGGGGACGGTGTGGTAAGGTATGTCGCTGTAGATCTCTACTGGGGACGTTGTGGTAGGGAATGGGGTGATAGATCTCTACTGGGGACGGTGTGGTAGATTATGGTGCTGTAGATCTCTACTGGGGACGACGTAGTAGGATGTGGCGCTGTAGATCTTTACTGGGGACGGTATCGTAAGATATGTCGCTGTAGATCTCTACTGGGGACGTTGTGGTAGGGAATGGGGCGATAGATCTTTACTGGGGACGGAATGGTAGGGTATGGTGGTTTAGATCCCTACTGGGGACGATGCTAAAGAGAATGACACTGTAAATCTCTACTGGGGACGGAATGGTAGGGTATGGCGCTGTATATCTCTACTTAAGACGGTGTGGTAGACTTACTCACTGTAGATCTCTATTGGGTACGATCCAGTAGAGTTTGGTGCTGTAGATCTCTACTGGGGACGGTGTGTTAGGGTATGTAGCTGTTAATCTCTACTGGGAACGCATTGGTAAAGTAGTTCGCTTTAGATCTCTACTGGGGACGGTGTGATAGGGTTTGTAGCTGTAGATCTGTACTGGGGACGTTGTGGTAGGGAAAGGGCGAAATATCTCTACTGGAGACGGTGTGGAAGATTATGGTGTTGTAGACTTCTACTGGGGACCGTGTGGTAGGGTATGTCGCTGAAGATCTCTACTGGGGACGATGTGGTAGGAAACGGGGCGATGGATCTCTACTGGGGACGGAACCATAGGATAGGTGTTGTAAATCCCTACTGGGGACAATGCTAAAGAAAATGACACAGTATATCTCTAATGGGGACGGGGTGGTAGGGTATGGCGCTGTATGACTCTTTATGTCTCTACTGGAGACGGTCTGGTAGGGAATGGGGCAATATATCTCTGCTGGGGACGGAATGGTAGGGTATGGTGAACGATACTGAAGAGAATGATACTGTATATCTCTACTGGGGACGGTGTTTTAGGGTATGACGCTGTATATCTCTACTGGAGACGGTGTGGTAGAATACCGCTATGTAGATCTCTACTGGGGACGGTCCGGTAGAATATGGTGCAGTAGATCTCTACTGGAGACGTATTGGTAGAGTAGTTCGCTTTAGATATCTACTCGGGACAGTGTGATAGGGTATGTATAGGTGGATCTTCACTGGGGACGTTAAGGTAGGAAATGGGGCGATAGATCTCTACTGGGACGGTGTGGTAGGGTATGTCACTGTAGACCTCTACCGGGGACGTTATGGTAGGGAAAATGTCGATAGATCTCTACCGTGGACGGAGTGATAGGTATGGCGCTGTAGATCTCTACTGGGGACGTTGTGGCACGGAATTGGGCGATTGATCTCTACTGGGGACGGAATGGTCGGGTATGGTGTTGTAGATCCCTACTGGGGATGATGCTGAAGAAAATGACACTGAATATCTCTACTGGGGACGGAGTGGTAGTTTATGGCGCTGTATTTCTCTACTGGTGACGGTGTGGTAGACTACCGCATTGTAGATCTCTACTGGGTATGGTCCAGTAGATAATGGTTATGTAGATCTCTACTGGGGACGGTGTGGTAGGGTATGTCGCTGGAGATCTCTACTGGGGACGTATTGGTAGAGTAGTTCGTTTTAGATGTCTACTTGGGACTGTGTGATAGGGTATGAAGCTGTAGATCTCTACTGGGGAAGTTGTGGTAGGGAATGGGTCGATATATCTCTACTGGGGACTGTGTGGTAGATTAATGTGCTGTAGATCTCTACTTGAGACGGAATGATAGGGTATGGTGTTGTAGATCCCTACTGGGGACGCGGCTGAAGAGAATGACACTGTATATCTCTTCTGGGGACGGAGTGGTAGGGTATGGCGCTGTATATCTCTGCTGGAGACGGTGTGGTACACTACCGCATTGTAGATCTCTACTGGGGACGGTCCAGTAGAATATGGTGCTGTAGATCTCTACTGGGGAATGTCGCTGTAGATCTCTCCTGGGGACGGTGTGGTAGGAAATGGGGCGATAGATCTCTACTGGGGACGGAATGGAAGGGTATGGTGTTGTCGATCCCTACTGGGGACGATGATGAAGAGAATGACACTGTTATTCTCTACTGGGGACGGTGTGGTAGGGTATGGCGATGTATTTCTCTACTGGAGACGGTGCGGTAGACTACCGCAATGTAGATCATTATTGGGGACGTTGTTGTAGGGAATGGGGCAATAGATCTCTACTGGGGACGCAATTGTGGGGTATGGTGTTGTATCTCCCTACTGGGGACGATGCTGAAGATAATGACACTGCATATCTCTACTGGGGACGGTGTGGTAGGATATGACGCTGTATATCTCTACTGGAGACGGTGTGGTAGAATACCGTACTGTAGATCTCTACTTGGGACGGTCCAGTAGAATATGGTGCTGTAGATTATACTGGGGACGGTGTGGTAGGGTATGTCGCCTTAGATCTGGGGAAGTTGTGGTAGGAAATGGGGCGACAGATCTCTACTGGGGACGTTGTGGTAGGGTATGGTGTTGTTGATCCCTAATGGGGACGATGCTGAAGAGAATGACACAGTATATCTCTAATGGGGACGGTGTGGTATGATATGGCGTTGTATATCTCTACTGGAGACGGTGTGGTAGTAAACCGTACTGTAGGTCTCTATTGGGGACGGTCCAGTAAAATACGGTGCTGTAGATCTCTACTGGGGGCGGTTTGGTAGGTTATGGCGCTGTTACTCTTTACTGGGGACGGTGTGGTAGGGTATGTCGCTGTAGATCTCTACTGGGGACGTTGTGGTAGGGAATGGGGAGATAGATCTCTACTGGGGACCACAGGCGCTCGACGACTGGATTTTTTTTTTTTTTTTTTTTTTTTTTTTTTTTTTGCATTTTCACCCGTTTGGAGACCCTTACGATATGTTTATGCAATTATTTTACCTTAAGAACCTTTTCTATCAATCCTCAATCGACCCTCGTCTATGGGCTACTATATAGACAAGGTCGGAAACGCGGTGTCCTAGTTTAATTGGGGTCATGGGATTCCCCGCATCTCAAACTCATACTTCACCCTTTACCGTTATTTCAATGCTGGTTGTCAACACATGAGTATCTTTGTAAAAGGTCTCGTCCATTGCCTTCATTCAAAATAAGCACCACCGCCCGTAAAAACTAACAATTAAAGCATTCTACAGAATTGGAGGACATCCCGAATGAAATCGGCAATCTAGCCGTGACATTACTATAAATACACTGGTCACACGACGTGTTACGCCAGCGCGTGATATATGTTACGTTGGTTTTCATAGGTTGCTTGATTTAATATCCAGTCAAAACACTTTGTGATCTAGTGTCATGGCAACAATGCAATACAATTATCCAGTATGATTGATTCTTTCATACGATATTTACAGTGACCTTCCACTGATTTCTAGAAACGAAAGGTCACCATACAAAAACATTCGGGATCCCATCCAAGTAGACAGGTGGTGGTATAAAATATAAGTTTACGGGCGACTATGCTTATTTTTGACGAAGGCAATGGGTGAGACCTTTTACAAAGTCGCTCATAAGTAGACAATCAGCATTGAAATAACGGTAAAGGGTGAAGTAGGAGTTTGAGATGCGGGGAATCCCATGACCCCAATTAAACTAAGACACCGCGTTTCCGACCTTGTCTATATAGTAGCCCATAGACGAGGGTTGATTGAGGATTGATAGAAAAGGTTTTAAAGGTAAAATAATTGCATGAACATATCGTAAGGGTCTCCAAACGGGTGAAAATGCAAAAAAAAAAAAAAAAAAAAAAAAAAAAAAAAAAAAAAAAAAAAAAAAATGAGTCCAGTTGTCGAGCGCCTGTGCTGGGGACGACATGGTAGGGTACTGTGTTGTAGATCCCTACTGGGGACGATGCTGAAGAGAATGACACTGTATATCTCTACTGGGGACGGAGTGGTAAGGTATCGCGCTGAATATCTCTTGAGATGGTGTGGTACACTACCGCATTGTAGATCTCTACTGGGGACGGTCCAGTAGAATATGGTGCTGTAGATATCTACTGAGGACGGTGTGGTAGGGTATGTCGCTGTAGATCTCTCCTGGGGACGTTGTGGTAGGAAATGGGGCGATAGATATCTACTGGGGACGGAATTGAAAAGTATGGTGTTGTTGATCCCTACTGGGGACGATGATGAAGTGAATGACACAGTATATCTATATTGGGGACGGTGTGGTAGGATATGGCGTTGTATATCTCTACTGGAGATGGTGTGGTAGTAAATCGTACTGTAGATCTCTTCTGGGGACGGTCCAGTAGAATATGGTGCTGTAGATCTCTACTGGGGACGGTGTGGTAGGTTATGGCGCTGTGGATCTTTACTGGGGATGGTGTTGTAGGTTATGGCGCTGTGGATCTTTACTGGGGACGGTGTGGTAGGGTATGTCGCTGTAGATCTCTACTGGGGACGTTGTGCTAGGGAATGGGGCTATAGATCTCTACTGAGGTCGCAATGGTGGGGTATGGTGTTGTAGATCCCTACTGGGGACGATGCTGAAGAGAATGACACTGCATATCTCTACTGGGGACGGTGTGGTAGGATATGGCACTGTATATCTCTACTAGAGACGGTGTGGTAGAATACCGTACTGTAGATCTCTACTGGGAACGGTCCAGTAGAATATGGTGCTGTAGATCTCTACTGGGGACGGTGTGGTAGGGTATGTCGCTTTAGATCTCTACTGGGGACGTTGTGGTAGGAAATGGGGCGATAGATCTCTACTGGGGACGGAATGGTAGGGTATGGTGTTGTTGATCCCTACTGGGGACGATGCTGAAGAGAATGACACAGTATATCTCTATTGGGGACGGTGTGGTAGGATATGGCGTTGTATATCTCTACTGGAGACGGTGTGGTAGTAAACCGTACTGTAGATCTCTACTGGGGACGGTCCAGTAGAATATGGTGCTGTAGATCTCTACTGGGGACGGTGTGGTAGGTTATGGCGCTGTGGATCTTTACTGGGGATGGTGTGGTAGGTTATGGCGCTGTGGATCTTTACTGGGGACGGTTTGGTAGGGTATGTCGCTGTAGATCTCTACTGGGGACGTTGTGGTAGGGAATGGGGCGATAGCTCTCTACTGGGGACGGAATGGTAGGGTATGGTGTTGTAGATCCCTACTGGGGACGATGCTTAAGAGAATAATACTGTGTATCTCTACTGGGGACGGAGTGGTAGGGTATGGCACTGTATATCTCTACTAGAGACGGTGTGGTAGAATACCGTACTGTAGATCTCTACTGGGAACGGTCCAGTAGAATATGGTGCTGTAGATCCCTACTGGGGACGGTGTGGTAGGGTATGTCGCTTTATTTCTCTACTGGGGACGTTGTGGTAGGAAATGGGGCGATAGATCTCTACTGGGGACGGAATGGTAGGGTATGGTGTTGTTGATCCCTACTGGGGACGATGCTGAAGAGAATGACACAGTATATCTCTATTGGGGACGGTGTGGTAGGATATGGCGTTGTATATCTCTACTGGAGACGGTGTGGTAGTAAACCGTACTGTAGATCTCTACTGGGGACGGTCCAGTAGAATATGGTGCTGTAGATCTCTACTGGGGACGGTGTGGTAGGTTATGGCGCTGTGGATCTTTACTGGGGATGGTGTGGTAGGTTATGGCGCTGTGGATCTTTACTGGGGACGGTTTGGTAGGGTATGTCGCTGTAGATCTCTACTGGGGACGTTGTGGTAGGGAATGGGGCGATAGCTCTCTACTGGGGACGGAATGGTAGGGTATGGTGTTGTAGATCCCTACTGGGGACGATGCCTAAGAGAATAACACTGTGTATCTCTACTGGGGACGGAGTGGTAGGGTATGGCACTGTATATCTCTACTAGAGACGGTGTGGTAGAATACCGTACTGTAGATCTCTACTGGGAACGGTCCAGTAGAATATGGTGCTGTAGATCTCTACTGGGGACGGTGTGGTAGGGTATGTCGCTTTATTTCTCTACTGGGGACGTTGTGGTAGGAAATGGGGCGATAGATATCTACTGGGGACGGAGTGGTAGGGTATGGCGCTGTAGATCTCTACTGGAGACGGTGTTGTACACTACCGCATTGTAGATATCTACTGGGGACGGTCCAGTAGAATATGGTGCTGTATATCTCTACTGGGGACGGTGTGGTAGGGTATGTCGCTGTATATCTCTACTGGGGACGTTGTGGTAGGAAATGGGGCGATAGATCTCTACTGGGGACGGAATGGAAGGGTATGGTGTTGTTGATCCCTACTGTAGACGATAATGAAGAGGATGACACTGTTTATCTCTACTGGGGACGGTGTGGTAGGGTATGGCGCTGTATGTCTCTACTGGAGACGGTGTGGTAGACTACCGCAATGTAGATCTCTACTGGGGACGTTGTGGTAGGGAATGGGACAATAGATCTCTACGTTGGGACGCAATGGTGGGGAATGGTGTTGTAGATCCCTACTGGGGACGATGCTTAAGAGAATGTCACTGCATATCTCTACTGGGGACGGAGTAGTAGGATATGGCGCTGTATATCTCTACTCGAGACGGTGTGGTAGAATAACGTACTGTAGATCTCTACTGGGGACGGTCCAGTAGAATGTGGTGCTGTAGATCTCTACTGGGGACGATATGGTAGGGCATGTCGCTTTAGATCTCTACTGCGGACGTTGTGGTAGGAAATGGGGCGATGGATCTCTACTGGGGACGGAATGGTAGGGTATGGTGTTGTTGATCCCTACTGGGGACGATGCTGAAGAGAATGACACAGTATATCTCAACTGGGGACGGTGTGGTAGGATATGGCGTTGTATATCTCTACTGGAGACGGTGTGGTAGTAAACCGTACAGTAGATCCTTACTGGGGACGGTCAAGTAGAATATGGTGCTGTAGATCTCTACTGGGGATGGTGTGGTAGGTTATGGCGCTGTGGATCTTTACTTGGGACAGTGTGGTAGGGTATGTCGCTGAAGATCTCTACTGGGGACGTTGTGGTAGGGAATGGGGCAATAGATCTCTACTGGGGACGGAAGGGTAGGGTATGGTGTTGTAGATCCCTACTATGGACGATGCTAAAGCGAATGACACTGTATATCTCTACTGGGGACGGAGTGGTAGGGTATGGCGCTGTATATCTTTACTGGAGACGGTGTGGTACACTACCGCATTGTAGATCTCTACTGGGGACGGTCCAGTAGAGTATGGTGCTGTAGATCTCTACTGAGGACGGTGTGGTAGGGTATGTCGCTGTAGATCTCTACTGGGGACGTTGTGGTAGGAAATGGGGCGATAGATCTCTACTAGGGAAGGAATGGAAGGGTATGGTGTTGTTGATCCCTACTGAGGACGATGATGAAGAGAATGACACTGTATATCCCTACTGGGGACGCTGTGGTAGGGTTTGGCGCTGTATGTCTTTACTGGAGACGGTGTGGTAGACTACCCCAATGTAGATCTCTACTGGGGACGTTGTGGTAGGGAATGGGGCAATAAATCTCTACTGGGGACGCAGTGGTGGGGTATGGTGTTGTAGATCCCTACTGGGGACGATGCTGAAGAGAATGGCACTGCATATCTCAACTGTGGACGGTGTGGTAGAATATGGCGCTGTATATCTTTACTTGGGACGGTGTGGTAGAATACCCGACTGTAGATATCTACTGGGGACTGTCCAGTAGAATATGATGCTTTTGATCTCTACTGAGGACGGTGTGGTAGGGTATGTCGCTTTAGATCTCTACTGGGGACGTTGTAGTAGGAAATGGGGCGATAGATCTCTACTGGGGACGGAATGGTAGGGCATGGTGTTGTTGATCCCTACTGGGGACGATGCTGAAGAGACTGACACATTATATCTCTACTGGGGACGGTGTGGTAGGATATGGCGTTGTATATCTCTACTGGAGACGGTGTGATAGAATACCGTACTGTAGATCTCTACTGGGGACGGTCCAGTAGAATATGGTGCTGTGGATCTCTGTGGTAGGGTTTGGCGCTGTATGTCTCTACTGGAGACGGTGTGGTAGACTACCCCAATGTAGATCTCTACTGGGGACGTTGTGGTAGGGAATGAGGCAATAGATCTCTACTGGGGACGGAAGGGTAGGGTATGGTGTTGTAGATCCCTACTGGGGACGATGCTAAAGAGAATGACACTGTATCTACTGGGGACGGAGTGGTAGGGTATGGCGCTGTATATCTTTACTGGAGACGGTGTGGTACACTACCGCATTGTAGATCTCTACTGGGGACGGTCCAGTAGAGTATGGTGCTGTAGATCTCTACTGGGGACGGTGTGGTAGGGTATGTCGCTGTAGATCTCTACTGGGGACGTTGTGGTAGGAAATGGGGCGATAGATCTCTACTGGGGACGGAATGGAGGGGTATGGTGTTGTTGATCCCTACTGAGGACGATGATGAAGAGAATGACACTGTATATCCCTACTGGAGACGCTGTGGTAGGGTTTGGCGCTGTATGTCTCTACTGGAGACGGTGTGGTAGACTACCCCAATGTAGATCTCTACTTGGAACGTTGTGGTAGGGAATGGGGCAATAGATCTCTACTGAGGACGCAATGGTGGGGTATGGTGTTGTAGATCCCTACTGGGGACGATGCTGAAGAGAATGACACTGCATATCTCAACTGGGGACGGTGTGGTAGGATATGGCGCTGTATATCTTTACTGGGGACGGTGTGGTATGATACCCGACTGTAGATATCTACTGGGGACGGTCCAGTAGAATATGGTGCTGTAGATCTCTACTGGGGACGGTGTGGTAGGGTATGTCGCTTTAGATCTCTACTGTAGTCGGTGTGGTAGGGTATGGCGCTGCATATCTCTACTGGAGACGGTGTGGTAGAATACCGTACTGTAGATCTCTACTTTGGACGGTCCAGTAGAATATGGTGCTGTGGATCTCTACTGGGGATGGTGTGGTAGGTTATGGCGCTGTGGATCTTTACTGGGGACGGTGTGGTAGGGTATGTCGCTGTAGATCTCTACTGGGGACGTTGTGGTAGGGAATGGGGCGATAGATCTCTACTGGGGACGGAATGGTAGGGGATGGTCTTGTAGATCCCTACTGGGGCCGATGCTGAAGAGAATGACACCTTATATCTCTACTGGGGACATTGTTACGACATCATCCTTAAACCACTGATAGTTCTCCATTGTAGAATATAAATATAAAACTTAGATCCTTTAAGAGCAATGAAAATGGGTGTTTAGGCTACTTTAGGCTCTTTAGATAGCCTATATGGCATACTATATGCCAATAATGAAAATCGCGGTGTTTAGGACAAACACGTTGTCTTTCGCTGTTCAATAGATCTGCAGTACTAAATTACAATCTAAAGCCGTGTTCATATGCTGTATTTGCAACCGGGTGTAATTTTTCATCCGCTTGTGTAGCGGCCATATGCAGCGAGATCATGGTTTTGACATTAAATTTTGACTAAAATGCTCCTTATTAGCAGATGTCATTTGATGTAGATGGGCTGTTTGTGCCTCAGGCAAAGCATGTTCGCTACTGAATGGTAATCTGACTACTGGTAAACCGCTGCGGCTTGAGACTGCCCAAGAAAAATGGTTTCAAGTCAAACTGGTCATACCTATAAGCCTTATTGGCTTAGCTGTGTGGTTATATCTTTAGCATTTTTGGATGCCTTGACATCCTAACTTTGAGTGAAAGGCCCATAAAGTGAATACAATCTCCAGACATGACCTAAGCTGTTGTCTGGGACGTAAAGTATCAATTCAAACAAACAAAAATGTGTAACGATTAAGCGTTTTGCGTTCATATACACACAATACACACGGGTGCAAAAATACACCCGGCTGCAATTCAATTTGCTCCACCTGGAAAGTAGGAGAAAATTTGTACCAGAGTGTATTTTTGCAGGGTGTAGTTTTCATGGCATACCATACACCCGGGGTTCAAATTTACATCCAGTGTGCAAAAATACACCCGAGTTCAAATGTTGCACATGAACATGGCTTTAGAAATAGACTCCACGTCACTCAGGATAAACGGCAATCCCAAGCACGGCCTAGCGGTAGACCAACTAACTCCAAATCGAGAGGGCCTGTGTTCGATCCCCACTTGGGCTGCCGTGTTGTGTCATTGAGCAAGACACATTGGCCCATAACTGTCTTATACCCATGGAACATTGCCGCTTTGCCGACATGACTGAAAATTTGTTGACTCCCTCGTTAACCCTTGATACAAACAAACAAACAAACAAACAAAACACTTAATGGGCACCCAAATCTTTAATCATTAAATTTTGCATGTTTGAAAAACATTTTATTTAAATTGTTCGTTCAGGGTAGCGCGGTCGCCTATCGGTCGATAATCGGACTCAGAACGAAAAGGTCTTTGGGTGAGAACCCAAATGGATAGCAGGTATGAGGCCTTTCACAAAACACGTTGAATTTTTAACACTGTTAAAAACTTGAGCTCTTGCTAGACATGACAGTGACTGAAACATCGTTGACTGGGGCGTTAATCCACAAAAAACGCCAAACTCACTGTCACGACTGTATAAAAATGCATATCTGCTAGACTATCTCTTTGTCGGCCAAAAGAAAATAAAATAAAATATATATACCCTTCAATTTTAAGTTTTACTTTATACAAGTGGGTTTAAGGGTCTGCAGAATACATTTTATATTTAATCTTCTTGACAATGAATTTTAAACTTGAACGTAATTAAATGAAAACAAAAATAAAAAAATCTATATACATGTAAAATTGGACCATCAAAGGTACTCATTATGTAAGTTACACTGTCAATATATCTAAACGATTTTATTTATAAATAGCGTTTTAACGATTCTATTTATAATTAGCTTAAAATAGCTTATACCGTACTGGGCAATGATATTAAACCGTACCCAGCAACGACGTACTCGGCAAGGATGTTGCAAGTAGATACTACTGCTATAATCGGCAATCGTGAACGTGTAAATCTAAACAAGATTGCGATTCCGACTTTATGAAAAACAACAACGTAAAAACGTGTTTTTTTAACAATCGAAAACGTTCAATTTACGTTCGACGATCGTCGTTCTGACAATTTATACGCTACTTTTGGCAGGCAAGAACTAGTTAAGTATATCAAGTAGTTGTTCTTGGTTGCCGCTAATACAGTGTGATCATTCCATGTTTGATTAATAGTATGAGCGATGCTTATGAAACTTCAACTTTCCGGACACATATCTATGTCATATGTGTTCTTTGCAGAATAGGGAATGTCAATATAAATTATAAAGGCAAATTTCCTGATATATTGTAGCCGTAGGGGTAACAACAATGATAGTCGGTGATTGCCCGATAAGTAATTTCAAGCTATTCGCGAATTTGTCGCATAAATGTCTATTCAATGAGACTGCAACATGAAAGTTTTGTTTATATCGTTAATCTTTGTCGCGTAATAGTCGCGAACTATTCACGAACTAGTCTCCGGTTGTCGCAATCCAGTGAGATAGGGGCTGTAGGGGTAACAACAATGATAGTCGGTGATTGCCCGATAAGTAATTTCAAGCTATTTGGGTTAAGCACACATAACATGTCTATTGACCGTCTTATAAAAACAAACGCATAACCTTAAGTTCAAGGCGAGTCAAATTTATTATTATTATTATCACTTTATGAAATTTCATAATAAAAAGCTAATCGTGGTTCATGCAGAATGCAGAATGGGTACAAAAAGGCTGAAAAACTGGATCAACGCAGCTTTGCCATCTGATCTATTTGGATCTGTTTGGATGATGATCTGAGCTGCGACGCGAGAAAACCGGTCTTCGGGGTTTCCGACTAGGTCTGACGCAAACCGGCCTGTATTGTCTCAGAAGAAAGTTAGGATCTTGAAATTTTGGATACAGGTAGAGGAGGAAATGTACTATCCGGGCAGCGAAAATAAAGTCGCTGATCAGCTGTGCAGTTACTGATCTGCGTCTTTGTTTTCGCATAGGCAAAAATCCGGTTTTCTCATGACGCGGCTTATTTCATGTCTTACTTGGTCGTAGTGCATAGCGCATGCGTACCAAAATATAAACTGTTACAGCTATCCTTAAACTGTATCAAAATAAAACCATACGTGTAAAGTGTATGAAAGTGTAAACCAAAAACAATACAAACCTAGAGCTGCTATAGAGCTGATAAGTGTCATGGTAATTGACAGGTCGACGTCACCGTTCAGTAAATATGCGTAGAAATTGCTTATACCACCCCCTGGGCACACCCCGCATATAAAGATACCAAACGTGATGGCGCCATTGTCAATGGGAACTAGTTTGGCCACTGTGAACCCGATCTGTAAATAATGTATGGAATGATTTAAATAAGTTATAGTATAATTATATATATGTTTTGATACGTTTTAAAAATATTAGGTAATGTTTCATCGCTTTGTTTGTTTTGTACTTTGTATTATTTATTCGAAAGAAATAACTATTGCGTAACAGTACGTAATATTAAACCGCTCAATAGGATTTTCGTTTTGCATACAATACCTAAAGTTTTAAGACCTTCTTGACATTTAATGTATTCCTATGAAGTAATAATGTACATCCTAGCATGGTTGTTATTCAAGGGTTGTTTTTTTTTTTTTTTTTTTTTTTTTTGCGTGTTTTTATGGTCAGCATCAAAGGTCATGTCCTGACAGTCATTTATAATAACCACAGCTTTCATGTGAGGCAGATTACAAGTACAATATAAATATGCATATTGTTTTATCAGTAGCTGCTCTTTGTAAGTTGACGGAAGATGAAGAATGAGGAACTGATTTGCTTTTAAATGTAGTGATATTCACGTTCGTTGTGATCTGTAGAATTTTTCTGTCTTTGATAATTAATATAATTACAAGCTCATAGACTGCGATGATTAAAACATTACCAGTGGCATCAGTATATACTGGCAGCCAAGCCCGATCCCCGGGGCTATCGGTTTCTTCAAGCATTCCTTCACAACCTCAAGGTTCAGGCCGCATCCGAATCCCAAGAGCACGAGCGAGACCGCCACGCCTATGACAATTCTGAACACTATATCAACTAACGTCATCGGCCGTAACACACCGACGGTAAAACGTCTCTCTGCAATGACGGTGTCACTGACGTTCCCTTCTACGTCCGATGACGTTGCGTGTCCGCCGGTTTTCAGTTGAATGTGCATCGATTCAATGCCTAGTAATATTCCGTTTATGTCAACAATAATGGACCCTTGAGTTACCAAAGCAGGAGCGCTATTATTCGTTGTGTAGCCAAAAGGCTTTTCGGTTCCGGAAACGTTTTGCATGGAAAGAAGTCGCATTTCTGTCGCATCTTCACATGTTATATCAAAAGTTGTGTTTCCTTTCAATTCGAATACAAATATATTAGAACTTCGCACTGATAACTTATACACATTTTCCAAATTTGGGCATGCAATTGTGTAATTTAACATAATTGGAACTTTGCTTCCCATTTCTATTAGAATTTCGCCTGGTTCTTCTATTTCCAAAATCGGAAATTCTGTCGGCGTATCCTCTTTTCCAACGTTTTCATAAACGGCCCCCATGACGTTAACGCTACACGCGAAAATCAATAACACGATGGAACAAAACGTTAAAACATCGCTGCACTTCATGATTGCGTCTCCTTAAACTCCTTCTGAATATGAAGAAATTGCTTTCACGTCATTCCCCAACTTAAAAGTACAAAGTTATGAAAATCGGACGATTTTTATACCCAAATAAACACAATTTATTAAGTGAAATCCAACACTATAGGTATCTTTAACATGGGTACATAATCTGGAACGGCTACCCGAAAATAGTAGATTTTGGGAAGGGTCGTTCAATAAAGAGAAGAAGCAAAAATAGAATAAATCACCAAAAAAAAAAAATATAATTGTTAGATCCTTTGGAAGCAGTAATAATATTCAAAGAGAAAAAGTGGGCCATATTGTACAATTTCGGGTAATGAACCTTCATCAGTGACCCTTTACAAAACTGGCAGCGAAAGCCAGACATTCATGATCGCTGCAATTTCCAAAGTTTACACCAGTATAGTCTAAATCAAAGACCAATATTCCCAAAGAGGCCAAACATTCAAAATTCTGTTAAGATGGTGATTCTTGACGTACAATATATTTGAAATACTCCAAATATTTTAACTGATCTCAAAAGGATCAAAAGAAAAATATAATCTGCACTATGGATGATGTACGGGGAGACTTTTTAGGGCCGCCACACGGCACAACACCAGCTGCAGGAATAGCAAATAAAATATAATTGTTAGATCCTTTGGAAGCAGTAATAATATTCAAAGAGAAAAAGTGGGCCATATTGTACAATTTCGGGTAATGAACCTTCATCAGTGACCCTTTACAAAACTGGCAAAATACTAGATAGCTCCAGATCAATTATAAAATCAACTATAACTTGGTAAAATCAGTTGTACTAGATATGTACAGTTTATGATAAAATAATTATGTTATCTACACTTTTAACATAATTCAAAATGAGAAAGATTCACTTTATGTCGTCTAAAACTATCGACTTAATGAACGTCCCTTGTATGTTTATGTCCATTTAAGTACAGACAATAAAGAAATAAAACCAAATATTCACAGGTCGATGGCGAGTCAAAACAGATTTCGTCTTTTACCTTTACGAAAACATTTGTTTTCTTCGATAATGGGAAATAATAGGATAAAGCTCTGGCTCTGGGGCATGCCGGTGACAATTTCTAATATCTGAAGAATGAACACCATAAATACTGCCCAATGACAGGGAAGTGCTGATCTGTCATACCAGTGCGTTGTACCAATGCTTCAAATGCTCCCAGTGGGTTGTAATAGAAAATAGTCAATAAAACGTTTGCTTCGATGCCAAGAAAAAATTGCGATCGGAAATCGTGCTTCTTGAATGTTTATTCATACATATATGATAAAAAAAAAAAAAAAAAAAAAAAAAAAAAAAAAAAAAAAATGCACAGACATGCATTTTTTCTCAAGTTTGGCACGAAAACACATGCTACCGGTCATGCTGATAGAACTGTATCGGATTTTGCTTCTAACCCATGAAATAAATCACATATTGCGTGATTTCGCGGTACTCTGCGCCAGGGTACATAACAAATAAAACACATACATGTTTATACGAGAATGGTAATGAAAAGAAAAAAATATTTCATCTATATTTCCGCCATTTTAATCTTACTCCAGTGCGTAATCTAGTCTGTACCAGTTCGTTGCAACCAGCTCTAGTACTTTTACATTTCCCAGTGTGATACATCCCAGTTTTATTTTAAATAAACGTGGTCTATAGGGGTTTCATTTCACAAAAACGTGATTCTAATGGTGAATATATTAACGATATTTGAGCCTTCGCGTGAGAAAATCAACAATTTCAGTTTCCGACCAGATTCTACACAAACCAGGCTGTACAGCCACACAAAATAGTTAGAAATTTGATATTTCAGATATAAGAAAAAGAGGGATGGTACTAGCTGTGGAGCGAAACCAAAGGCGCTGATCTGCTGTACACTAACTGCACAGCTGATCTGCGGCTTTGATTTCGTATATGCAGAGTGTTGGTTTTCTTATGCAGCGGCTCATCTGTCGTCGTTAGGTGGCATGGTGACTCGACATTCAAGACCACAGTCCTACTTCATAAACCTGGATAAGGTAGACAAAAACATTATTAATACCATGGAAATCAAACTAAAATTAACATAATCTTGTGAATTTGTAGTGAAAAATGACTTTAATCTGAGGTAGATATCCGAATCCAATATTTTTGTCCTTTTTCACATATAAACTAAGCTCATGGAATAATATGTAATTATTTTCGGGCTTCGTTCATGGTGTGAACCATTGCATATGCTGAGGGTTAGGTTAGGGCCTTGTTAAAGCGGGTTAAGTGCTCTATCAATTTATATTACTGATCGTTCCAGGGCGATACTTCTGTTGTGGTTCTAATTGTTTTTTTTTATGTTTTGTTGATGAATTCGTGTGCCTCAGTCAAGCTTTCATATATTAACTGGTAGTCAAGTCCGTATAATTAAGTGGCCACCTATTGGAAAATAGCTGCTCACTCGCCTTACTAAATGTTCTCTTTGTATTAGTACCTGACTGTCATTTTAGTTTTCCCCACCTCAGGTTTTGGAGTGGGACTTTCGTTCTGATTGTAACTGCTTACTTTTACCTTTGGAAACACGCCTTTAACCCATATTTGACGAATGGATTTCCCCATCATTATCATTTGGGTGATTCCACTTTCATTTTTAGGGGCATCAGGAGTGATTTTAAAATTTTGTTCAATTTTTCGATGAAAATTATCTAAGCAAACAGAATAGCCCCAGATGGGAGGCCGCATTTTGCGGCGTCACATCTGGGGCTATTCTGTTTGCCTATGTCCCATAAAAGGGACGCCAGGCTTAAATGAGTTAACATTTAAGGGCTTTAAATGACTTTATTTGAACGCCATGGTGGTTTATATCCCCAATTACCACTATTATAAAACGTGGCTTTTAGGGGCGCAAGATGAAACAAATATGTTTGCTTATATACATGTATATATATATGTTTTCATTTATCGGTATAGGTACCTAGCAACGTTATAGTACATAAATTACAGATTTCACACATCAACACCTTTTTGTATGCCATTACAAAACCACGCCTATGTAATATATAGTTTTTTCTTAGGTTGTAAAAATAGAAAATTTTCAGTATTTTTTTTTCTTATTTTTGCTCAAAACATGCATTGAGGTTACACATTTGAACCGCCTCGCCGAGGCGGTTGTAACGAGTATACACGATCTGTGTTTGGGAGCTAGAATAAGAAGAAAAAAATGCTGTATGGGAGCTAAAAAAAAAAAAAAAAAAAAAAAAAAAACTGAAAATTTTCAATTTTTACACTGCTTCTTCGATCGTGAACTAAATGTGTTTTACAGCGAAAATTTAAAAGAAGAAAACCGTCTGCAAAGCTTGACATACATTTTTAGGATATTTATTATGCATCAGTCATTTGTATCCCCGGCCCCCCGGGACCGGGGAATAGCGGGGTTTTTAACTTTTCAAATTTTAAACCCCTGGTAAAAGCTCCGGCCCCCGGGGACTGACTATATAAAGAGGAACAACAAATATCCTTAAGCTGTTTGAATAATCTTAAATCACCTATTCCATGGTGGTGAGGTTAGGCATAAGTTGGCCTAGTGGTTTCAGAGATTTTGAACACACACACACACACACACACACACACACACACACACACCGAACCTTTGGCATTATCAAAATGGAATCAATACATGTTCTTGAAATTGTAAGTATTCTTTATTTCCTCCATAGACAGGATAGTTACATATGACATGACAATGAACAAACACATAGGCAATAAACATATAGACATGGAATACATATATACAAATTACATCATAAAATGACAATACAAACATATTAAGCAATCATGAAAGACGTACGAGGCGTAAGACAACATATAATTGTATCTACATGTACCACATTTCGCATACGAGTGCCATATCTAGCATATGAAATTTTCGCTTTTACAGCGTGGTACCAAATCCTCACAGGCTCAAGTCAGTTAACCTTACCGAAACGTAATGTAAGATATCTAGAGAGAGGCCAGGCTAGAGGCATGTTGACAATATTGGCGACTTTATTTGTATAACTAACACAATGATCGGCATTACAATAATGCAAAAAAATAGTGTTAAAGCTCTATATGAGCCCCAACGTGAACAGAACGGACCATAGACCCTACCCAGCAGGCACATGACGTCAGAATGACGTCAGATCAACGTCGATGCGACGTCATGACGTCGCATCGACGTTGATATTCTGACGTCATGTGCACGCTGGGTATGAACAAGGACGAGGATCAAAAAGCACATATGCACAAGCTGATCACCCCCTTGTTACGCCAGGTTGTAGTTGATATGTTATATCTTTAATCTACATTCAATAAGTGAGTGTCAATCGGTTGGTTTGTGCAAGACAGGGCCGAAAATACCGTAGCCGAGATTTCACAGGGGCTCACCTGGCTTTATAAATACACCACAACTTATGTCAATTAGATATGCATATCCTTTTAAAAGTTTCTGATCTATCAGATAGTATCTGTAAAAAATCAGGTACCACAACACCAAGTAGAAGATTGGTTTGTGTCTGCCTGTCTTGCCTATTTAGGTACATGTATACATCAACACCAAGATAGAATATTTCCTGTAAAAGCAGTGCTCCTGTTTAGGTAATTACATTCATGTATACAATGGTCCAACAGATTAACAGAGATTTTTTGACAATGGTTACAAATACTTGTTAAAAAGGTAAACTGGAGGCACGTGATAAAAGCTGCACAACGGAGATGCAAGGCTTTAACATTTTTCCTATTATCTTTAGAGGACTGCCATAGCCAGAGCGGGCTGTAGTCATGATGTAAAGCACCGAATCTTACAAATTCTGGACCCGAGACTCGCTCGAACCAAGACAACCTTGCACTTTCTTGTGCTTTGGATTTTATCAAACGCTTCCAAGCTAGTTTTCCTGGAAAAATTTCATCTTGCAAATATGCATGCAAAATATAATCAAGTTGATATTTTATTAGTAATCGATGAATTTCTACTAGATTTCTACAGATTTTTCCCGGCTACATTGGCGGGAAGTTAAAACCCCGGCAAATCCCTGGCACTGCCGGGACACATCGCAGGTTAAACCCCGTCACTTAAGCCCCGCTACACTCCCGCTATCCCCGGTCCCGGGGGGCCGGGTATACAAATGACTGGTGCATAATAAGCGAAAGCTTAAAAATATTAAAAACGAATTTATATACGCGCATGTCAGTTTTTCAACAAAAGTATAGGTGTCTTTAAATTTGATACAAGTGTCCTTGTTTATAAACCGGAATAAAGTATATTTTTACATAATTATGGAAATAAAACTCAACTTAAAGAATAAGTTTGTACTTTAATTCAAGCTGTATCAGTATTCTAGCGATGACAATAAAATGCTTGCAAAAATTACAAAAGAGTGGCGCAAGCAATTCCATGCACATACCGATAAGCTCCCGTGGCCGAGTGATTAAGAGCACTGATATTGCATTACCGCACTTAATCAGTCGATCATCTCACTGCTCTGTCTGGTGTGGGTTCGAGCCCCACACGAGGCACATGTGGGACAAGCCAAGTTCTGCTTGCGGTTGTGCCAGATTGTTTTTCTCGGTGCTCCATTGAAAGGGACGTTAAACTGAATCCAAAAAATGTTTCAATGTCACAATTTACATTTGTAGCCAATGCCGGACAATCATATCTATCTATCTATCTATCTATCTATCTATCTATCTATCTATCTATCTATCTATCTATCTATCTATCTATCTATCTATCTATCTACACTCAGGGGCACTTCTAACGCAACACTTACCTTTTTGGACATAACTCAAAAATCGTATAACCGATCTTCATGAAATTTTCAACAAATTAAGTTCATCTATTGTTGTATACTTTCTGTAATTTTCACAAAAATCGGTGGACTAAAATGCAATAAATTGGATGTTTGTATAATATGACTGAAAAACAAAAAGTCACAAAATCCCGGTTGAACTGATAACTAAATGCAAGTTATTCGGATATCACAGCAGTGAAGTGTATCATAGTCAGTTAATATCCTGTGTGTCCCGAATGGAACTGGACGACACAGGGACACCTCCTCCTCATGGACAAAACATATTTATCAATTCCATACCAAACCCCTGTGGGGTGTTTCTCCACTCCTCCACAAGGATCTACTTCAGTTACTGCGAATTTCTTGATACAACACGGTGTTTTCTGCATACGCCTGTTTTTAAACGCATCCCAGAAATGACCAATAACGCTAAATTTCTTGGAATAAATACGTCATATTTTTCTGTATTGCTTGGAAACTTACTTGCAAGCTCGTGGTGCTGGGGATACGGGATATGAGCTGGATATGATACTTTTTTGAGACGCCGCTGTGATACTATTAAATTCTTCAATAGAGTGGCTGTTTTGCGACTTTTCATTTTTGAGTCTTGTTAGATAAACTAAATATTTTATATGTTGTGGACAATCAATTTTAATGAAAAATACACACAACACGCAAGCATAATTGATTTATATTTGCGGAAAATTTAAATAAATTTGGTGGTTTAATTTTTTAGATATGATGGAAAATGTAAGTGTTGCGTTAGAAGTGCCCCTGAGTGTATCTATCGTGTTTACATACCCTTGTCTCTCAGTCTCTCTCTCTCTCTCTCTCTCTCTCTCTCTCTCTCTCTCTCTCTGTCTCTCTCTCTCTCTGTCTGTCTGTATGTCTGTCGTCTGTCTGTCTGTCTGTCTGTGTGTATGGTCATTACAATAAGTCACTTTTAGTTGGGTCTGACCCAGTATTTTTGATTCTGTTTTGCAAGATAACCACCAGGCTTACACTTTTCATTAACAATAATCTTCATCAAAGAACTAGGGACTTCGTGTGCCAAAATAACGTTGCTATATTTATAAACACAAAGTGGCAATGGTATTCGAGTTCTTACAGAAAAGTACAATGTTGTGTCTTTTAATGTAACACCAAGTTTCTCGAGACAAAGTCCAATGAAAACGTCTTCAAAAGGTAAGAAGTCAACGTTTCGATAAATATGTAAAATTCCTCTCACATGCTTCATGGATAAAACATATCCTGGTCCATTGTAGTAATCAGGATAAGTTTTGTTAGGATATTCCTCGTATGAAATGTACCATTTAGCATGTTTATTACGCATAACAGTACCATTTTTCCACAGTTTGCCTACAGAAAAGTCTTCATTTTTATGCACAAGCACGTGTAACAAACTTGGAATGTTTACATATACATCATCATCCGCTTTCATAACAAAGCGCGCATGCGCACAATGTTTGTAGGCCCAATGAAATCCGGCCATGGTTTTCAGAGTTAAGTTTTTGTATGTGTCTTGGAAATTTGCAATCACAATATCGTTGTACACATCAGCTTCCTGTTCAAGATTATGTAATACAGTTTTGTTATATGTCTCACCAAGTATAAAAACGTATCTCATCCTGGAAGTGTTGCTCTTAGAATATAAAAGCCACGAGTTTCTAAGTGATTGACGTTGGCTTCTATGCTCGGTACACGATGCAATAAACACCAATATATCTATAGTAACGTTTTCTTCCTTAGACGTACATACATTTGGAATATCTCTAATGAATTCAAACTCATGTCGAATTTTGTAAATATTTCTTTTCTCTTTTTTGACGGTTTCAAGCTTATAAGATCCATTTAGTTTATGGCTCCGATTTGAGAATTTAATCGGTCGTGTAAGATATATGGCACGTGCATGACAGGTATGCATGTACATGTAAATCGTTAAACAGCTGATGGCACTCAACAAAAACAATCCGAACAACGTTTTAAATTGATGAAGTTTTTTCCAAGTTGAACAAATCCTCACACACATGTTAAAGATAGACTTTTATAATTGATTGTAATAACTTGATACCATTGTATTTGAGACTTTTGCTGTTTGCAAGACATGTAATTGTTAATTAACTATGCCTACCATAACATTATTGGTCAGTGAACAATATATCTGTTATTGAACAAAAGACCAAAGTTTAAGTGGTAGGCAGTTTACATAAAATAATGTCCCTGGTCAAAATACGTTAGACTTAATTCTTTAAAAAACGCGGCTTGGAAAGCGTTTAGTAAGTGGGAACTCGCGAGTACTATCCTGATCAGTTGTATAAACAAGTGAGATACAATGATAACCTAAGAAACTTGAAAATATACATATACTTTAAGGGAATTAAGTTTGATTTTGATGTAATTAAAAAGGAACCAACTAGTTATCCCAATAAGAGGCGCATAACAATGATATGCTTGTGATGCTGAGATATTTCAATTATTGATAGCCAGTGTTATTGAATTGCAACAGCTTTCTGCTTATTAAAAATATTAATTAGAAAAAACACATGAGAGAGATCATGTAAAGAGGCTAGGCATCTTTTAACAAATGAAACATATGGAGGTTGACCTAATAACCGTGAATATTTGTAATGGAATGAGACTTAGGACAACATGTATGTAGAGAGTTTTTTTTTCTGAAGAAAAAAAAATATCTTCCCCTTTTGATGTTGAAGGGTCCTAGCCAAATGAATTTCCAATATAAAACTAAGTAATAATAAATAATAATAAAATATAAATGAAAAAGAATCACAAGATGCCATAATTGCGCCAAGCCTTTTCAAAATTTGCGCGAGCATCAACGGACCGGATCCCACAGCTGATTTACAAAATGATGTCTAACATACGTAAAAAACAGGATATTCTCCTATAATGAATGAGATACTTTGCAGTGTTAACAAATTATACAGTACTTCTGGCTCACAAAATACACAAAAATGCACAGGTGCCACCAAATTGCACTGAAGTTTCAAACATTTGCCCCCCCTCTACCAAGGCTTTACCGATCATTGCAAATCGGTCCTTAAAAATGGTGAACCTAACCCCCTATCAAGGCATCACAAAAATAATCTTCAAGATTCATGTTTGCACGAGTCTGCGAAAAAGCTGTTTTTTCTGTTGTAGTATCAGACTATGTTCTGATATACCCTGGATTAGACAGTTCTATCTACTCACTAAATTACCAAAACGACGCATCAGATGCCACCAAACAATACTAAGATTTCAAATTTTTCCCGGGGAGCATGCCCTTGCCGGACCCACTAGCAAGGCTTCGCACCTTCCATGCTCAAAAATTCTTGCGCCAATATAGATTTCATTGCTACCCCTCTGACACCACACTAAGAAAAAGTGTGTTACAAGTTATTGTGGCTGCTTCAAACAAACAGAGGTCTATATTAATTGCATGTGCATTTATTGTGCATTTTCATATTATCTTAACTGAAGAGCCATAATACAACTTTAGCGTTAAAGGCAATACAACAATAATATGGTATCCGGACAAAATCCCCCCCGGACAGAATCCCCCCCCACTCTTTTTTGTTTACTAGGACAGAATCCCCCCCAGTACAACTTGCAAATAGGACAGAATCCCCCCCCACCCCTTCTCAGACAGAATCTACTTCAATAATTGAGCAATCTTTGAATCTATTTAGATGTTATTAAGTTGACTATAATAAGTGGTAATTAGAGAAAATTAAATATGACAATTTGGTTATTTTGGATACCTTTTTACTATAACTTAGTTAAATACTCAACACATAGAAGTTTGTGTCACCTCATTATTGCTATTAGCAGTAATTATAACATATTAAGATGCAGCTTTCTTTATAAAATAAAAACTAAACAACATAATTATCCAATCATTAGCAAACAATGAATAAAGAAACTTTTTTAATGCAATAATAGCTGTAAAATGTAACAATATGATTATTGAGATTCTGACTGGGAGTGGGGGGGATTCTGTCCTATTTGCAAGATATACTGGGGGGGGGGATTCTGTCCTCGTCAACAAAAAAGAGTGGGGGGGATTCTGTCCGGGGGGGATTTTGTCCTACACTCCAATAATATTATTAAGTTCAACTGATTAATTGCGATAATGTCTTAAACCTTTTTTTTTTTTTTTTTTTTTTTTTTTTTTTTTTTTTTTTGGGGGGGGGGGGGGGGTTGGATATTTCACATTTATTTCGGGATAAGGGATATTGGGGAAACATTATTTTGGGATATTTGCAAATATTATTATGGGACATTGGGGTATTAGGGGTGTCTTTTAAGGGATATGGGATATTCAACACCCCCTCATTATTAGATATATAATATAAATCACGGAAAATTTGCTGAGTTAAACGAAGCCTCTTAAATTGTTCTAGTACATGATATAATTAGTGTTGTTGCCTGATTAAAGTTGGTAGAGTATAGTAGGTTTCGCCGTTTTGTTTGTACAGATATAGTTTGAATAGGTGACTTATGTAACAAGCTACAGAAATATTGTGCACCACTTGTCGGGGCGACAACGTGCCTAGATATCATCTAGGATGACCATTGGACCAATTACACATTGCAAACAAAGTATGTGGAGGGTACTGTGCCAAGAAATGATAAATTATTCAGGACTAAACAATTTTGTTTGTCTATTGAAACCAATTTTAAAGTGTGCCTCTTGTTACATAATAAGAGATAAGAATGCTAGTTCCAGACAGGTAAGTCCTGTCAATCATTTTGTGATGACACAGTAGCCCTCAATCAACAACCAATCAGAATCACAGAATTGATGTTAAACCTCCAACAGTCAGAGAAAGAATGACACAGGTAGTAGTAGTAGTAGTAAAAAGTGGCAGTTTTTCGTCATGCCGGGCTGAACGGACTTAATCCAAGATTCCACCACAAGGACGAAGGTTAAGTGCTCCTGGGCTGCAAATCGTGGCGGTGACAGCAAAATGCAAATCGCGCTGTTCGCATGTGCCCAACGTATACTGATAATGCAAGTCAAGCCGGTAAAATGGAAGGAGCACTTCTTTTTAGAATTTTGAACGCCATGGTCGAAAAGTGAGCATAAAAGTAGATAGGAAATCGGTGCCAATTCGGCTGCAAATCGGTGATTTCGCTATCTTGCTCGAGAGCAAATGTAGGTCAAATGATATATCCAATCATGTTGCTCTCTATTAGGGCCGCGCTTAATGGCTATTCTAGATCTAGTTTGGAACTGCACATGATTAAACAGCTACGGACGCTGCAATCCATGTGGACAGATGGTATCGGATGTGCGCTTGCGGCTGAGCGATGAGTTTCTGTGAGGAGCAGGAGTGGTATCTGTGATGCAAGCCGGAGAAACCTTAAGCGGGCTGGACGTTTTACCAGTAGAGACGGGGGTGCATTGTCCTACTAGTGGCTGATGATAGAATGTTCTTATATAATACAATAGCGGCTGAACATCCGTATCATCTTTATTTTGAATTTTGATACCCGCGGCCTAAAGAGTTCGAAATATGTCATGGTACAGAGTGGAGTTACCAAAGTAGTTTTATGAAGTTGCTGTACCATATAGATGTTTTTGGTTTGTGAAAGGGTATTTTTAGTTGTGGATTGGGTGGGTCGCGACATTCCTTAGGGTAGTTCCCATCAGGGGGCATTGTGAGTTATCGTAATCCAATCTAAGTCGTAGTTCGTAACCAATCGTGTGTAAAAAAAGTAAATAAGTTACTAATGTCATTTTTATATATTGACATTGACCATGGTTTGGGTGGGCCTATCTGAAAAGCAAAGAGCTGAAAACATATTAAGACAGAATTATACAATATATCTACCCCATAACCACTGGTCGGAGATAGCAAGGGTCCCAGTTTAGTAACAGCCACTCATTTGCATGCTTTAACCAGACGGAATTACTATCCCCGGCCGTTGGCATGGGAAGAAAGTACAAGATTAAGGTGATTACATGGTACATGGTATGTGTGGGCCGATATATACATAGTCAGATGGAGAGAGTAAGGTTGAAAGGATGAAGTAAAGTGCTGTGCCCTTAATATCTTCTCCTTCTTCTTACATCCAGGTGACGTGATATTTTTGAATTTTATTAGTTTTTTTTGTGGGTATAATGTTTTTATGAAAATAAAAATGGTGATAAGGTTTCTGATACATACACTCACATGGTTTACATAGGTAACAAAACATCTCCCATACGTTCTCTATCATACATATCTATATACTCACATACAAGCATACTATCGTACAGCCTTAATGTCCTTAACATGGAGTCCGGAAGTGCCCACCAGAGAGAACAGCCCAGCCTTCGTACGAACACCGCGGGGCCAGTGCGCTAGTAAAAGGCAGCCAGTATCCAATCGACGTACCGCAGTACGTAAAAAAACAAAACGAAGGTAGGTTGTGTCCGTACGACTGCCGAGTTCTTCCCGCCGGAGCACCACACTCCCTTTCTCCACTCCCAGAGTCCATAACCCTTTATATATACAGCCCAGGGCCTTCCCGCCCTTTACTCTGGGATTGCCCTGTTTTAAAAATGAACAGAAAAGAGTAAAAACTAAAACAAACAAACAAACGTACTCTGTGGTACCAGGGAGCGAATATCCTGGTACTGGCAGTGCATACCACATTGCAGCCAGTACCAAGTCGGTCCGTAGACACCTCCTACTCCCCAGAATTGCTATACAATAGGTAGGCAAAAGCAAATGGATGGGAAAATAAAGACCGAGGGAAAAATAAAGATGTATATTATGATATGAAATAATATTTATATAAGTGTTGCATCTTGTACATGTAACTATGTAAGTTGTGCGCAAAAAAAAAAAAAAAAAAAAAAAAAAAAAAAAAAAGGAATATCACTTCCGCAGCGAAGGGGGGTGCACGTATTGTCAATCCCGCGCTCCGAGGTGACACCAGACTCATTTAAGAGAAGCCGCCCCCCCAGCCCCGCGTTATCGATGCAACATGCACTGGTATTCCCTCCTCCACTTACGGGGTGAGATTCATGCATAAACCGGAGCTATACCGTGGTGCAATGGTATATCATCTGTACTTGGCGATATGGGTCTCTAATCAGCCTCTGTGCGAACCCTTATCTATCCTAGCCAGATCCTCACAGTTTAGGTTGAGAGAGCGGTTAAAACCACTAACTCGGAGTGTTAAAGATACAATATATAATGGCAGGTGGTACAGCATAATAGAGTGGGCTAAGTATGTAACTGCAGAAAAATAAATGATGATGACCTAATACCTTAAGTGAAATGGTAAAAAATGGCCCTGGGCGTCTGCTTATACAAAATAATCGTATCACGCACGACTAAAGCAGAGAACTGTTAATGTGAAAACCTAACATGAAAGAGAAGGATTGGCCTGCAAAGATTGCCCTCTTCTACATTCATACATCTGTATCTCTGTATCCTATATAACCTTAGATGCGTGACATGTATTCTGTGTCCTTAATGTACTGAAAAACGGCACCTCTGATAATTTCTGAGTGAGCATGACTGGGATTAAGAAGTGTTTTAACTGTTATCTCCCCTATATCTGAAATGTTATCCTTAATGCTGTTGAACATGACTATCCTATGGTCTATGTGCATGTGACATCTAAGGAAATAGTGGTCTGTATCCTCTATTTCATCACAGTGTGGGCACATAGGGTCCATTTCGCTATGTGTCTGGTTATTAAATCTTAAGCCATTACGCCCTAATCTGAGTCTAGTGTATACCCTGTCTAATTGCCTTTCATCACTATATTGGATTAATTTCGTAGGTAAATTATTGTCTAAATCCCATCTGAACCCATGCTTATGCTCCCTCCATTTCTTTGCCCATTGATCCTTAATAACCCTCTTAATACGACTATATGCCTCAGTTTTGCTCATTTTAATGTTGAGTTCCCTCCCATGTGTTGACCCAGTTTTCGCTGCTTCATCGGCTAGGTCGTTCCCTACTATGTTACAGTGAGATGGACACCAGTCCATATTTAAGATTACATTCTCCCTGACTATTGCATCGACAAGTGTGTTGACCTGAAGAATTAGGTCAGACCTAGAGTTACTGTTCCCCGATTTTAATGCCCTAATCGAACTGAGAGAATCTGTCAGTATTACAACCTTATCTGGTTTATTTTCCTTAACCCATTTTAAAGCTTCAATGATAGCTACGAGTTCTGCCGAAAAGATGGAGAGGTCCCCCCCTAACTTAAAGCTCCTGGTAATTTTAAGTTCTGGAATTACAAATGCGCACCCTACTATTCTCTTATCAGTGTCTTTACTGCCGTCTGTGAATATGTGGAGATGATCATGATAACTGCTACTAATTAGATTGGTTACCTTGCCTTCAATAGCTGCGATAGTATCAGATTTTTTGTTTATTGTTGGTTTGAGAGTTTCTCTAGGGTCAATACCCTCCAGAGCGAAGGTTTGTGCGTACACTGGTTCTTGTACCTCAATGTCTTCTAGATGATACTTAGTTTTAAGATCCTGTACCTGCATTACAAATGGTATTTTGCCCCCCAACTTATGTCTTGCTGTCTCGTATATTGAATGCCCGTATAGGTCGTTCAACGGTAGGTTTGGACCGTTGGCTGATGACCTAGCCCAGTAGTTGAGAATGAGTTCCTCTCTCCTTAATTCAAGTGGAGGAACGCAACATTCTACTTGTAGGTCGGTAATGGAAGTTGACCTGTATGCCCCTGTGACTATCCTAAGTGCTGCTGACTGAATACGATCTAATCGTGCTAGTTGGGATTTGGATGCTGACGCATACGCCTGACACCCATAGTCTAACTTACTCCTAATAAGTGTTTTATAGATCGTCATAAGAGTTAACTTAGCTGCCCCAAACTTAGTTCCTGATAAATACCTCATGAGATTGAGATCTTTCTTGCATCGGAGGACTAACTGGTCAATGTGTTTAACCCAATGAAGCCCCTTATCAAATGTGAGACCTAGGAATTTGCCCTGGGTCTTGTACTCTAGTTCCTGGTTCCCTATCTTAAGTTTGGGTATGTCATCCCTTAGATTGCTGTTGTAAAGTACCACCTCTGTTTTACCCGCTGATATCTTGATGCCAAGTGCTTCTGCCCATTCTTTAATAATGTTTAAAATTCTTTGCAGAAGTTGGACCAGTCGCTTCACACTCTTGGCCGTTTTCCAGACCGCTGAGTCATCTGCATACTGTGACAGCTCTGCAAAAAGTTCCTTAAGTACCTCATATTGCGTATTGGCAAGTATGTTAAAAAGTATTGGGCTCAATACGCTACCCTGTGGTGAACCGTTATCTAAAAGTCTAACATCTGACAAATCACTTCCTACTCTTACTTGAATTTTCCTGTCTTTTAGAAAATCTTGCACCCAGCCTAAAATTCTACCCTTGATGTTAAACTTTACTAGCTGTGCTAGTACCCCCTTAGTCCACATGAGATCAAAAGCTTTTTCAAGATCAAGAAATATACATAGAAGTGCCCTATTTTCCATCTTAGCCTTAAGTATGGCTGATTGTAACCGAATGATCTGATCAAGGGTAGATCTGTTTTTCCTAAAGCCTGATTGAGTGGGTGCAAGAAGGTTATTATTTTCTATGTGACTTGTCAGTCTGTTAGCTATCATGGTTTCCATTATTTTACAAACAGCTGATGTCAGTGATATTGGTCTGTAAGATCCTGGCTCATGTACTGGTTTGTTTGGTTTAAGTAGTGGTATGATTGTGCCTAGTTTCCATTGGTCTGGTAGCTTACCTTCTGTCCATGATTTGTTGATTAATTTTAGAAGTTGTGATTTGCCTGTGTCAGTTAGATTTTTTAACATGTCATAGTGTATTGTGTCTGCGCCTGGTGCTGTGCTCTTTTTCTTATTAAGTGCTGTGTTGAGTTCGTTTATTGTGAAGAGTGCGTTATATGGTTCGTCATTGCCTGTGGATATGCTCTCGTTTACTGTTTCATCTATGGCAGGTTCTACTTCCCTTTTCTTATCCTTAAATTCAGGTTGGAGGAGGTCATTGCTACTAGTCTTCTGATAGTGGTTTGCCAAAACATTTGCCTTATCCTTATTTTCATGGTACCTTACATTATCTTGCTTAATGACCTCTACTGGTTTAAAAGGTTTGCCATTAAATTTGGATATGATCTGCCAAACTTCCTTACTGTTGGTGTTATGGTTGAGTTTAGAGATGAATTCTCTAAACTTGGTCTTCTTTGCATTATCTAAAACAACCTTACTATTTGCCCTTGCTGTCTTATAAAGTTCCTTATAGTGATCTGTTTTGTGTCTGGCCCAGAGCTTGTATGCACGTCGCTTTGCTTTAACGGCCTCCATACAAGCGCTGTCCCACCAAGGTAAATGTCTGCTCTTATTGTTAATGGGTTTGGTTTTGGGAATTGACTTATTGCATGCATTGACAATTTCTTCGACGAACTGCGCATCGCATTCATCGATGCTACAGCCGCCGAAGTCAATGTCAATATTATTAGTTAAGCTGCCAAAAAGGGTCCAGTTAGCCTTACTTATCTTCCATTTAGGTTGGGGGTTCTGAAGTACAGTTTTGAAGAAACAGTTATATTTAGATACAATAGGAAAGTGATCACTGCCAAGACAGTTTTGATGAACATACCAGTGTGTGTTTCTGCTAAGGTTGCGTGAGGTGAGAGTGAGATCTATTGCTGTGGTGTTGCCTGTTTCTATGTTGTAGCGAGTGCCATTACCGTTATTTAGTACTACTAGATTGCGATGTTCTATGAAAGAATTAAGTTCTCGTGCGTCTGGTGTTTCATTGCCTGTAAACTGATCGTCCCAGAGGTTGTCCCTAACATTGAAATCCCCAACAATTATATGATGATTGCCCACATGAGAAAAAATGTGATCATAGTCATTTTCAGTAATTAAGTTTGCTCCATTGGTGTATAAATTGACTATGTCGATGTTTTTAGATTCCCCAAAGATACGAACTATGGAAACCTCTAGATTCGGATTGTTTTGCCTATACTTAATTTCTTCCGAATCTAGCCCCATTTTAATAAAAGTTGCTACCCCACCACCCTTAGTGTCGTCATTTCTCCTGTATGAAACTGGTTCCTTATACCCCAATAATCTAATTGGTTGATGTGATTTTTTGTCCCACGTTTCCTGAATACATACAACCTCTGGGAGTTCCTCAAATGTCTTAAGATAATCGTAAAACTCAGCCTTCTTGTGGTGCATTTCATGCCCGCGGAGACTGCGAGCATTCCATTGCACCACAGTGAGTTCTGAGTTGTTGCTAACTGAACCCATTAATGCAGCTTAGTGTATGCGTGTGTGTGTGTTTTAAAATTTGTTGTTTTTGAGTAACGTCACCCTCTGAGATCTTGGCTTCTGTGAGTGTGTCAGGCGTTGGGGTACTGGACCTCTGTGTGGCTCGTCTGGAGATACGTAGTTGCCTAGCTGCTTGCTTCCGACGTTTCCCCTGGTTGCCTTGTTTCTCATGGGTGACGTGGTGCGTGCATTGCGTGATATGCGTGAGTGCTTGTTTGATTTGGACGGAGTGGAGGGTGGGCAGGGCATTTTGTTGAGTCCTGTGAGGGAGATGACTTCCTGTACAGAGGTTTGCTGTGTGGAATTTGCTTCTGGCTCGTCATCAATGGTGATGACCTGGTCCTCCTGCTTCTTGTTTTTAAGGATGAACGCATCGGTGCTGTATACTACAGCGTCGATGGTTTCCTCTCTCTGTGACTCCGTCATGGTTTGAAGATGAGTTAGTGTCTCTGGTGTGAGAAGGGATTTGAGGATAGTTGCTAGGTGTTGCTTGGTTACTAAGACCCTGTCTTGGTCTTTGTTTACTGGTGGTAGGTGTAAGATGGTGTTGTTGGTTCTGTGGGTGCTGGATTGGTCACTGCGTTTGCTATTTGTGCGTACGATGCTTGCAAAGGTTTGGGTGTGGGTGCTGGTGTGTTGGTAGGGGTATGTTTTGCAGCCGATTTCCGGGCCTCCCAATCGGTCATGATTTGCTGGTTAATGGTTGCGATTTTTGCCTTGTAGTCACGGAGTGCTGGGCAAAACTGGTTTCCCGCGGCATGGCCTTGGAAGTTGCAGTTCGGGCATACGAGACACGGACGAGGTGCTTTCAACTCCATGCAAATCCCGCTTGCGTGGTCCCGGCTACAGAACATACACCTTGTGTATTGGTTTCTGCATCGTGCATGTGTGTGTCCAAAGTGCTGGCATTTGTAACATCTGTGTAAAGCTAAAAGTAATGGTGAAACCTCAATTTGTGTGGTGTCAGATGTGATGTTTAGCGGTGCTATGTTTGTACTGAATGTAAGTATAGCTTGCTTGGTGCCTGCTTTGTTGGTGATTGGTTTAAAGTCTGTTATATTGTTCCTAGTCATGTTAAATTTCTTGGCGAATTCTGCTTTTGTTAGGTGTGTGTCTATGATGCCTTTGCTTAAATGCTGTGGTGTGGTTTGTGTATTGCGTGATTTGCGTGCTTGTTGTTGGTTGGTTGTAGTGTACCGGAGGTCAGGGAGACCAAGACTCTGGTTAATGAAATGGCTTGCCTTAGAGAGCAAGGCATTTCTGATGGTGAATGATACGGACTGGCGCCCAATCATCGGTGCTGAATGGACCCCATTACTACCCATGTAGTTTCTAAAAGCCTTGGTAATCCTTTCCCCCACTTGCTGTGTCATTAATCCATTGATAAGGGTGAATGTTACGGATACAAGGGTGTCTGCTATAGATGTAGATGATGGAGGGGCTGGAGTAGCCTCCATGGGTTCCTCAAAGGCTGGGGTGGGCGCTTGACCTGGAGCGACCTGGTCAAAAAGTTTGTGCTTAGCTGTGGTCTTCTTGACCGAGCTTTTACGGCACACCTTCTTGGATGGGGTGTCCCCGACCTGGCCAGAGAGGTCTGGTGATGTGTCTGGAGAGGCTGGACGTTTCTTTCCACTCCTTGAAGGGGTGGTAAAGAGTATCCTGCGGGTGGTCACCACTGGAGAAGAGTGAGCCTGTGGTGTCCCTGGTGTGAGGTGTAGGGTGACAAATGTGGACTGGGTCTTGCCGGGATTTGATCTGGTACCGGACTTATCGGTGGGGCCGGGGGCAGTACCGGAGGTGGCGGAGGCATGACCCGTTCTACTATCAGCGGTACCGGGTTTTAGGCCGGTGTCAGGGGTGGTACCGGGGTCCGAGGTACCGGCATTTACACCGGTGCCGGGATTAGGAACGGGACCGGAGGCGGTCCCGGAAGTGGTACCGGGTTTTGTGCCGGTACCGGGTTCTGGGGCTGGACCGAGTGTGGTCCCGGAAGTGCTGGATTTGGAGCTAGGGGTACTGCGGGTATCGGGACCCGGTGAATTGAAATCCGATAAATTGAAATCGGAAGTGCTAGGTGGGGAACCAGGGGTACTGAGACCATCTGGGCTATCAGGGAGGGGTATGTCCCTGGCATACTCCTGGTCAAGGGTGGTGTCTATGTGCACCTCAGGGGGCATGACTGCTGGTGGGACTACTGGTGGGGCTGCCCCGTCCGAACAGCCCTTAGGGGGCTGCATTGTCTGAGCAGGGTCAATTTGTGAAACTAATCCAAGTGTAGACATGGTGACTAATAATGTATGATTCTCTTTCACTTACACACAAACACAAATTATAAATACAAAGTACAGATACAAGATAACAATAGATGAACTATTTAATTAGATTAGGACCAACAACAAAGTGATTAATTGACTTTAATGGGATTTAATGGCTGAGCTTATGTTCACTTTGATCTTTAATTGGGTAATGATCAAAGGCGGTGTGATGGATAATTACTGATCAAAGGAAATTAATTGGCAATAGAAAGATTGCGGTCCCCACGCTGTCTCCGAAAAATTTGAAAAGCGTAGGTGATTAAGAAAAAAAATATAAATTACTAAATTACTAAAATGAAATTACTAAATTACTAAAAACCAAAATCTAAATAAAAAATCTATAATATTTTTACTGGTGAAGAGAGTTAAGAAGAATGGAACTGTTTAGAGCCTACCTCCGTCTGATGCTTTAGCTTTAAAAGTGGCCTTCGTGACACAAGTCAGAAAGCCAAAAAAGTCTTTAAAACACAAACTACACAAATAAACACTTAACACTTAAGGACAGTCAGACGTCACTGACACTATTTTTTGCTCTTTTTTCAAAACTGATAGTTTATAAATACATTAAGTTTATTCTACATCATGTGCAGAAATTAAAATCAAATCTTTGTCAGAAATGCTAGAATTTGATAAAATTTCCAAAGTAACTGTAAAATGTGGATAAGTTTGTTCTATCAATTTACCCCTGATTGCCAATGGCCAATTGATTTCACACACTATAAAGATTTTTCTGTACCTGGAGGCTGAAGGGCCAGTAGGCTATTAATCAACTTAGACAGACAAGAACTGTCTTGCCTTGAGAAAACCTGTTTTAGTTCTTGCACAAGACATAAAAAATAAAATGAAAAAATAAAATAAAGAAAAGATGAGCTGTGTTTCTGCTGCAAATTTCAGGACTTTGTTTTGCACATTTGAACATCCCTATTATTAGAAACTGGTTAGTTTGTGTATCTCATTCTGTTAAATGGCCTAGACACCTGTAATTCTCACAGTGGGGCATTGTTCTTTTTACATAGCATCATTCATTGTTCATGATATTATATTTGAGCCGCGTCATGAGAAAACTGGACTTTTGCCTATATATATACGACAACAAAGGCGGAGATCATCTGTGCAGTAACTGCACAGCTGATCAGCGTCTTTGTTTTCGCTTCACTGATAGTACAATTCCTCTTCTTCCTAGATCCGAAACTTCAAGCTTCTAACCATGTCATGTAGCTGTATAGGCCGGTTTGTGTCGGACCTGGTCCGAAACCCTGCAGATCAGAGCATGCTGAAGATCAGTCCATGTATTATCTTAGCTTATCTTTTTCTCAAATTGGTTGCATAAGCTTGATCAGAACTTTTTTTCTTTTCTTTCTTTTTTTTCTCTTTACTGTATATCTAGTATAATCTTACTGATGAATTTCAAATTTCAATGTATAAAGTGTAATGTAAACTATGAAACTCGAAGTCATGGTTTGCATCCAACCTCTCGGGTTTTGATGTACATAGGTTTTCCCAAGACAAATGCTAACATCAGACATACTGAAGACAGTAAAACGCAATAAACTTGCCCCAATCCATTCATTTCCTGTAATAGTTGGTTTTCCACATCCATCATTAAGTGATAGCAGATTATGTCTCCCTTTTGAAGATTTCCTGGAGAATGTTCCACTACTTAGGACAGGTCATTAATTAATGACCGTGAAATGTATTCATGACTGGAGATCAGGCTATTGGTTAAAATAAACAATATTTTCATAATTTTGGCCTACTATGATAAAGCAGACCAGCCCAAAAGGTGTGTAGCAAAGTCTCCAAGAGTGCTGATTGGATGTGTGAAGATGCCATGTCTTAGAATCTACCTATTCAAGAGGATTATAGACATTTTGTATCATCAAACAGTTTTAAGGTTTGTCTGACAATTAGATTTTCAAAAGAACTTCGATTCCAAAGTGGTATAACTCTTTTATTTATGGACGGATCTACATAATATTTGGTGGGTGGGTGGTTTGAAGTATGACAAAGATAAATGTATCACAGATTTTCTTAATTTTGAACGGTTCTTGATCTATCAAGGATTTTGTTAGGGATGACCAATTAATTATGAACTGCATGACAAAATGTGCTGTATTTCTGCTTTGAGACATTATTTCGAAAATCCCTGATACATTATTGTAGATCTCTATTAACTGATGGCTGTCACAGAAAAAGGTACCTCTAACTCAAAAACTTAAAAAGAAGATGCAAATAAACTGCAAAAAGACAATTAAAATTGTCTCATTGAGCCAACAAAAGGCTACAAAATATTCTCAACACATACATATATCAGTAGAAAGAACATCTTCTCTTCTTTCAGGTGACATGCAGATTATGCTTGTAACATTTTCCTAAGGTAGGCTAAATGCCTTGCAAACATGACTAGTATCAATATTTTAGCGATGGGAATGACTGTCCTTAAAACATTTAAAACACTAAATTAAATCCAAATGATGACACTAAATAAGCCTTAGAACACTAGAAAATGATATGAGATGCAGAGATACACGGAAAACACAGACACACAATTTAAATCCTCACGAAAAAACACACATTAAATCCACGATAACTTAAGTATAACTTAAGAAACCTTAATTAACCCTAGTGCAAAAACTGATTATATTTCCCAAAAGGTAAAAAATAATCAAAAGAGTCGAAAGAAAAACACGTCTTATCGGTCCGGGTGCAACCTGGATTGTGAGGTAATGAGATGGAATGACACAGGTATACTTGTGCTGCCTTTTATATCCCAGCCCTGTCTTTAAATACGGTTGATACAAAATCTAACGTCTCGCCTATTTAAAAAATGCTATTGATTTGTCAAAAATGATTTTTTATTTTCAGTATGATAATTCTTCACGTTTATCTGCAATCCATAGGAAACATATCAGCAAAGTATTAAAAGAGAACAATAAAAGCTGTGGGAGGAGTTGATTGAATTTATATACGTTTAAAATGTTGCCTTTATGTTGGGCAACTGTTTGTACAGGGTGGATTTTAGACGTAAATAGTTTGTTTGAGCACCGTGACTGAATGAGCGATTCGAGATTTTCGTGATGCACGAGAAAAGTTTATGAGCGACTGATAGAACGCGCAAATAGATATTTGTCATTCAAGGCAGAATTTCTGATGTGTTCAGATGCAAAACATGTATCCCACACCCACCCAAAATGTATTCTGTTGTTTGGATTTGCATTTTAGCTCACCTGAGCCGAAGGCTCACAAGGTGACCTTATAGTATACCAATCAGTCCGTCGTCCGTCCGTCCGTCGTCCGTCGTCCACAATTTCAAACATCTTCTTCTCTGAAACCGCTTAGCCAATTAAAGTGAAATTGTATGTGGAGCATCCATGGGTAGGGGGAACGAAAGTTTGATCGCGAAATCCGGGTCACATGACCAAGATGTTCGCTGCCAATGAAAAAGTATTCAAACATTTTTCTAACCACTCTTTTTTGATTCCAAAATACAACACAAGACATTTGAAAGCAAAATAAATATAGGATATTGTGCATTTTTTCAAGCTACAGGCCTCTGAATGAGACCTCTGAGCATCATGTTTTAAATTTAGTAGAATTGATTTGATTTTTAATTCTTTGCAACATACCTGTCTTGAACAAAAATACGCCAAGAATGCTTTTAAAAGTCATAATACGTAATGCAGACTATTTTGGACCAAACGCATAGAAAAATTTGCAACTTGGAGTAGATGGCAAAATTTTACGAATATTTTTTCAACCCTACCCACATACTTGAAAACTCGGAAAAAATCAATATTTTGAAATGTGTCAAACCCATATTTGTTGATTCAAACTTTTTCTTGTATTTTCACATAACATAGAACTTGGTAATATTGTTCGAATAAAAGAAAGAAATATATAGGGTAGTGTGCGTATAAGAGAGAACCAACAACTTGAATATAACCATTTTCAGCCTTTTTTCGGCTGTTTTGTTTCTTTAAGCCCATTTCATAAAACCACCTAAAATTTCAAAACCTGCATACCAAAGACACAAAGACTGACTTAGAAGACAATGTAAACATATACTGCAGCTAAAATTAACATCAAACTAGTGCAATTAAGTTGAAGATGTGTAATATTCAAGTTTAATCTACCCTAAGGCTACCGACAACTAAAATTTTCTGAAAAATTGCAGGAAATGGGGTGAAAAAATGAAGTTTCTTAGACTGACAATTTTCATGGCTCATTCAATGCATATCACCATAATTATGTATCCAAATATAAAATATTCGGGAAATATCTGCAAAGAAAAACTGGAAGTTCCGAAATGTCAAAAATTTGCAGCGAACATCCTTAAGAGCACTGATATTTCATTACGCACTTAATCAGTCGATCATTTCACTGCTCTGTCTGGTGTGGGTTCGAGCCCCACACGGGACACATGTGAGACAAGCCAAGTTCTGCTTGTGGTTGTGCCAGATGGTTTTCTCAGGGTTCTCCATTGAAAGGGACGTTAAACTGAATCCAAAAAAAAAAGTTTCAATGTCACAATTTACATTTGTAGCCAATGCCGGACAATCTATCTATCTATCTATCTATCTATCTATCTATCTATCTATCTATCTATCTATCTATCTATCTATCTATCTATCTATCACAATTTATCATGTTTACATACCATTGTATACTCAGTACAAAAAGAAACGCAAAGTTTTGATTTTTAATTTTTTCGCAATAATATATTAATATATTATAAAAGTCTTAGTGATTCTAAAGAGTTGCCATTCATATAAGAGTTTCACAACTGAGTTTCGTTGCGATTTGAAAGCGGATGTAAATTTTAGGTGAAAACTTGTGAAATCAATATTTTTCTTCAAAAAACACAATCGAGTGAATTATCAAATAAATTTTCGCTTCGAGTATGATCATTGTGGTCCAGCAAATAATAAAAACACAAAATTAATTGAATTTCATTTAAAGAAAAATTTTGCTGGGATTTTTAAAAATGCGTTTTTTAAAAAATAACAGCTTGTTCGAAACTCGGCATTTTGTGTCTCCTTTTCGGTAAATGATGTCCCTATTTCAATTAAATAAGGTTAGTAAGCATAAATGTGACGCTCTTAAAGCCCACCCTCAATCAAAATTTTTGGTCGTTTTTCAGAACTTCCGGTTCATTGAAAACAGTTGCTCTTGGTGATAAAATCAAGGTTAAGACAAGGATTTAGAATTTGATAGCGTGAAACTTTACTATAGTATTTGACGTCAATTTAACGTAATTTGCAATTTGCTAGTCTCCCGAATTAATTTTTTAGACGTTCTTAAAATTTTGCCAATTTTGGTCAAAATGTAAGGTGCGTTACATATTATGAACAGTATACATCTGTGTTTTAGACAGTATTATTCTTCTGAGAGAAGTGTTTAATCATATCATTTGCAGCTAAGCCAAAATTTTACTTATGGCACAAATTTTAGAGTGTGCCAGATTGACCATCATTTTGAGCATTTTGGCCACTTATTCATGTTGTTTCCTTAGCAGATGAAGATGGCCATAGTGACTCACAAACTCAATTCTGATCAGAAACTGATGAATTATCGTTTTAAGGCGAAAAAGTGAAAAGAAGAGGTTTTTAAAATGGTAAAAAAGAGTGTTCATCACCACAAAGTCTTGCGACTTTTTGTTTATGGGTACACTTTATTGACGCCAAAAAACATAATGTTTTCGTGTTCGAAAAAATATGGAATTCAGTCTGCAGGTAGGAGACATGTCATTCTTCGTTGTCTGTAAATTTGAAATCTTGAATATCTTTAAAATTGCGAAAGTTATGACAGAAAATGTACCTTTTGCGTTTCTTTATGTACTTAGTATCTGTCTGTCTCTCTCTCTCTCTCTCTCTCTCTCTCTCTCTCTCTCTCTCTCTCTCTCTGTGTATGGCCATCACAATTAGTCAGTTTTAGTTGGGTCTGACCTAATATTTTTGATTTTGTTTTGCAAATTCACCCCACCTAGTACGTGTAAGATAATCATCAGGATTGCACTTTTCATTAACAATAATCTTCATCAACGAACTAGGGACTTCGTGTGCCAAGATAACGTTGCTATATTTATAAACACAAAGTGGCAATGGTATTCGAGTTCTTACAGAAAAGTACAATGCTGTGTCTTTTAATGTAACACCAAGTTTCTCAAGACAAAGTCCAATGAAAACGTCTTCAAAAGGTAAGAAGGCAACGTTTCGATAAATATGTAAAATTCCTATCACGTGTTTCATTGATAAAACATATCCTGGTCCGTTGTAGTAATCAGGATAAGTTTTGTTAGGATACTCCTCGTATGAAATGTACCATTTAGCATGTTTACTACGCATAACAGTACCGTTTTTCCACAGTTTGCCTAAAGAAAAGTCTTCATTTTTATGCACAAGCACGTCTAACAAACTTGGAATGTTTACATATACATCATCATCCGCTTTCATAACAAAGCGCGCATGCGCACAATGTTTGTAGGCCCATTGAAATCCGGCCATGGTTTTCAGAGTTAAGTTTTTGTATGTGTCTTGGAAATTTGCAATCACGATATCGTTATACATATCAGCTTCCTGTACAAGATTATGTAACACAGTTTTGTTATATGTCTCGCCAAGTATAAAAACGTATCTCATCCTGGAAGTGTTGCTCTTAGAATATAAAAGCCACGATTCTCTAAGTGATTGACGCTGGCTTCTATGCTCGGTACACGATGCAATAAACACCAAAAGATCTATAGTAACGTTTTCTTCCTTTGACGTGCATACATTTGGAATATCTCTAATGAATTCAAACTCATGTCGAATTTTGTGAATATTTCTTTTCTCTTTTTTGACGGTTTCAAGCTTATAAGATCCATTTAGTTTATGGCTCCGATTTGAAAATTTAATCGGTCGTGTAAGATATATGGCACGTGCATGACTGGTATGCATGTACATGTAAATCGTTAAACAGCTGATGATACTAAACAAAAGCAATCCGAACAACGTTTTAAATTGATGAAGTTTTTTCCAAGTTGAACAAATCCTCACACACATGTTAAATATAGACTTTTATAATTGATTGTAATAACTTGATACCATTGTATTTGAGACTTTTGCTCTTTGCAAGACATGTAATTGTTAATTAAATATGCCTACCATAACATTGTTGGTCAGTGAACAATATCTCTGTTATTGAACAAAAGACCAAAGTTTAAGTGGTAGGCAGTTTACATAAAATAATGTCCCTGGTCAAAATACGTTAGACTTAATTCTTTAAAAAACGCGGCTTGGAAAGCGTTTAGTAAGTGGGAACTCGCGAGTACTATCCTGATCAGTTGTATAAACAAGAGAGCTACAATGATAATCTAAGAAACTTGAAAATATACATATACTTTAAGGGTAAGCCCAGATAAAAATGCTTTACAGTTTGATTTTGATGTAATTAAAAAGGAACCAACTAGTTATCCCAATAAGAGGCGCATAACAATGATATGCTTGTGATGCTGAGATATTTCAATTATTAATAGCCAGTGTTATTGAATTGCAACAGCTTTCACCGTTATTAAAAATATTAATTAGAAAAAACACATGAGAGAGATCATGTAAATACGCCGAGGCGAAGTCATCTTTTAACAAATAAAACATATGGAAGTTGACCTAATAAACGTGAATATTTGTAATGGAATGAGACTTGAGAACAACATGTATGTAGAGAGTTTTTTTTTCTGAAGAAAAAAAAATGTCTTCCCCTTTTGATGTTGAAGGGTCCTAGCCAAATGAATTTCCAATGTAAAACTAAGTAACAATAAATAATAATAATAAAATATAAATGAAAAAGAATCACAATATGCCATAATTGCGCCAAGCCTTTTCAAAATTTGCGCGAGCATCAACGGACCGGATCCCACAGCTGATTTACAACATGATGTCTAACATACGTAAAAACAGGATATTCTCCTATAATGAATGAGATACTTTGCAGTGTTCCAAATTATACAGTACTTCTGGCTCACAAAATACACAAAAATGCACAGGTGCCACCAAATTGCAACATTTGCCCCCCTCTACCAAGGCTTTACCGATCATTGCAAATCGGTCCTTAAAAATGGTGAACCTAACCCCCTATCAAGGCATCACAAAAATAATCTTCAAGATTCATGTTTGCACGAGTCTGCGAAAAAGCTGTTTTTTTTTTCTGTTGTAGTATCAGACTATGTTCTGATATACCCTGGATTAGACAGTTCTATTTATTACCCAACCTACTATATAAAGAGAAATAAAACATTTCATGCTGTTTTTAAACAATTTCAGTTAAAGCCAGTTTAAACTAGTTTCAATGAATTGTTTCATGTCATGTGACGAACTGTTTCATGTGCAAAAGTTTTTACTGTTTCCCAGTCATGTGACATGCTTTGCATGCTTTTATACTGCCTCACCCTACCTGCAAATATTGTCAAACAAAAAGTAATCAAAAGCAAGCAACCAAACAAATGAATCAAACAAACAAACAAAACATATGACCAAACAAACAAAAACAAGCAAACAAACAAACATAAAACAAACAAATCCAACCAAGCATTAATCACAAATATGGGCATGAAATAATCTAAGAAAACAGAAAAAAAAAACTAACAATAACTTAAAACAAAACAAAAAACAAGCAAAACAAACAAAACATAATAAAACATAAAAAACAAACATACAAAGAAAAAATGAACCAAGCATACAAACAGAGTAAACAAAACAAAAACAGTAAAATAAGCAAACAAGTAAATCAACTTAAGTGCCAAACAAACAAGCAGAACTTACAAAAAACACCAAAAAAAAAAAAAAAAAAAAAAAAAAAAAAAAAAAAACAATAAAGTAAACAAACAAGCAAATCAGAATCAAACAAGCAAACATGTTCTGTACAACAAAACCAGGATATAAGCATGTTTCAGCCATATTTTCAGTTTTAACATTTAATGTTACAACCAGTCTTGTCATAATATAGTATGTGTATGTTATGAAGTTTATAATGAATGTTTGAGTTGGGTAATAAAACAATTATTTCAAACCTTCCTGTGTGACAGTCATAACTATCACCCCTCGGAGCTGTGGATGAACCGATGAACTGTTGCGGGTCATCCACAGCACCTCGGGGTGATAGTTTTGACTGTTACACAGGAAGGTATGAAATAGTTGTATACTACTCACTAAATTACCAAAACGACGCATCAGATGCCACCAAACAATACTAAGATTTCAAAATTTTCCCGGGGAGCATGCCCTTGCCGGACCCACTAGCAAGGCTTCGCATCTTCCCTGCTCAAAAATTCATGCGCCAATATAGATTTCATTGCTACCCCTCTGACACCACACTAAGAAAAAGTGTGTCACAAGTTATTGTGGCTGCTTCAAACAAACAGAGGTCTATATTAATTGCATGTGCATTTATTATGCATTTTCATATTATCTTAACTGAAGAGGCATAATACAACTTCAGCGTTAAAGGCAATACAACAATAATATTATTAAGTTCAACTGATTAATTGCGATAATGTCTTAAACTTTTGTCTATTTTTATTTTTTTTATTTTTTTTTTTTGGGGGGGGGGGGGGTTGGATATCTCACATTTATTTCGGGATATGGAATATTGGGGAAACATTATTTTGGGATAATTGCAAATATTATTATGGGACATTGGGGTATTAGGGGTGTCTTTTAAGGGATATGGGATATTCAACATTATTTGATATATAATATAAATCACGGAAAATTTGCTGAGTTAAACGAAGCCTCTTAAATTGTTCTAGTACATTATATAATTAGTGTTGTTGCCTGATTAAAGTTGGTAGAGTATAGTAGGTTTCGCCGTTTTGTTTGTACAGATATAGTTTGAATAGGTGATTTATGTAACAAGCTACAGAATGCACCACTTGTCGGGGCGACAACGTGCCTAGATATCATCTAGGATGACAATTGGACCAATTACACATTGCAAACAAAGTATGTGGAGGGTACTGTGCCAAGAAATGATAAATTATTCAGGACTAAACAATTTTGTTTGTTTATTGAAACCAATTTTAAAGTGTGCCTCTTGTTACATGATAAGAGATAAGAAGGCTAGTTCCAGACAGGTAAGTCCTGTCAATCATTTTGTGATGACACAGTAGCCCTCAATCAACAACCAATCAGAATCACAGAATTGATGTTAACCCTCCAACAGTCAGAGAAAGAATGACACAGGTATACTTGTGCTGCCTTTTATACCCCAGCCCTGTCTTTAAATACGGTTGATACAAAATCTAAAGTTTCGCCTATTAAAATGCTATTGATTTGTCAAAAATGATCTTGTTTTCAGTATGACAATTCTTCATACTTATCTGCAATCCATAGGAAACATATCAGCAAAGTATTAAAAGAGAACAATAAAAGCTGTAAGAGGAGTTGATTGAATTTATATACGTTTAAAATGTTGCCTTTATGTTGGGCAACTGTTTGTACAGGGTGGATTGTAGACGTAAATAGTTTGTTTGAGCACCGTGACTGAATGAGCGATTCGAGATTTTCGTGATGCACGAGAAAAGTTTATGAGCGACTGATAGAACGCGCAAATAGATATTTGTCATTCAAGGCAGAATTTCTTATGTGTTCAGATGCGAAACATGTATCCCACACCCACCCAAAATGTATTCTGTTGTTTGGATTTGCATTTTAGCTCACCTGAGCCCGGCGAAGGCTTACAAGGTGACCTTATAGTATACCAATCAGTCCGTCGTCCGTCCGTCCGTCGTCCACAATTTCAAACATCTTCTTCTCTAAAACCGCTAGGCCAATCAAAGTGAAATTTTATGTGGAGCATTCATTGGTAGGGGGAACGAAATTTTGATCGCGAAATCCGGGTCACATGACCAAGATGGCCACCACGCCCATATATGGTCCACTCAAAAATCTTCTTCTTCAGAACAGGCACGCCGATTTTCACGAAACTTGGTATGTAGCATCTGGGACTCCAGTCCATCATAGCTTGATAAAATGATGACCCTAGGATGACACTGACCTATTTTACGGCAAGGTCAATTTTGGCTTTTACATAGGGAAAAAGTGAAAACTATGGATTTTTTGAAAACTATTGCAGCCTGAGACCTGAATTGTGGTAGATGCAAACATCTAATGGAGTAGATAAAGGTATGTGAATAATTTAGGTCAAGGTCATCTCTTGACATTGGCCTGTCTGTCGTCCATACACACTTTTCAAAGATCTTCTCTGAAACCGCTTGGCCAATTAAAGTGAAATTTTATGTGGAGCATACATGGGTAGGGGGGACGAAAGTTTGGTCGCGAAATCCGGGTCACATGACCAAGATGGACGCCACGCCCATATATGGTAAAAACCAGTCGAAAATCTTCTTCTCCTGAACCGGCAGGCCGATTTTCAATGAACCACTGGACAGTATGTAGCATTTGGGAATCCAGCCCATCATAGTTTAATAAAATGATGACCCTAGGATGACCTTGGTCTATTAAACGGCAAGGTCAATTTTGGAAACATAGGTTTTTTACATGGGAAAAGGTGAAAACGATGGATATTTTGAAAACTATTGCAGCCTGAGACCTAAAAAGTGGTAGATGCAAACAACTAATAGAGTAGATGAAGGTATGTGATTTATTTAGGTCAAGGTCAATTTTGGAAACATAGGCAAACATGGAAACATGGGAAAAAGTGACAACTAGGTCTCAGGTAAGCGTTTACAGGATCAATGATCCTATGGTAACTATTGCAGCCATAGACCTGAAACATGACCAAGATGGCCGTCGTACCCATTTATGGTAAAAAAATAAAATTAAAAAAATATCACTTTGTCCAGTGACTGTACTTATTGACTCTCAGGTGATCGATCGTTGCCCTTGGGCTACTTGTTCAGATATTAGTATAGAAGTGCACGGAATTAGAATTGTTTGTCTGATTATGCGTCGTCACATTTAAGAGTACAGTAATAATGAAGGTTGGCTCAAGATCTAAAACTGTTTTAAGTTTGTTCTAGGTTGGTTGTGTGCATAGGCATGGTGACAGGAGGAGCTCTGGTGGTGCTGCATTGGTGTAAGGATAGTGGTCGTCAAGTCGATTTGTTGATTTGCATCATCAGTAAATTGCTGCCATCATATCCATAACAAAATAATCGTGTTGTTGTCTTTGAGAATGTAAAGTGTGTCGCTTTGCCTGGTTTAGCGGATGGAGTTCATGGGGGGGGGGGGGGAGCAACATTTAAATAGAATAAATCAAATGTTTTTTATTCGATTCCAGAACATAATTTCACAAAGTATGCACTTTCATTACTGTGCCATAACATGTTAACTACAATTACTCTTTGCAATACTGACCCCTTTGACCCCTAAAATCATACTACATATGTATTGTCTGGTGGTTCAAGTGTGGTGAAAATTTGAAACGAAGCGGCAAAATCTACTGAACGGGTTCAGGAGCTGCCCCCGTGGCCGAGCGGTTAAGAGCGCTGTTTCTTAATCACTCGATCATCTCACCGCTGTGATAGGTGTGGGCTCGAGCCCCGCATTAGCCACATGTAAGACAAGGCAAGTTCTGCTTGCGGGTGTGCCAGGTGGTGTTTCTCTTGGTTCTCCTGTTTCCGCCCACCTACTGATTGGCCTGTCACATATGAGCTGAAATAATCTTGAAAGGGACGTAAAACTGAATTAAAAAAAAAAAAAAAAAAAAAAAAAAAAACATTAGCGAAGATGACCAAATGATGACGGTATTACTGAATGATGAAATCATGGAATGACAGACATGCTGAAAATTACTACCCCACTGTATCTTCGTTTTTCAAAAGACTGTAATAAAGGCTAACATGCATAAACTGTCTGGCATACAAGTAACATTATGCACCACTTTTTCCAGACTAATCTGAAGTAGAACAACCGCAGACTGTTATATTAGGGAATCCCGGATTTGAGAAACATAAGATCGACGCTGGCTGTGTTGTTACTTAATATTGGATTGTACAGTGAGTCTGATGAATGTTACACCCCTATGACCGGCTTGTTTGCCTTTCTTACGCCAGGATGAGCATTTGTCAACAACACAACGGACATGTACCAGCCGGGTATCGAACACGATACCCACTGATTGCTAAGCGAACACGCTACGTCAAAGGAAGCACTGAAGTCTTGACAAAAGAAAGGAGCCGCCTCGTGGGAAAACCAACAATGTGGTTTTCGAGCAGGTCTGACACAAACCTGCCTGTACAGCTACAGAAGCAGGCTAGAAGCTTGAAATTTTGGAGTTAAGTAGAGGAGGAATTGTACTATCCGAGTAGCGAAAACAAAGGCGCTGATCAGCTTCGCGGTTACCACGAAGCTGATCTGCGCCTTTGTTTTCGCCTATGCAGATTGTTGGTTTTCCCATGGGGCGGCTCAAATCTTAGCTTTTTTAGTTATAGTTAATATGATAAAGTTAATACATGTCGTTAATATGATAATCTATCTATCTATCTATCTATCTATCTATCTATCTATCTATCTATCTATCTATCTATCTATCTATCTATCTATCTATCTTTTTTCTTTCTTTCTTTCTTTCCACAATTTATTGGCTTTACAAACCCTTGTGTTCTCTATTTCTTTCTTTTCCCCCACAGTTTATTATATTTATATATTATATACCATTCTTTCTTTATTTCCACATACCCTTGTGTCTCTTTCTTTCTTTCTTTCTTTCTTTCTTTCTTTCTTTCTTTCTATGTGTCGATAAAATAAGACACCTTTTAGTCGGGTGTGACCTAATATTTTCGATTCTGTTTTGCAAATTCACCCCAACTAGCACGTGTAAGATAACCACCAGGCTTGCACTTTTCATTAGCAATATTCTTCATCAACGAACTAGGGACTTCATGTGCCAAAATGAAGTTGCTATATTTGTAAACACAAAGTGGCAATGGTATTTGTGTCCTTACAGAAAAGTACAATGCAGTGGCGTTCAATGTAACACCAAGTTTCTTGAGACAAAGTCCAACGTACACGTCTTCAACTGCAGGTAAGAAGTCCACGCTTCGATAAACATGCAAAATTCCTCTCACATGTTTCATGGATAAAACATATCCTGGCCCATTGTAGTAATCAGGATAGGTATTGTTTGGATATTCCTCGTATGAAATGTACCATTTATGAGTCTCATTGCGAATAACAGGAGCGTTTTTCCATAGTTTGCCTAAAGAAAAGTCTTCATTTTTATGCACAAGCACGTCTAACAAGCTTGGAATGTTCACATATACATCATCATCCGCTTTCATAACAAAGCGCGCATGCGCACAATGTTTGTAGGCCCAATGAAATCCGGCAATGGTTTTCAGAGTTATGTTTTTGTATGTGTCTTGGAAATTTGCAATCACAATATCGTTATACACATCAGCTTCCTGTAACACAGTTTTGTTATATGTCTCGCCAAGTATAAAAACATACCTCATGCTGGACGTGTTGTTCTTGGAATATAAAAGCCACGAATCTCTGAGTGATTGACGTTGGGTTTTATGTTCGGTAGACGATTCAATAAACACCAATAGATCTACAGTAGCGTTTTCTTCCTTTGACGTGCATACATTTGACAAATCTCGAACGAATTTATACTCATGTCGAATTTTTCTGGTACTCTCGTTTTTGACGGTTTCAAGCTGGTGAGATCCATCTAGTTTATGGCTCCGGTTTGAGAACTTTATCGGTCGTATGAATATATCACGTACATGTGTTGTATTTGTGTACATGTATAGCGTTAAACAGATGATGAAATTCAACAAAATCAATCCGAACAACGATTTGAATTGGTGTATTTTCTTCCAAGGTGTACAAATCCTCGCAGACATGCTAAAGATAGGCTTTTATAATTTATTGTAATAACTTGATGCCTATTGTATTCAAGACTTTTCTGTTTACAAAACATGTAACTGTTAATTAATTATGCCTACCATAACATTATTTGTCATTGAACAATATTTCTGTCCATTACGAAAACTCGCCCATGCAAAATACAGAAAATTTTATCAGCATTAAAAATTGAAACTTTCATTGGAAAAAAAAAAATGATTCTTTCAACATTTTTGCTCAAAACATTGATTGTGGGTTCACGTAAGAACCACATTGGCGAGTACCCACAGTCTATGTTTTGCATCTAAAATGAGAAAAATATGTATAACCCTGTAAACCCCAGTTTTGCTATATAAACTTGGGGTATAAGTGGGTATACATTCCACGGAAATGTTTTCCCGATGTGTTACACAAATGGCCAAAGTGTAGCTGGTAGGCAATATTAATAATAATGCATGTATAATGTCACTGGTCAACTCTCGTATAAAACTGAACGCACGATTCTTATGTGAAAATGTCGTTAAATCTTTTGTCGTCAAAATATTAAGATCTAATTTGTAGTTGCCAGTAGCAGAAACGTTTGAGTTTAATAATCAAAAACGCGACATGGAAAACGTTTAAGTAGGCACTCGCGTGTTACATGTAATATCCCTTTCACTTGTATAAACTAGAGAGCTACAGTTGCAATCTAAAAAGTTGAAAGTATACACGTACTGAAAGCGAATTCCTAGAAAATGAAACATCTGCTTTATAATATATGAGCCGCCTCGTGGGAAAACCAACAATATGGTTTCCGAACAGGTCCGACTCATACCGGTCTGTACAAGCACAGAAGATGGCTAGAGGCTGAAAATTTTGGATTTAGAAAGTAGAGGAATTGTACTATCCGTGTAGCGAAAACAAAGGCGCTGATCAGCTTCGCGGTTACCGCGAAGCTGATCTGCGTCTTTGTTTTCGCATATGCAGATTGTTGGTTTTCCCATGAGGCGGCTCATATATATAAAGATACAAAAACAACAATTTTACCACTCATTCATTCACTTACAAATGTATTTCATTTAACCAATTTGCGTGTCGAATACAATTCTGGCAACACATGCATCATCTTAAAAGCTGTAAAAAAAACTAGTCAGGATGGTCTGAGCATTAAGGTTGCGCATGAGTGCATCACGTTTGACGATATATGAGCCTGTGCATGATAAAACCAACAATTTCGTTTTTTACCAGGTCCAAACCAGACTGAACAGCCACAGCATAAAGCCAGAAGCTTGAAACTTAAGATATAAGTAGAAGAGTAATATTATTATAGTACTATCCGTGTGGCGAAAAAAAGGGCGCTGATCGGCTTCGCAGTTACTGCGAAGCTGATCTGCGCCTTTGTTTTCGCCTATGCAGATTGTTGGTTTTCTCATGCAGTGGCTCATGTGCAACCATGTCGTGGCTTTATTCTTCAAATACATGCAGGGATGTTGCAATTATTACTTTCTAGTTTAAAAATTTGATGAAATGCAACAACTGTTACCTCATCATAAATGTCAAATCGAAACAAAGCCCGAGTTAGGTTATATGAGTATATACATCGCTCCAATATCATTGTTACTTAAAAGGGTATAAGTAGGCAATGATCAGGAAAGGCGTAATCAGAAAGACATTCGCAATCCAAAAACCGAGGTGGGAAAAACTACGAGTTTTGGCAGGAAAGTTCGTAGACACTTTAAAGCTATCAGAAAAAGTAATGCGGTGTTGAAGAAGTAATTTGTTAAATTTCAAGCAGCAATATCTTATGAGTATATTTTAGAAATTTAGTGCAGTTTAAAATAATACCACGCCTGATAGATTTCTCCTTGAAGGTAGGGTCGCGCGGTGCAGATGTCAAAACGTGCTAAAATGTGACGATTTTTACATTCTGGTTTTGCGGGTGAAACGGCACTGAAATTAACTATGACTTTAAAATCTTTAAATTCTGAAAGAACGTTCAAACAAAAAACATTTTCTGAATGTTTGGGTCTTGGTGGCAGTATGGTTTGATATGTGTGAATAAAATTTCAGATGCAGTCCGAAAAAATGTATGAAAAAAAAAAAAAAAAATGGTGCAATTTGACGTCGGAGAACAGCCGATAATCATAACATTTTAAATTTGAAAATCGCCAACAAAGGCGATGGAAATGATACAAACAACATAAATTTAAAGCTATCAGCTTGTCGGTTTCTAGTTTACAAGTGGCATAGTTAATTTTTGAATGCTCGATAGATCATCTAAGATGATAAACGGCGGCGGAAGGGTACTAGTCTTACTGGACCCAGACCACAATTAATTTTACTATATAGTTTAATCATTTCATTAAGCTTTTCTCCAAGTCTACTTTGCATGCCAGTACTTTTAATCAAGATTAAAATATGGGTTGACCGGCTCGTTTGGGAGGTATTTGCCAATTTCTATACATACCGGTGTCTTCGTCAAATATCCGCTTGCCTAGGAGCAACCGCATAAGGGGTGGTTCAGTTGGCAGTTAAATACCTGAAATTACCAGATATCTCCTGGCCACTAATTTAACATTTCCTGAAAGCTTAGACAACAATCTAACCAAACTGATATCAAAAGCAGCAATTCAACATGCTTTGTCAACTTTACACCCTAATAAATAGGGGAACTATTTTGTGTGTAAGTATATCCGTATCGTGTTCTACCATTCAAGGGAAGTAATTGTGTCCTGATTCCTACTGTACATGCTCAGCGCATAAACATGGTTTCATATGTTCAACCGACCGTCAGAGAACTTAGCCGCCATTTGGCACAGATCTGCATGTGACAGCTGGATACCATATAATAAAATATATACCACATCCAAGGACCCTTGCCCTTCTCCTGGTCTGTGAGGTGCACAGAAAAATTCAGTTTTACATCCCTTTCAGGATTATTTCAGCTCATATTAGACGGGCCAATCAGTAGGTGGGGCGAAAACGGGAGAACCCAAAGCAAAACCCTGGCATACCCGAAAGCAGAACTTGGTTTGTCTCACATGTGGCCACACCAGACACACTGTCTGCGGCGGTGAGATGATCGAGTGATTAAGAAACAGTGCTCTTAACCGCTCGGCCACATGGGCCGCCTGCTGGAGAAGGTAAACTCCGCGTATAAATGAAAAATTATAAAATTCGTTTGTTTAATGTTTTCAAGTTTTGGTACTGAAAATTAACTCCTGTTGTATGCCAGCCTAGTGTCTGAATATGGCAACTTTGCAATGTGCCTCGTCATGTAAATTTACTTTATGCTGATGAGCGCTTGAGATTGTATTTTGAAAATAGTTAAGATTATAAGTAAGCGCAATTTAAAGATACAGTTGTACGAGCACAAACCATTAACACAGCGAACGTGAGTTTTATTCTATTACGTTAATATTAAAATGCATGTGTGATAAGGGACTGTAAAATGTCAATTTTTAAAGAATAGCAACATTTTGATGTAGAATCCAAGTATTTATTAGAAGAACCTCACCCAGTCTTGCCCAAGACCTTGATGTGCATGTATTTGAAAAGCCTTACATTATATGAGCCGCGTCATGAGAAAACCGTATATACGCATACGCGAAAATGAAGGCGCAGATTAGCTGTGCAGCAACTACACAGACGATCAGGGCATTTGTTTTCGTTACTCGGAAAGTACAATTCCTCTTCGAATCCAAAAGTCTAAACCTCTAGTCTGTACTGTACAGGCTGGTTTGTTGTCAAAAATTTGAAAAAAAAAAAAGCCTGGCTTACTCGCGTCGCGGCTCATATATTGTTTTCTTCAGTTTGATACCATTCTGCTAGTGTTATCATTTGTCTTAACATAGTCTAGCTCATAGACCTTCTCGTACATGTATTTGAAAGTCCTTACATTCCAATGTTTTCTTCATTTTGATACCATTCTGCTAGTGCTCTTTCTTGTTTTGAAATAGTCTAGCTTCAATACCTTGATATACATGTATTTGAAAATCCTTGCATTCTATATATTGTTCCATTTTGATACAATTCTGCTAGTGTTCTTCTTTGTTTTGATACATATGTATCTCCAGCCAGTCAGAAACATTTCTATCTTGGAGGCAAGGCAAATAATAAAATTCAATAAATTTTAAAATTGTATGAAAAAATAAATTAATAAAAAAGAAATGATATTGAGACAAGTTGCTAGGCTACACCTCATTGAATTCAAACTTTGATAACAAATAATGCAAACGCCATCAGTAACCTACAGTTATACCAAGATAAATGAGATACTCAGGGTTAGTAAAATGAAATGGGCACAGCAAAAATGAGCAATAGCGTTTTTAAAGTTTCCGCCATTTGTATCACTGCTATATGTACATTGAGCCACCACATTGCTCAGTGCAGATGGAAACACTCTTCTCACAGATAAAGAAGCTATCTTGGAAAGGTGGGCAGAACACTTCAATAGTGTGCTTAATCGACCATCAAGCATCAATCAGGATGCAATCGACAGACTTCCACAGATAGAGTGCATTGTCCTGTTAGATGAATTTCCTACCGTTACGGAAACAAGAAAAGCAGTTCAACAAATATCATCTGGCAAAGCCCCAGGTGCAGATGCAATTCGTGCCGAAGTTTACAAGGCTGGGGGGCTACCCATGGCAGAGAAACTGACAGAGTTGTTTCACTGTATGTGGAGGAAGGAGGCTATCCCACAAGAATTTAAGGATGCACCCATAATCCACCTATACAAGCGGAAAGGAAATCCTCAAGTCTGTGACAATCACAGAGGCATCTCCCTCCTATCAATTGCTGGGAAGATACTTGCAAAAATTCTATTGAATCGTCTGAATGCTCATCTTGATCAGACGGGACTTATCCCAGAAAGTCAATGTGGATTCAGAAAAGACAGAGGGACAATAGACATGATCTTCACAGCAAGACAGCTTCAGGAGAAATGCCAAGAACAGAATGTAGATCTATACATGACGTTTGTTGACCTCACCAAAGCTTTTGACACTGTTAGTCGTGATGGACTCTTGAAAATCATGGCCAAGTTTGGCTGTCCACCCAGATTCATAGCTATGGTGCGGCAGTTTCATGATGGCATGCAGGCACGTGTGCAAAATGATGGAGAGTTCTCTGAACCATTTGAAGTAACAAATGGGGTCAAACAAGGCTGTGTTCTGGCACCAACACTGTTCAGCATGATGTTTTCTGCCATGCTTATAGCGGAGCTGCTTGGTGAGCAAATTTGAGGGAATACTTCAGTTGATGATACAAGCATGAAATTTACACCATATGTTCTCCAAATGATGCAGATTCTAAAATGATTCCTGGCCACTTCGAATTCGGCCATTTTCATGATGGCCGCCAAAAACAAAATGGCCGACATATTTAAGAGGGTTGGTGTAGATGATCATAGAACAACAATTTTGATTTCAAATTACAGCTACGGCATTGCCCTTTTGTATAAAGTTAAAAAATGCAAAAAAAGCGTATTTGCATATTCATGAATATTAATGAATTTCTCCATTTTAGCTAAAATCAGTAGCAAAAAATCTTGGAAATTGACAATGTCCCATGCTTTGTCAGTTTTAAATGTCACAACTAATGTATAAACCAGATTGGGCCTTTTGTTCAACTTTATAATAGTTTTCAATAGGTATCCAGCTGAGCAATAGAATTTTCATTAATATTCATGATTTTTAAGAAAATGATACATCTATTCAGTTTCGACTTTTTAACAGAATTTTGGACAATTATCGACAGTTTCGGCGACATTTATTGTGTTTATTGTGTGTTAGAAACGAAATAGATCCGCGCTCGTGATTTGATCTTCTTTACAACTGACCTCCAAACAGTGAATTATTGCTCATTTATTCACTGATAGAGCTGATCTAAATCTTGCAAAAATACCCACACAACGCTGCATATGATAGTATATATGGAAGCCATTCTTCTTTAATTATTAAACATGAACAAATCAAACAGTTCGAACATGCTCTCTATCGCATGGTGTCTACACAAATGATAGCAAACACAGACTTCCCGACCCTCAATATGAAAAGTTTGTGAAGGACATGGCAAGCAAACAGAAGCCCTCGTTTAATGAGCCCGTCGCAAAGAACAAGCTTCCTCTTTTCAGTAGGAAAGTTTAACCTGACCAATCATTGAAAGATGGCTGTCGACTATTTTCGAGGCTATTGATCTCATGCCAAATCGTAGGAATTTTTACGATATGAAAATCAAAACTGTCCTCTGTCATATCACAAAATGGCATGTTGTACTCCTGAACAAAGTCAGGGACAGCTTCTTGACAACCTTGTTCAAGGAACAAGTACAACTGATGAACAGCCAAATGCAGACACTGTGATTATTGATGTGACAGCCCTGATTAACGCGGAGTCCACCGGAGAAGCAAAGTCTTTGATGATTATGCCACTGAGCTGATCGTACCTCATATTGAATCCTATGCCCTATGCTCAGAAACACTCCAGAGTTGGTATTGCTTTTATACTTATCGCCACGATAGTTTAAATGGCGAGTCCTGACAGAAACTAGGATCATGAGTTCGTGGAAAAGTAATTGTTAACAGCAGACCTCCAAACAACTTCCTTAGATGTGATGAAAAAAACTAAAAAAATATACTTGCACAGATAATAGTGTCAAAAGGAGATACAATTGTTTGCAATATAGAAATCAACAGATAATAATGAAACTAAGGTCCTTTAAGAGTAGTAAACATATTAATGAGAAAGGGGATGGACAAAACCATGGTTTGGGCTACTTAAGCCTCGTCAAAGACCCTTTACGATTTGACAACATGAAATAATTATTAATAAGTACTTTTGCTTCATTTAACTGAGTAGTAGGTACAAAGACTAAAATTATCCAAATGGGGCCAACTATATTAAATAATGGTCAGAAAATGTATCTAAACCAATAATAATTTCTTGATTTCTCAGAATGTCCTCGCTGATCTCAAAAGACCAAAAGAGAAATATAATCTATACTATTGATGATTTTAGGGCCGCCATGACATAACACCAGCTGCAATTATAGAAAACAACAATTACAACTATGATCCTACAAGAGTAATGAACATACTTATGTGAAAGGGGGTGGACATTTAGGGCCGCCATACGGCACAACACCAGCTGCAGTAATAGCAAACAACAATTAAAAATATGATCCTTCAAGAGTAGTGAAGATATTAATGAGAAAGTGTGTGTACCAAAACATGGTTTTGGCTACTTAAGCCTCGTCATTGACCCTTTAGATTTGACAACATGAAGCCCTATGGAATTACTGTAAATTTGCACTTTTAAACAGTTGCCTGAACAACAGTTGCCATCTCTGAATTTGGGCTGGACAAAGCAGAATAACATATGCGTTCCTAAATGGACAACACTACTGTCAGGAGTTACAAAAGTGTGGTTGTATAAAGTTATAATGTATGTGTAATGCAACCGTTCAGGCCTTTCATGCGCAAAAATGTGTCCATGTACTTTGTAGCTGTCAAGAAGACCCAATAAATCTTACAGTTGTGAACAACTCTCGTATTGACAGCAGCCATTTAAATGTATATGCTGGGCAATTGGCTTTGATATATTTATTGCAAAGCCAGTTCAGTTTAATTTAAATAAGCTGTACTGAAAGTAAATATTCTTAATGCGTTAATTTGCATAACTAATGGTTATTGGTTTAGTATAGAAGCAAACAGTATTTTATTTTTGTATTTTATTTCTCGAGTCCTTTATTTTAGTATTTTATTTTGAGTCAAAATATGTTATTTAATATAATCTCCGTTCCTATATTTCTTGAATTCCCATTGCTTTCTCTTTTAAATTATAAGGACAATATGTCATTAATATTCATGACTTTATTTATAATTAGCAACTAAGCTCTTATGGACATTGGAATAAAGGACAGTAACAGAGTTTTAATTGTGTATGAGTCATTCTTTGTATAAAATATTGAATGATTTTGTACTGCACTGCGTGATAAACGCTAAAATTTGAAGACACATTGAGTAATTTCAAATGAATATTCATAAATATGCAAATAAGATTTAATGTAATCATGCTAATTAAATTTATTACAAAGTGAAATTTACGTTACATATTTCATTTGACATTCAAGCAGAGTCCATGGTTGAATAATGTGTTTTTTTATTTTTCGCAATATTCATGATTTTGGAGGCAAAAAATAGAACTCATTAATATTCATAAATATGCAAATGAGGCAACTTGTTAATTTGGATATAAGATAAAAGGGCGATGATTATGCTTAATTTGATACAAAGATGTATGTTCTGTGCCAAATAGAACCAGAGATATGATCAATTTACTACACAGACCCCTTACAGAAGTGCCGGCCATCTTGGATTTTGGCGGCCATCTTGAAAATGACCGAATTTCACGTGGCCAGGAATCATTTTTGAATGTGTGTCATGTAAAGAACATATGGTGAAAATTTCATGCTTGTATCATCAACTGAAGTATTTCCTCACTTAGCAGCTCCACTATTATGGATGCTTTTCAGGACAGTGACACTGGTTTTCCAATCAGGTACCGTTTTGATGGCAACATATTCAACCTCAGAAGGTTGCAAGCCAAAACTAAGGTCCAGACTGATGTGCTAGATGAGCTCCTCTATGCAGATGATATGGACAAGAATGCCAACACAGAGGCAAAAATGCAAAGAGCCATGGATCAAGTCTCACAGTCATGTGATAACTATGATCTCACAATCAGCACAAAAAAGACAGAGGTTGTACACCAACCAGCCCCCGGAAAACCATATAATGAACCAACCATCACTGTGAATGGGCAAAAACTGAAAGCTGTTGACAAGTTCACCTACCTGGGAAGCACTCTCTCCAGAGTAGTGCATATTGATGATGAGATCACTGCCAGAATTGCAAAAGCTAGTGTGGCATTCGGAAGACTCCGTGCAAATGTCTGGGAGCGAAATGGAATCAAGCTTGACACCAAGCTGAAAGTCTACAAGGCTGTGGTACTGTCAACCCTCTTGTATGCATGTGAGACCTGGACAGTATACCAACGCCATGCAAAGAGACTTAACCATTTCCACTTAAGCTGTTTGAGAAAGTTGTTAAAAATCAAGTGGCAGGACAAGATTCCAGACACAGAGGTCCTGAGGAAAGCAGGGAATCGATGCAAAGCATGCATACAGTCTTAAAGCTAGCACAGCTAAGATGGACTGGCCATGTTATAAGAATGCCTGATGCGCGACTTCCAAAGAAAGTTTTCTATGGAGAACTACAGGAGGGAAAGCGCTCTCAAGGTGGCCAGAAGAAACGCTACAAAGACACCCTCAAAGCCTCTCTGAAGGATTTCGAAATACCAATGGGGTCCTGGGAACAGACTGCACAGGAGCGATCAAAGTGGCGAGGTCTCATCAACAAAGGAGCAGCTCTCTATGAAAAGAAGAGAATCTGTGAAGCTGAAAGAAAGCGAAGAGAGCGCAAAGCCAAAACAAATGTGCCACCAGCAGACTCTATGACATTGACTTGCTCTACTTGCAACCGACAGTTTAGAGCCAGAATTGGCCTAGTCAGCCATCAAAGAACTCACCAACACACATCAGCACTATTCAAGAAATAATGATGGTCTTTCTCATTAGTGAGAGACGAACTATCATATGTACACACATTAAAGTTTTTGTAATATTTGTTCGGAATCAGAAAGGACCCCCTTTTGTCATTACCTTTGATAATGGCGACCACATTACTCGTTCTCGCCGCCATCATCAGCGCAGCTTGTGGACAGACGAAGTATTGCTGTGCGCCTGATCAGTGGGAGAGCAAGAACACGTTTCTGCAGGGTAAAGTGGATCATGGTCAAGTGTTTGTTATTCAGGTAACTGTCTAGGGGTGCTTATAGAGATCCCGTTCAACATAGTTAGCCCTAGATAGCATGAGACTTAATAACTTGTCGTTCAAAGACATATTGTTTTTGAATCGATCGAGTTAATGTTTGTGCTATTCTGCGTTTTTTTTGCGTCTTCATATATTTGTGGTCAGAGTCCTGTAAATGTGTGACCACGTTTGAGGTTTTTGGCTCTGCTACATAACTATAAAATGGTACTAGTTGCGACCTTGCATGACGCTCAGTATTATAGGTCTAGCACTGGAAAAATGCATGCCATGTTGGTGACTAATTTTCACCATGACTTAATACATGTAAAGGCAAACCGACCACCAGGGAAGAAGTTGAAAACATGCTTTTTGTTTTCTATAGCATAGGTGTTGTATTACCAGTATGTTCTTTGAACAAAAATAAAATTTTGATCCCTATCTGGTATCAAACTTTGAGTAGTATAGTATAGTTTTTTTTTATTTCATTTTATTATTCTAATAAATTATACATTCACGCTTATAAATATATGTTACCGCACACATATCAAATACCATACACATATTATATTCACAGGGTAACGAGTCCCTGTCAGTTGACTTCACCAATCAGATGATCAACACGGACTCCAATATCAGTACCAGCACGGGCGTTACTATGAGACTCAGGGTTCTGATACATTTTAAAGATGTAAGTAAACCATCACTTTGACAAACTACCCAGCAGGCACATGACGTCATTCTGACGCCATGTGCCCACTGGGTAAAGGGCTTTGTAAATGTCTCACTGGCATTATCGATTCTTACTCTCGACAAATATTTTGGAACTGAAAAAGAGCAGTCAGTCTGCTTAACTTCAATGCCGAAAATAAGACGTCAACGCCTTATTTTAACGTCGAGTATACTATTAGATTTTGAACGAAAAACATATCTGCACTTATTCAATCTTAGATTGTCACAACAAATATAAACTTTCAATTGATCAAATTAAACGTCACCTGTCACTTACTGCCCAGTCAAAATATGACAAAAATCCAGGACAACCAAATGTATGTTGCTCTTATTGTGAATACATATTATATTAATCAAAGTTATATGACAGTTTGTCTTGGATGATAATCAGGGGCGGGGCGAAGCGAATCGCGTTTGGTCAATTTCCATTTGTTTGATTTGGGGTTCTTTCGCAAATTGACACTGGACATTGTATAGTTTGACTGACAGGTGGGTTTGGTCCGCTAGAAGAAAATAGTTATTTCCGTTTTTATTTTTAATAGAAGAAACAATATATCATCCAGGGAGGAGGATGTCGAGCTTCCCCTGTGACGTCACTGCCCCCTAATTGTATACCAGGTACCTGCAGTCAAGTTTTAAATTTATCAATTTGTTGTTCGTACATGTAAGTGAATCTTAAGCAAAAAAAATCGACTCTTTCAGTTCCATATTTCTTAGAAAGTTTTTACTATTGTATTAGAAAATAACTTCCCAGTGACCAAAACTAAACCGATATATCACGCAGATGCCTTATCAACATGCATCTTTAAAGGTCTACTCAGCATCGTCATTAAAAAGTCGATAATTTAAAAATATATGTAAAAATATGTAAATTATCTCGATAGCTTTTAAATCATATATTTTATTTTGGTCAACGGGTTTTTGGCTTATAAACAGTTCCCATAACGTTGGAACTATGATTGCACGTGATTCTCGTGCAATTTGTGATTTTCGCGTTTTTGAGAATAAGAAGGACCTACTTTCACAAGTCATCATGCCTGTTCATACCTCTTACATCCTCATTGAAAATGCCACCTAATTGGTTTAAATTATTCCTCAGCAGGTATCGTCTAAATTTTGCATTTCGCGACGCTTCTGACATTTGTCAAAGAGTCAGCCGTAATGAACATCGGTTTGAATAGGAATGATGGATAAAATGAATGATGAAGTATCGACAGTTTTCTAACACAGTGAACCAAATAGTGTCATGTGTTAAGATAACCCGGTTTAATGGTAACTTTTCATTGACGTTATGTACATGTTCATGTATATAATTCATATACATGTAATAAACCTTCATGCTATACAGTGAACTATATATAATATAATATACTGAGATAGGGCAAGAGCATTGCGAATACGCCGTACATACATTAAACAGTCAGATAATATATAGAGATTATTATAAGACAGTTTTCATATCGTACCTCGTATCAACCCGAGAATCTCGTATCAGCCCGAAAGTCGAGGGTTGATACATGGGTACGATATGAAAATTGTCATATCGTAATCTTTTTATCATATATTTTAATTCATGACCTTTCTTTCTTTCTTTCTTTCTTTCTTTCTTTCTTTCTTTCTTTCTTTCTTTCTTAAGTTTTCTTTTATTTTTATTTTATTAATTCAATTTGACATACCGTAAAAGCGTGCTGTAGAGCGCATACTATTTCCGCATTAGCACAAATCAAAAATTCGTCTCGACATGACAAAATACTGTTGCCTGTGATATTAAACCACAATCCAAACAAATCTAACATGCCAGCGGTACACTTAAGAAATGAATTTCATTTTTCTGGTGTTCATGGAGCTATGAACCGCAGTGGGTCGCGTGCAAAGTGAATGAACCCCGAAGGGGTTCATGTAAGCTTTGCTAGCGACCCCGCAGTGTCGCGTGCAAAGTGAATGAACCCCGAGGGGGTTCATGTAAGCTTTGCCTACTTGTACCTTTTGCTAGCGACCCACTGCGGTTCATAGCTCCATGAACAACAGAAAAATTAAACTCATTGCTTATATTTACATTCATTTCTCTCTATCGCTCGTTGAAAAATCACCAAGGCGGTCACGTTTACCAGCAAACAGAGAATCTACACACAGTGTGTGTTCAAACAGCGGATCGGCGTCGACGTTTACAACGTCCAATTAGATTGGCGAGATTCATGTTTTTTGACGTTAAGTTTGGATTACGTCACGTCGCGAGACACAATGTTGTTCGTGGAAGTATGAACACAGATGAACATCTAATGGTTCATCTAAGGAGGTTTTAGAAAAATGTAAATATTACCTAATGAACGCAATACAATAGGGGCCGAGTGCTCTGAATATAATTTAATTAGCCAATCATTTGGTGATATGGCTTTTTCTCCCAAGGGAATGATATGGGTTTTATCAATTTTCTGCGATACCCGAACGTAACTCTTGTCTGTATCGCATATGCAAACAGAACATATTTTGTAGTAAATATATGATAAAAAGTTTTATTTTAACCCATCACAGATTCTGCTGTAAAGATCGACAAAGCATACTATGGCACAAATACCACCAAGCTAGACGTTGATATTTATCAGTTTACGCTCGGACCAAACACCAACTTTGCCAATATAGGGCCTGGTTGTATCCCAGTAATGGTTGGGACATATGGCTCACAAAATAATGGTGATCTCTCTCTCTCTCTCTCTCTCTCTCTCTCTCTCTCTCTCTCTCTCTCTCGTTAAAGAAATGAATCTAAATGATATTTGCAAGTAAGTTATTTAAATGTCACAATTACAAACATACTATCAAAAGGTTTAGCAACAAGATATTATCTATGGGCATAGTTTAACGTTTTTCAAGAGACAATTTAGCAATTCTTATATACAGCAAAAGAACTTGATACAATATAATACAATACAATATAATACAATACAATACAATACAATACAATACAATACAACAATACAATACAATACAATACAAATGATTAAGTGAACTCTCATGTCACAGAAAACATACTGTACAATGTACATGTATAATGCAAACATGTTACTGTATGGGTGTAACCTCACGAATATGTTATTGGGTATGGTCTTTTGACTTAGGCAAAAACTAAAGTTATATAGTTAAAAGATTTAACTTACATGTTTTCCGTTAGAAAATAAGAATGAAATACGAGTTTATCTAATTCACGGGATTGGACAAAATACAGTTAGCTGATTTCTAATGGTAAATTTGTGACAGCAGTCTAGGCTTAGCTGACTGAGTTCGAGTTTTCTATAATCCCCCTACTTGAACAGATGGATTAGCCGACCAAGCGAAGATACAAATATTAAAGTTGCAGCCTATACAGTAACCTATTTGCCCAATTATACATCTAAACTCAAAGTGCGGATCTTCGTAAGAGCAATGAGAGACTATTTTAATTTACAACTGTGCCGATTCTTCCCGTGTTCAACTAGTATGGTAATGAACATATACAGTGCGCAATTTAATTGATTTGGAAAGTAAACATGCCATGCAATATTTCTGCTTTAGTATACTGTAGTTACACGATCCATGAAATAAATTTGTTACACCATTTTCGGCGCCTAAATGTCAAACCAGCAAGAAGGTTAGTTAATTTTTAATATCTGAGACTTTTGCTACTTGTACGACTCAGTTGACCAATGCTATACTATGTTTTTCAGTTTCTGCAGTATCTGAGAAGACGTATACTAACTTCTCCGTGGGTATAAAAGATCCCTCCGTGTTTGTTATACCAGACATTTGCAAACATTCACAAGTCAGAGGACCGGTATTATGTTTTTATAACGGCTGAGTGTTATAGTGTTATAACTCCATTTTTCTAAATCTCGAGAAAATTGAGGTCAAAAGATTGAGACCCTGGAATAAGGTCAAGATGTGCATGTTTTAATATCTAAATGAGCTTAATTTAAAAAATTAGTAGTTAATTTGAAAAATTAGTAGTTAAAATGAAGTAATTTTGGACCAACGGGGAATTTTTTGTTTGGACAAAGAACATTTTGCACAAAAATGTCCTTGTTTCTTCATGACCCGGTGATAGGTCACTTTGTTGATCCAGATTCTATAGCAAGCAATGCAGCGTTTAATTATGTTTACAAATGCAATAAAAATGTATAATCATTATCCAAATTACATGTACGACTTCAAGGCTACTAATCACAACTATGTTTGTCTGAATCTACCTAAAATGTCTTAACTGTAGGCAATCTAGATAGTATATAATAAGTCTTATACCGAATGGGACCAATAACACCATGTGACACAAAATATATCGTGGCTGAATCACTCTAAACGCAGTCACCATCGGTTGAAATCGAGATAGAACAGTATCATGACAAAAGTATTACCTTTTGAAACTGAACAGCTCATGAATGCCCACACAAAATTGCAATTATTCATTTTTGTGGGATCAAAAATGTCGATTCGCCAAACCATTTTTATTTTCATTAGCTTTGCAACTTTTTAGAGAAGCCCATGATAGAGTTTTATCGAAATTGGAGACGGGCATCGTTTTTGTGAGAAAAACAACAACAAAACAACAACACTGAAATCAACAATCCCCCCAACATCTTCTTAAAGACGTGTTTCACCAAATTATGATTGGAATGTGGCTTTCATGACCTCGCCAATATGAAAATAAAAAAAAAAACCCAGAGGACCAATTGTCCTGTAAACGCTCACCTGAGATCTGCTTCATATACCAATAAACATATTTGAATATTATTGGATTTAACCCCAGTGCAGGGGCAGATGAAGCCCTTGGGCCATTTTCTTTTTTCAGAATAATCAATATTCCGTCCATTTGCCAATTTCCTGCTGATTTTCACCTTCAAATAAAAACAGATGAGCCCCTGGGGTCCATTTTTCTTTTCAGAATCATTAACTTTCAGTCCTACTGCCCATTTCCTGCAAGACTTTCACTTAAAATGGCATTTTAAAAGTGTTCCCCATTCAAATGCATTGACGACCTATGTTGACCTTGCCATAAAATAGGTCAAGGTCACCACAAGGTCATGTTTTATATATACATTGTAGTACTTGAGTCATCCATACTTCATGCAAAGTTTCATTGAAATCGGTTCACCTGTTCTGGAGAAGAAGATATTTTAAGGGTTTTTACCATATATGGGCATGGCGGCCATCTTGGTCATGTGACCTGGATTATTTATATACATATTGGTTCCCACTTCCTATAGATGCTTCATATAACATTTGGCTTTGATTGGCCAAGTGGTTTCAGAGAAAAAAATCTTTGAAAAGTGTGTATGGACGACAGACCGGCCAAGGTCAAGAGATGACCTTGACCTAAATTAATCATATACCTTCATCTAATCCATTAGTTGTTTGCATCTACCACTTTTCAGATCTCAGGCTGCAATAGTTTTCAAAAAATAGCTAATTATCACTTTTCCCATTATAAGTCTATGGATACTTAAAGTTACCATAGCAATTAGAGTTCTTATCCGACTGGAATAAAAACACAAATTATGTAGAGGCTACTGTCAGGAACATGTATACAAAGTACAGGATTCATCCACTTGACAGTTTCTGAGGAGGAGATGTTTGAATGTTTCAAAATTTTGCCCTGTATGGGGCCCCAGCAAACCAATCAAAATAAAGGATTAGGACAAAACTCGCAAGAAACGTCAAACACTACTCAATAAACATTTCTGCAAAAACAAAATTCAAATGTCTGCAGTTTGAGCGGAAAAATTGCCGATTTCCACTTTTCCCATTATAAGTCTATGGAAACTTCAAGTTGCCATAGCAACCAGATTTCTTATCCGCCTGGAATAAAAACACAAATTATGTAGAGGCCACTGTCAGGAACATGTATACTAAGTATAGGCTTCATCCCCTTGACAGTTTCTGAGAAGAAGATTTTTGAATGTTTTTCGAAATTTTTCCCTATATGGGGCCCCTGCAACCAATCAAAATGAAGGATTAGGACAAAAGTCACATGAAACGTAGAGGACTACTCAATAAACATTTCTGCAAAAACAAAGTTCAAATATCTCCAACAAGACAACAAAAACTGGCAATTTTCACTTTTTTTCCATTATAAGTCTATGGAAAGCATAAGTTGCCATAGCAACCAGAGTCCTTATCCGATCAAAACAAAAAACACAATTATTCTTTCCCCCTACCTGTAGATGGTGTATGTGTAATATGAGAACAATCGGCCCAGCGGTTTCAGAGAAGAAGATCTATGAAATTGTGGACGACGGACGGACGCCGGACGGACGCCGGAGCATAGCTATACTATAAGCTCACCTATGAGCCTTCGGCTCAGGTGAGCTAAAAAAAAAAACAAAGAAAAAATCACTAAAAATGACGCTTTTAAAAACTGTAAAGCTCTATAGCAATTTTTAATTGTGGGTTTTCGGCTCAGAATGGTGATGCCTTACTTTTTATGGACGTCATACACCTGTGAAGTCTGTAAATGAAAGATTAATAGGCAACTATTATCATTACGCAGGGTGGACCGGGGTAAGATAACGAGGGTGAGATAAGAATTTCTCACATGGGGTAAAACGTAGGATTTTTCTATCTGGTGTGCAAGAAAATGAGTATATAGGTACCCTCGCATGACGAACACAAACGTGACGTCGTATGGCCGGAAATATTATGAAATTCAACAAATATTTAAAGGACAGACCAATTTAAGTATCTTGCAAGTTTAAAGTGTTTAGCAACGACTCCAGTTATTCAACAATACATGCAGTTTGCGTTTTTTTTTTTTTGTTTTTTTTTTGTAAATACTGTAAACATTAATTCTGCTTTGACTACAGTTGAATAAAGCAAACAGCACAGATACCGAAGCCCCCTTTTTAGTCGTATATCTTTCTTTATAATGCAACAACCCTATACATCGGCCTAATAAAGGTGGGTTCATAAATAGAAGCTTTATTTAGCTACTGACCGAATAAAGGCCATCTCTACTGACCAAATAAAGACCGCGTTGCAATTTTGTTTAACGCAACGAAAAGGAGCGCGCCAGTGACGTCAAATTTAGTCACGTTTTGTGACGTCAATCTCCGCCATTGTTATGCAACGTTACGTCGATGAAATAATGGACAAGAAAAAAATAATTTATCAACAAAATGTACTGCTATGGTGGCGAATTTTGAGGAGTCGTTCTGCGGAGTGACTGCTGAGCTGTTGACTAAATAAACAAAATGGCGGAAAGCAAATCTCGTCACATCGGGTGAGTTTTTTCTCGAAATTTGTCGGTATTCGTTGCATTATAAAGTGAATAACTACCCCGTGACCAAAAATAAACCGATTTATCACGCTCGGACCGTAAGCAGATGAAAGGGCTCGCTAAAAGCTCGCCCTTTCATCTGCTTACTAATCCTCACGTGATAAATCGGTTTATTTTTGGTCACGGGGTAGTTATTTACTATATGTCAAATGGATTGGTTTCATCTAAAATTTATGATAAACGCGATGACTTTGATTTTGATATAGCAAATTTTCCGTTTTTATGGATGGTGACGTTCCTCGCCGTGCTTCTTATAGTGTATACATTTCGCAACTTATTAGGTTTGCTAGAGTCTGCCATCATGTTGCGGACTTCAACGCGCGAAAATAAATTTAACGGCTTATTTTCTCCAGCAGGGCTATCAGTATCATGAACTTCGAAAACATTTTCTAAATTTTATCGCAGACACTATGAATTGATTTCCAAATCTAATGTTTGGCTAAAGACCCTTTTATGCGAGGGCCTTTCGGAACCAGAATTTTATGGTGACTTGGTTTACAAATTTAAGAAACTTATAGGAAGGAATGATTTTTCTTTTCAATACAGAAAAATCATTACATGTTACAGACGTAAAGGATATAACTAAAATGTTATGCAAGTCTGCATGCTTAGTTTTTAACCCAATCATGGATAATAACTATGCTGCCTTCTTTAATTGCATGCCGGTGGGTCGGGCGTCAGACTCTATGATGGCCCCGACGTAAAGCTATTCTTTTTAGTTGGTTGGGACCGGAGCTTCTTGTCTGTTGCTTTGCCCACCGGGGTTCAACTTGTGTTTTTCTTTTGCTCCGGAGCTAGTAAGTTATTTTGCGCCCAGGGATCTACATCGTCGGGCAGCTTACTGAATCTGTGTGTCCTCGTTTTCGATTCGTCCTGGTGTTTTCATTATTTGTTTGTCCATGATGATACATTGACTAGCTAGAGATTCACCACGAGGACCGAACAACTACATGTAACTGAATGTTGTGAACCACTGCAGAAACTGAGGGTGAGGTTAGGGATCTGTAAAATCGATTTAAGCCCGCCAGTTATTTTAAATTACTGATCGTTCCAAGGCGATACTTCTGTGGTGGTTCTTATTGTTTTTGTCTTGGTGTTTAGATTTTTTTGCTGTTGGCACCTTATGTATGTTTTCATTTTGTTTGTTAAGTTTAGGTAACTGAGAGAGAAAATAGCTGCACATTCGGCTTACGATATGTTTTCATGGTATTAGTACCTGATTGTTAATTTAGATCTTTCCCACCTCGGTGTTTGGGGTGGAAATCATTTTCTGATTAAGTATTTTCCTGATCGTTGCCTATTTGTAGCTTTTTATGAGATAGAAAAAATAAAGGTAGGCAACGATCAGGACTGTTGTGAACCACTTGAGTTTACCGGTGTTACATTGTGAATGACTTGAGGTTACCGGTGTTACATTGTTGATTTTCCTACGGGGTGGTTTATTGTACAAGTATATTTTTGTTAAATGTATGTCTGTATTTTAATTTGTTTAATAGAGGGCCTCGTGGAAGATTGGCAATGCCAAACGAGCTACCCTCTATAAATAAAGACTTTCACTTCACTTCACTTCACTTCAGGAAATAGCGCAATCAGAAAGAAATTCCCACTTCAAAAACCGAGGTGGGAAAAACTTAATTAACAATCGGGTACTTATACTAAGAAAATATATTGCGAGCCGAATGGGCAGCCATAAAATTTTTTTCGTAGCGTATAAAAATAAATCAGCTACGAGAGGTGCGCAGCTTGTACCCATCGGAATTCCAAATCTAATATAAATATTATCCGGGAGGTAGGATAAGGCATCGCACATATTCTGACATGACCAAAGAGAATACCAACTTTGGTCAGAGGAAGTGAAAAAACCTTTCTGTCATTACATGCCAAATAAAGTGAACCATAGTTTTTAATGCCCTTTCGGAGGTCCACTCTCTCAAATCCAGAAGTTTTTCTTTAATAAGATTATGTGGCAATGTCGTATACAGAGTAGAAAATCATATTTGGACAAGCTTGTCGCACGGAACCCTCTACTTTTCAATTTACTGAGCACCTCGCCAGAATTTTTTATTGACCAAAACCAATTTTTATTTGAAGTTCCATACACTTGTCTCACAATATCTTATGACTTGAGATTTGATAGCAGTAAGACAGGAAGCTAATAATTTAGAAAGTTCAGAAGTAGCACAAGAGCTAGAATTTGCAATAAGTCATTTCACACTGAATCCATCGGTATACAGCTGTATAGCTAACACTCAATATTTTCAAACTAATGGAGACAAAACACTAAAACACTCAGCCGACGAATATATGTTTCTATAGAATTTACCCGGGCTACATTTCAAACAAAAGTAGAAAAAGAAAATATTACTTATGTTAAAGTCTTGCTTAGCGATCGCTCGCAGAAAGATGGCTCTTAGAAGCCAATGACTGGTGAACATATCAGCACAGTGTGTCGGATTCATTTCGAAAACTTGCCCATGTAATATACAGATTTTTCTAAATTTGTAAAAATTGAAAATTTTTAACGGACTTTTGTTGATATTTTTCTTATTTTGCTAAAAGCATAGATTACGTTACAACCGCCTCGACTAGGCGGTTCTAATGAGTAACCACAATCTATGTTTTGGAGCAAAAATAAGAAAGATAGGTATACCCCTACATACCCCAGTTTTGCTATATAAAAGTGGGGTTCAATGGGGTATACTTTTCATGGACATGTTTTCCTGGTGTCACCGACGGCTGTAGTCGTTTTGACGGGTACATGTATACCAGTTTGATCCGGTTTATACTCGTAAGTTCTAAAAGGGGCGTAAGTGTATTGTATATCTGGTTTATCAACGTAAAATCGTTTCCAGTGTTATACACTGTATGGTATGCGCATGTATTGATAAATACACATGTAATATGTTTTAAGCGAATTCATTTATAAATAAATAACTCAATAAATTATATACTGGCTCCTTTGTTTCGAGCAGGTCTCTAACAAACATATACACCTACTCAACAAAGGAAGTTTTGGCGGTAGGTGAATAAGTTTCCCGCCGTTTATTATACACCGGTGTATAATATCCGGCGGGAAACTTATACACCGGTCTCTAATATCAGGCGGGAAACTTATCAGTCCTCCTGTAGATATACGTTGTTATTTTTATATTAGACTCAATAAAAGGTAAGTACATTATGTAATGGGTCAGATGCACCGCAAAAATAATGTTTTCGCCGTGTTCAAAGACATTAAATATTTCCAAGGCTGGTTGGAAGCTTTTTCAGCAAATCGTGGTTAAGAATCTTTCTATCGTTAAATGCATTTTCTTCCTACAGAGTATTTAAAATCCTTTGCTGTGAAAGAAAAGAAAAGAAATTTCCGGTTTCATTTATTTACAATTCCCCCAAAAGTTATATTAAACGAATCGTCGCATACATTTGTGTGAAAATAGCTCTTGCTCCCTGGTTCCATTGTTAGTAGAAGGTTAGGGTTAGTGTGAGTTGAATGAGAAACCTGGCAGTAGGAACGGACTTCACACAGTTATTTTTGACCAGCTGTTTTCCCCCAAAACAGCCGGGCATCAAATGGTCCTCTGTCTTTCAAGCAAGGAGATTAGCCCTTGACAGATCCATATACACTAGCTCATCAATTTAAGCACATTATGTAGTTATGTAAAATCATACTTAGATGGTATTGAATTATTTGCGTTTATCATAGAAGCAATACGTTTAACGACGTTTAAAAGGGAAATTACTGTGAAGGCTCTATTTGTTCATGATAACACGAGGAAATGTAAATATCGTGCACAGTTAGTTACCTCGTTAAGTCCGTGGGATAGATTGGCTAATATGCCATGTCAAGAGAAAAGAAAGTTAAGCGAAATATAATTGGTCTAAATATGCTGCGCAAGGTTTGGCCAACAGGCTTGCAGTCTTAAGATTAATAGCAGTTGTTATAACGAAACAAAGCGGCCAGTATATAAGTCAGTTAGAGTATGTCGGAATCGGTCAATACGAAAATTATAGACCCGGCACGTAAACTTAAAGCCTCCCTCGCTGCGCTCGGTGCTTTAAGTTCACGTGCCGGGTCTATAATTTTCGTATTGACCTCTCCTCCATACTCTAACTATTACATAAATGCTTGGTAGTGAGATATTGTTTTGAGAAATATTGCAGTAAAGGGTTTTTATATTATTGGCGAAAACAACAGGTTTATTACCATGATATTTGAGTTATTATGTACAGGGGTCCATTTCCGAATCGGTAACAACGTTCATAGCTGCTTCTCAAATTATATGCATAACTGAGATTCTTACATGTAACTCAAAACGAGGCTTAGTGAGTACAGATGTAAACAATGGCTGAGGCAGCAAGTAAAACACCTAGCAGAAAGCCAAAGAATTCAAAAAAACATTGTTGTGTGCCACTCTGCAGTTCTAATAGCAGTTATGATGCAGCCCTATCATTTCATCATTTTCCTTCTGGAAAAAATACTGAAAGAAGGAAGCAATGACTGATAAAGATAAGGAGAGACGAAGGGCCTCTTTTCAAGGTAAGCCTGTCTTAAATAATGTTTACATGTAATCATTTCAATTAAATAATACAAATGTGCACTAACCTTGCCAGCTTTATTATAATCATTTTTGTATTCCAACATATAAAATCTCAAATTCTGATTTAAATCATGTTTACATCTAGTAAGAGGTCAACATTCTGTGTCATTCATGTACCGTATGCAATCTAGTAAAGCAACCTGCAATGTAAATATTTTACAAAAAAAAGAAAAAAAAGCTACAAAATATAAATGGGGCTAAAGTACATTTTCTAATTTTACAGATAACAAGTTCCACAATTGTTTGCTCAAAGCACTTCAAAAAGGAAGACTTTAAATGGACACCAGTCAATAAAACCCTGAAGAAGGTTGCGGTATCCTCGGTGTTTGACTGGTCAGAACAAAAGACTCCAAGAAGGTTGATTTCAAGGAAGGTTCTCGCTGAATCAACTGATGAAACATCACAAAGGTAGATATTTTGTATATCGAAGTTGCTTAATCTAAATACATGTACGACTGACCATAATACATTTTAATGCAGATTCTACTTGATCTTAATATGACCAAAATACAGTTTAATGCAGTGTCTATGAAACATGCCGTATAGTATGAGCATATACCGGCAATTCATAAAGCATAAATATGCTGTGATAAAAAGGAAAAAAAAGCAAAAAGAAATATTTTTCATTTTACATTTTAGCACTCATGAAGAAGTTGAATACCAGGCCGAAGCAATTCCAGAACCAATGGACCTAGACAGTCAGCAAGGAGAGTTGAAAAAGAAAGAATTGCAGCACTTGAAGCCGAGCTGGAGCAAGAGAGACAAAAAAGCGAAAAATTACAAAATCAGTTGACAATGGAACGATTTGGTGTGGCAAGATTTACACATGATAAGACACTAATTGCTTTCTACACAGGGTTTGCCACCTATTCAATTTTTCTGTCATTTTATGAGTGTATAGAACCAACAGCAAGAAACATGCAAAGCATGCATTATCAAGCCAGTGATACAATAAGTTTGTCCGGTAGAAAAAGATGCATGCTGCTGATTGATGAACTGTTCTTATTCTTATGTCGACTCAGAGCAGGATTACTAGAGCAAGATCTGGCAGTAAGATTTAATTGTTCTCTACCAACCATCAGTCGCAAGATAGTCACTTGGGCAAATTTTCTGTATTTTAGCTTAGGGAGAATTCCAATTTGGCTATCAAAAGAAACCATCAAAAGGTATATGCCAGACTGCTTCAAAGAGGTTTATCCCAATACTAGAGTGATCATTGATTGTACCGAAATTAGAACACAGCAGCCATCGTCTTTAGTTCTAAATTCTCAATTGTACTCTCAAAGGTACTCAAACATTCAAATGCTTAATAGGTATTGCTCCTCATGGCGCCGTCACATTTGTTTCTTCTCTTTATACGGGTTGTATGTCTGATGTGGAGATAACAAAACTGTCTGGCATATTAGATTTACTAGAACCGGGAGATGATGTCATGGCAGACAAGGGGTTTACCTTGAGGAAAATGCTTGAAGACAGGGGTGTTAAACTAAACATCCCTCCATTTCTTAGCAGTAAAAGGCAATTTACTCCAGAAGAGGTGAGGGAAACAGAGCAGATTGCTAAGCTGAGGATTCATATTGAACGTTTGAATAGACGAGTGAAAGAAAACCATTTGTTTGACACTCCTATCCCTTTGACTCTCGCGGGGACAGCAAATCAGTTATGGACAGTAGCTTGTCTTCTAGCCATCTTTAAAGGTCCCCTTGTTCGGTCATGGTCAAAAGTTCAGTAATTAAGTAAAGTGAGTAAGAAAAAGATTTATATATACAACATTCTCATTTATGTGTTTTATAGTGAAAAAACATTGTACATGTAATATGTAAATCTAAAATGAAGCAGAATAGCCCTTGTAAATGTCTTAGGTTCGGTCAGTGTATACTTACACAGCCCAATTGTTAAAGGTTTTGGGCACAGAAAAACATTTTACATTTGTTGCTGATCACATTTCAATTATTGCATGAGTTGTTCTTGTGCGTACAATATCATATACTATGAGCAATGTTCATGATACAATGTCACAATTTAAAGAAAATGACCGAAATAGAATATGTCTACTTTGTCTTTAACTGCATTCCATAGATCACGGTTCAGATATATTGTTTCTGAGTGATGGTCATTGGGACACCATACAAAGAAGTCACACCAGTCCAAGCCGGTAACTGCCAATTGAGCTTACACTTGGTAATAATAATTGTGGTTCCGCTTTAGTTTCATTGTTCCTGTTTCATCTCTTACAAGGTAAGGAACCTCAAGGACACTTGACACCTGGGGACACTTAATCTCTAAGAGTCCAAACGCTGGGAACCGTTCAGGATTATAAACCTTTCTGTCTGGGCGTGCAGCAATCCATGGAGACCATAAGCTAATAACCACTCCACATGGATAGAGATTTACTTTGTGTTGAAGTGACTCAGCGTAGGCTTTGGCAGCAACGGGTTCAAGAGCTAGACCTTGTCTCATCGCAGTCGTCATGACATGTCTGGTGCTTTGTAGCCGCTGAACAAGAGGACCTTCTTCTTTTCTTCTTTTAAAAATTTCTCCTATGTTCGAAGCTGTTATCCTGTTTCGTCGAATTTTGTACCAGAGGGCTGTTTGGCTCTGTAGCCTTGTTTCTTCTTCAAATCTTTGGATTTCTTTCATTGTGACGGAAAGTCCCTCAAGTTTAACTGCTTGTTCTGATGTCAAAACAGCATTGTAGTTGTTCATCATGACATTGGCCGCTGGTAGCTCCTGAAACCCAATCCCATCAAAGACGTTGAGGATACAATTATCCTCTAGTCGTTGCTGGTAGCTTAAGATAGAGCCATGGGGAACTGGTCCAAATTTGCTTGCTACATATCTTATATTGCTCTCTTGTATAGCAGGAATTACAAGAAAATCCGGCGATGCTTCAATCAGCTTTGGGTACATTTCATTCCAGTTTATTGGCTGGCCTCTGACTGGGTTGTACAGCGTTGACTTAATTGTTCTTGGCACATCATCAATGTTTTGTGCCTTGGTCTTGGAATGCCCAGAGACTATCATGTCTTGCACAGCTTTCCCATGAATGCTCAATCCTCTGGGAACATGCCAAGTTTGTGGTTGTGAAGTTTTTGCAATGTCTACAGGAATAGCTTTCAAACCTTGTAGTTTGTATTTGGCAAACTGGTACAGAACTCCTGTAGTATGTCCACAAGCGCCTGTGAGTCCTATCTTGCATGTGCAATTACTGCTTGTGACACTGGGTTGGCCATCCTTAGTTATCAAGCTGACCTGCAAAATAAATGTAGACCTTAATGTTTTGCAATTTTTATATATGCATGTTTAGTTATATAAAAATGTTGATCTAGGAGACATTTTTGTGTATATTGTTTTAAAACGTTGCTAGCCAAGAAATGCTAATTGCACGCATTCTGTGAGTTGGTGTTAGACCAAATATACAATAATGTTGTGTAATATTATTCTTGTTTAAAGTAACTGTTCATGAACACATTTATTATAATTTTACGTTTTCTAGACATTAAAAGAAAGATATTTACCTTCACTCTGTGTGGCTCTTCATTCTTTCTAAATGATCTGTAGCATCTTCCAGTTAGTTCACACCCATCTGACAGTGGCACAACTAGAAAAATAACAGGGTCGTTTATTAGAACGAATACTTCATAAGCTAAAGTTTCTGCCTAATCATTTGTAAACACATGTGGTTTTTATCATTGCCACTTTCAGGAGGTTTATAAAACAAACAAATTATTTGTTTATCTGTATGTTAAATCTGCAGTGTTTATATGGGGGAAGTTACTTGAACTAGGAATATCAGGGTACCTCTCCCCAAAGATTGTTATTTCTTGGCCTAATGGTTCTACAAGGTTATCAGCACAAATAATCAGGCTCTTAACAGCATGCATTTCATTCATAAAATGGATATGATGAGATTACTACGATTTGCTTGTAAAGTTAAGCAGAATGAAACTATGGTAAAAATAAAATGGTATAACTCACCTTGCAAGTCATGTACAAATGATTCAAAAAAATACATGAATCCTCTGCTAATTGGTTTACCACCTGAAGAAGCTTTTAGTGATTTAAAATAGGATTCTACAAATGAGAAGGACATAAATGGAACCAAACTGAGATCTCTTTTGCTGTAAGTAGCCATGATATCTCTACAGACGCTGCATCAGCTGTTATCGGGTTTACTCACTAAGCCTCACTTTGGATTATCTACTTAATATTCATGAGGAATATTAAGAAAGGACTATTGTATTTGCTGTTTCGGAATGTTACCTTTGAGGAACTTTTCCTTCTAGCACTAAATAGCATAAAATATAGCGGTGACTAGGCGTGGTCTGGTGGTGACCTCCGTTCTAACCCCGATATTTGTCGTTCCAGATTCCTAACATTCATCGACGAGTAATATTTTAATGAGATACGTGGATTTGTGGAGGAAAAAGGGACTACCAGATATGAATATGATATAATGAATGTATAAGGAAAGAAACATAAGGCACTACTGAGAATCTTGTGGTATTGTATACATACAAACCGATAAATGATCGGTGACCCACATTGCAATTGATAACGAAGCTGAGGTTAGATTTTCGAGTTTTCTCCTACAGCGTTTCTTCTACTGACTGATAGATAGGTGCAGTCAATGCATTAATTGAAGGAAAGTAACATTAGAAATCCCGGTTATTTCGTTTTCGCAAACACTTCAATGTTATTGTGTTGGAAGTACTATATGTTCATGGGCGGAAGTGTTTGCGATAACAAAATAACCTGGATTCCTTATGCTACTTTTATTTAATAAATGTTCAATTTCTGCATTGACTGCACCTATCTATCAGTCAATAGAGTAAACGCTATATGAGAATACTCGAATTTCTCATTTCAACTTCGGGCAGAATTTCATTCCGTACCACGTGTTTCTCAGCTGTGATAAGCAATCAAGTTTATTTCATTTCCGCAAACACTTCAGAAAAATGAACATATAATGGCACTCATTACTTTCTTCACAATTACATTGAAATGTTTACGAAAACGAAATAATCAGGATTTCTTCTGTTACTTTCTTTCAATAGTGTCTACGATAAAATTTAGAAAAGGTTTTTCGAAGTTTATGATGCCGATAGCCCTGTTGGAGAAGTTTGGCCGTTAAAGATTTATTTCGAGCGTTGAAGTCTGTAACATGATTGCAGACTCTAGCAAACCTAATAAGTTGCGAAATGTATACACCAAAAGAAGCACGACGAGGAACATCACCATCCAAAAACGGAAAATTTACTATATCAAAATCAAAGTCATCGCGCTTATCATAAATTTTAGAAGAAACAAATCCATTTGCAACAGAAAGATGTAGATCTAAAAAGGGGGCTTCGGTATCCGAGATATTGGCTTTGTTCAACTGTAGTTCAGATGGATAAATTTGATTGACCATACCTTCAAAATAAGGGTTGTCAATGTTCAAAAAGTCATCGAGGAAAAGCCTCGATAACATCAGCTTGATTATCATGGTTAAGTGAATCCATGAAATCTCTTTCGTAGCAGTAAAAGCCTATGTTTCCAAAATTGACCTTGCTGTAAAACAGGTCAAGGTCATCCTACGGTCATCATTTTATCAAACTATGATGGGCTGTAGTCCAAAATGCCGGTTCAGGAGAAGAAGATATTTGGGTGGTTTTTACCATATATGGGCGTGGCGGCCATCTTGGTCATGTGACCTGGATTTCGCGATCAAACTTTCGTTACCCCTACCCATGGATGCTGCACATAAAATTTCACTTTAATTGGCCCAGCGGTTTCAGAGAAGAAGATTTTTGAAAAGTGTGTATGGACGACAGACAGTCCAAGGTCAAGAGATGACCTTGACCTATATTAATCACATACCTTCATCTACTCCATTAGTTGTTTGCATCTGCCACTTTTCGGGTCTCAGGCTGCAATAGTTTAAAAAAATCCATACTTTTCACTTTTTCCCATGTAAAAGCCTATATTTCCAAAATTGACCTTGCCGTAAAATAGGTCAAGGTCATCCCAGGGTCATCATTTGCGCAAACTATGATGGGCAGGAGTCCCTGATGCTACATACCAAGTTTCGTGGAAATCGGCCCGCCGGTTCTGGAGAAGAAGATTTTTGAGTGGTTTTTACCATACATGTATATGGGCGTGGCGGCCATCTTGGTCATGTGATCAAGTTCTCGCAAACAAACTTTCGTTCCCCTACCCATGGATGCTCCACACAAAATTTGGCTTTCATCGACCAAGCGGTTTCAGAGAAGACGATCTTTGAAATTGTGGACGACGGACGACGGACGGACAGACGGACGCCGGACTGATTGGTATACTATAAGCTCACCTTGTGAGCCTTCGGCTCAGGTGAGCTAAAAAATATCAAAATTTTTCAGCTGACAATTTTCAATTTTTTAAGCCCCAAAAATCTCTGTTTATTGCCTGGGCAAGTTTTCGTAATGCACATAATACATGTAGAAATTCCAGGAATTGCTACCTCCCAACCAAGACACCAGGCGGGAAAGAAATAATAACATAAAACATAATCAAATTTAAACATCACGTATTAAAAGCAAGATTACTTGCTCTTTTCCAAACTTTACATGGTTAGCATCGACCTATACAAAGATGACGAGCATAACAGAGACATCAGGAAAAAATGGCCATGAAAAGTATCTGCATTGGTCACATGTGAGACAGGCCAAGTTCTGCTTGCGGGTGTGCCGGCTGGTTTCCTCTTCGCCCACCTACTGATTAGCCCGTCTCATATGAGCTGAAATAATTTTGAAAGAGATATAAAACTGAATTAGAAAAAAATAATGAAAAGAATACCTCATACCCCGCTTTTATATAGTAAAACTGGGGTTTGCAGGGATATACCTATTGTTTCTTATTTTTAATCCAATTTTGGAACAATCAATGTTTTAAACAAAAGTATTAATTATATAATTATCTTTTTTTTTTCAATTAAATTTTCAATTTTTACAACTGAAAACAAATCTCTGTATATTGCATGGACAAGTTTTCGTAATGTAAAAAGAACAGAAATATAAATTTAAACAGAAGTGCCTTGGAACGGTCAGTTAAGATTGTGTACGACTGTGTCGCAGTTAATTTGTCTAGACAGAAATTCGTCGACACGCAGTCGACCTCATTATATACAACGAATTAACACAATAACTCTTTCTGCGACGGACAACTTAACGACTTGTTACAGTGCAAACCAAGTGTAGAAAAGTACAAAAATATAGATTCAATCTTCAGACTGGCAAATGGTGATTGCTAACTGGAAAAAGACCAAAGGGATAAAGCGGTGCATACGTGATTATTATCATTGTTTTTTTTTTCATTACGAAAACTTGCCCATGCAATATACAGAGATTTTTTTCGGTTGTAAAAAATGAAAATTTCGTCAGAAAAATCTTGATGTTTTTCTTATTTTTGCTCAAAACATAGATTGTGGGTACACGGTGTAATGTATACCCCCTTGAACCCCATTTTTATATAGCAAAACTGGGGTATGCAGGGGTATACCTATTTTTCTTATTTTTGCTCCAAAACATAGATTGTGGGTACAAGTTAGAACCGCCTCGCCGAGGCGGTTCTAACGAGTACCCACAATCTATGTTTTGGAGCAAAAATAAGAAAAATAGGTATACCCCTGCAAACCCCAGTTTTGCTATATAAAAGTGGGGTTTAAGGGGGTATCAATTGCACGGACATGTTTTCCTGATGTTTTTTACTTCTCAACCCACATACTGTTAAAGGGAACAACGGACTGTAAAGCTGAATGAAGTCAATACAATACAAGAACATTATTTCAGTTCACTTTTACATGGCATCATAAAAAGTCAGGACGAGGCACATCAGACTGACCATTACGAAAACATGTCCATGTAATATACAGAGATTTTTAAAGTTGTAAAAAATGAAAATTTTCTGTAGAAAAATGTCAATATTTTTCTTATTTTTGCTCAAAACATAGATTGTGGGTACACGTTTGAACCGCCTCGGCGAGGCGGTTCTAACGAGTACCCACAATCTATGTTTTGGAGCAAAAATAAGAAAAATAGGTATACCCCTGCATACCCCAGTTTTGCTATATAATAGTGGGGTATAAGGGGGTATTCATTACACGGACATGTTTTCGTGATGGGAAAACTCTCCGATGTTTTAGTCAGACGGCAATCAATAATCAACCTAGACAGTAGCGTGACTTTTCAGTGACTTCCATCACTTCCCTCTGACATTGCTCAGTAAAATATAAGCTCTTCTAAATAACACTTTTGAAGAAACAAAACACAAAGTCAGCTGCCAAAACTGATCGCAATTGAATTACCTTTATGCGCACAAATATACTGAAAACCAAAAAGCTTGCACCACCCTGTGTTTGGTATTTTTATGATTCACTAGAATTATTGTCATTTCTAACATTGATATTGGTTAATCATAATATCAAATCTTTGACTTTGCAAATAAAACATTCTGAATTTCAGAGAACATTTTGTTTTTACAAAATTTTGAATATTGGCATATTCGGAAAATTAACCGAAAGTGTTTTTTTTTTTTTTTTTTTTTTTTTTTTTTTTTTTTTTTTTTAAATTTCCTTTAAACAGACAAGAATACTTGTTCAATACAATGATTTGTCAAAAATAAGCAAATTGTCCTAGTACAGGAAGGAATGGTGGAGTTTTAAAACAAAATCAAAATGCATCAAATAAAGCACAAGCTTTACGATGTTTGCTTGGACACTTTGTTTTGTTCCTAACAAATTGTTTTGGACAAGTTATTAAATCTCAGATCAGTATAATGGCACATGGAACCTGTAAAATGACTATATGGTAGTTGTATAATCAAAATTATAAATGTTGCATACAAAACCGAAAGTACAGCAAACGGGATTTGACTTCTGTTAATGAAATTCACCAAAAACTGTCATGTGGGCATGTGCTTATCTGTCGTAACCTTTGAATGCATATTTGTATGTATTCTTTGCTGTTTAAAAGACATTTTCAAGACCATCGTTCAATTTTCCGAAATATGCCTATTTTCATTTTTTATAAACTACAAATTCTCTAAAATGCAAAATGTTTGGTTGTTTTTATCATACTGATATTATGCAAATCACATGTAAAACGAAAAGGTTTTTAGTTTTGAATAATTTTCAGTGGAAATCATTTTCTTTCTCCACATTATGAAAACTTGCCAGTGCAATAAACAGAGAATTTTCGAGCTTTAAAATCTGAAAATTTTCAGGTGAAAAAGTTTGATATTTTTCTTATTTTAGCTCAAAACATAGATTGTGGGTACAAGTTAGAACCGCCTCGCCGAGGCGGTTCTAACGAGTACCCACAATCTATGTTTTGGAGCAAAAATAAGAAAAATAGGTATACCCCTGCATACCCCAGTTTTGCTATATAAAAATGGGGTTCAAGGGGGTATACATTACACGGACATGTTTTCGTGATGAAAAATGCAATCATTTCCTCTTTTGACCCCCAACAGTTTTCATTTCATCAACATTCTTGAATTTACTGCAAAGTCAAAGGTTTGATATTAGAATTAACAACAACAACAACAACAACAAAAAAAAAAAAAAAAAAAGAAAAAGAAAAAAAAAATTAATAAAAAAAAAAAAAAAAAAAAAAAAAAAAAATAATAATAATAATGCTAATAATAAAAAAAAACATAATTCTAGTTTATGATAGAATTTACCAAAACAGGGTGGTGCAAGACTTATTATTTTCAGTATTAAACTAAAAATTGAGATCAAAGCCCAACATTTGTTAACCATTCCTAATAGTATCTAATTAAAGCTTGTTTCTTCTAGCTCCCCCCTTTCTACGTGCATGTCCAAAATATGCAAGCATTAATAAACAATCTGGCAGAATTTATTTAGCAAGTGGTGGCGCATATATGTATCCGTAGAAATATCTTTTATTATATAATTGTCATAGAGAAAGGTACAAGTAGGCACAGATTAGGAAAAAGGCGCAATCAGAAAAAGATTCCCACTCTAAAACCGAGATGGGAAAAACTTAATTAACAATCAGGTAATTATACCATGAAAACATATCGTAAGCCGAATGGGCAGCTATTTTCCAATAGGTGGCCACTCAGTTACCTAAACTTAACTAAAACTATGCAAACATACTTAAGGCGCCAACAGCACAATTATTTTTTAAACACCGAGACATAAAACGAAAGAACCACCACAGAAGTATCGCCTTGGAACTATCAGTAATATAAAATTACTGACGGGCTTAAATCGATTTTACCGGTACCTGACCTCACCCTCAGCTTCTGCAGTGGTTCATAACTTTTAGTGAGTTCTTAGGTCCTCGTGGTGAATCTCTAATTAGTCAATGAATCATCAAGAACAAACAGATAAATCATGATACACATCCTGATGAATCAAAAACGAGGATTCAACAGATTCAGTAAGCTGCCCGACGATGGAGATCCCTGGGCGCCCAATAACTTACTGACTCTGGAGCAAAAGAAAAACACCAGTTGGACCCCGGTGGGCCAAGCAACAGAAAAGAAGCTCCGGCTCCAACCAACTAAAATGAATAGCTTTAAGTCGGGGCCATCATAGAGTCTGACGCCCGACTCATCGGCGTGCAATTCAAGAAGGCAGCATAGTTATCATCCATGATTGGGTTAAAAACTAAGCATGTAGACTGTCGCATAACATTCAAGTTATAAACCTATACGTCTGTAACGTGTAATGATTTTTTTCTGAACTGAAAAGAAAAATCATTCCTTCCTATAGGTTTCTTATTCATAAATTTGTAAACCAAGTCACCATAAACTTTTGGTTCCGAAAGGCCCTCACCTAAAAGCGTCTTTAACCCAACATTATATTTGGAAATCAATTCATAGTGTCTACGATAAAATGTAGAAAATGCTTTTCGAAGTTTATGATACCGACAACCCTGTTGGAGAAGTTTGTTTCTTTGCTTGTACTTTAAAAACAAACCAGCAACAGAAAGGTGCTACATCAGATGGCTAACACAGTTAAACTTCATATAGGACTTACTAAACTTTAAACGTTAGCTAAAGGTGTTGGCCTCTAGCCGCCAACCAAGGATAAAACCCCGATGACTGACTTCACGGAATGAGGGAATACATACCTATGTGGTATCTATGATAAAAATAATAAAGTATGCATGTTCATGTTCTCTCCTACAACTGGATATCAGAATACTTATCGCAACGCTTTATTACGATTAGAGAGAGAGAGAGAGAGAGAGAGAGAGAGAGAGAGAGACAGAGAGAGAGATTTTCCTCTTAAATCCTCTAAACACGAGAAAAAGCACGCATACAACTTAGTCAGATATAAAGATAAGATTTACGGGCTTCAAAAGAGGGAAAATATAAGGCTGCAAAATGATTAAATCTTTTCATAAAAAAGCTTATCATTTTGAAATGAATATTGCTGTATATTGTTTTGCAAGAAATTTATTTGTTCTGATGAATGTTTTATTATGGTTTATTAATAAATTGATACACTGCAAATGAGCGGGTTATTCAAAAACAGGTATTCGAGCTTACAGCTAGGTCCGACACAAATCAAATGCAGCGGCTAGATTAAAGACTTGAAATTCGCGCCACTATTGTCTTAGACACATTTTTTACATTCAAACTGCTACGCATGATCGTTGCTTGAGAATAAAAATAAACTGAGATCCTTTAAGAGCAGTGAGCATATTAATGAGAAAATGGATGGGCCATACCGCGGTTTCGACTACAAATGTCTCTTCAGTGACCCTCTAGATTTGGCAAAATGGAGCCAAAGAGAAAGTTTATGGACAAAATAGCTAGATGGATGCGTGAAATTGAAACGGAATTGCAAAGCAGACAACACTCTGGCCTAACTGCGACTTTAACTCATATAAGCCTGGCGTCCCTTTTGTGGAACATTGGCAAACAGAATAGCCCCAGATGTGACGCCGCAGAACGCGGCGTCCCATCTGGGGCTATTCTGTTTGCTTAGAGAATTTTCATCGAAAATTGAATAAAATTTAAAAATCACTCCTGATGCCCCTAAAATGAAAGTGGACTCATCCAATTGATAATGATGGGAGAATCCATTCGTTAGATATGGGTTAAACAAAGTAACATGACGCGTGTGTAATTATATACCATCGGATGACTTTGCAAATTAATCAAGGATTATGAAAATTATATGATTTATTCCTCAATAGAGATTTATTTTTATGAAGCTTTATTACAGATAAATCAAAGCCAGCCCCAAAGAGCATCGGTTCGCAGCTATTGGAAAGTGGAATACCGTTTAATCAGCCAGCTCAGTCACAAGGACTATGATTTGTTTTCGATTTTGAACATACCAAATTATAAATGCTTAAAGCAACAAGTTATTATGTCAAGTTGCATATTCATAAGACTGTACAAATAACATTTTAATAGCTCTGTCATGTTCCATCAGGAAAACTCGTCCGTGAAATATATACCGCCTCATATCCCACTTTTATCTACAAAATTGAGGTTTGTAGGGGTATACCTAGTTTTCTTATTTTTGATCCAAAACATAGATTGTGGCTAATCGTGTACCCACATTCAATGTATTGAAAAAAGCATTTAAAATATCAAAATTTTTCGAATAAATATTTTAGTTATTAGAGATGAAAGAAATTGCTCTGTATTTTCATGGACAAGTTTTCGTAATGTAATCAACATTTGATTTAATGTGTTTCCTGCATATATTACATGTCATCACGCTGCATCATTAAACACATCTATCTGAGCAGCGCCATGGGTGTGGTGGGGACGCTGATAATTTCCACATTATTTGGTTTTATGACAGGACAGTCAGGTATTGTTTGAAATCTGTCATATATGTTTCTATCCACGTCTATCCATTTTAAATCAACAAGAGAACATTGAAGCCAAAAATAACACTGCTTTGTTAAAAACCTTTGACTTTTCTTTTCTTCTCTAAACTTGCTCTTCGAATCAGTACATAAGCATGTTTGTTAATTTGGTTATTTCACGTCTTTATGTTGCATGGGCAAGTTTTCGTAATGGGCTCGATTTTTTTAAATAAATAAACAATAACATGGAACTTGCACAGCCAGAACCAAAGTCCCATTCTACCCACAAGCAGCGTACATCAATTCATATCACATTTTGGGATACATACGTTTATTTTTTATATACTCGTATTTACATTTCTGATGCAAAGATTTAATGGATCTAAAGAACTGAAATGCGGTTTATAGTTCCATAAAGAACATTGCGTCACGCGACGTCACATGATCCAAAGTGACGTCAAAACCCATGACTCTCAGAAAAGTGATTGGCCGTTGTTAAAGTCATGAAGTCATCGATGTCGTTCTGCTGTTTGAACACACACAGTGTGTAAATTCTTTATTTGCTTGTAAATGTGATCGCCTTGATATTTTTTACAACAAACGATGAGGAGAAATGAATGTACAAAAAAGTAATGACTTCAATTTTTCTGAGGTTCATGGAATAATGGACCGCAGTGGGTCGCTAGCAAAGCTTACATGAAAACCTTCAGGGTTTATACACTTCACGCACGTGAACCACTGCTATTCATAGTTTTCCATGAACATCACAAAATGAGTATCAATGCAAACGTTTAGCATAATTATATGTCTGAAATAAGGAAGCCACGTCACTCTGGTAAAACTTACCTCAGTGAATAAATGAGCCGCCTCGTGAGAAAATCAATGTGGTTTCCGACCAGGTCTGACATAAACCAGCCTCTCCAAGCACAGAAAAGTGCTAGATGCTTGAAATTTTGGATATAAGTAGAAGAGGGATTGTACTATCCGTTTAGCGAAAAGAAAGGCGCTGATCAGCTTCGCGGTTACCGCGAAGCTGATCTGCGCCTTTGTTTTCGCATTATGCAGATTGTTGGTTTTCTCATGAGGCGGCTCAAATATGTTGACGCAATCGTCCATATTCGATGCCATGGTTACAGCGGAAACGATCAGGGATTTTTCGGATTCAAAATTGGCAGTTATTTAGATACTGAATGACAAAAGATAAGGCTACTGCTTTAAGAGTGTGATTTTCGACACATCTTTAAAACCCTTTATAAAGCACTCACATTCTATATTATAAAACGACACTCAATAAAATCTTAAGTCCACAGATAGAATAATAATAAGATATAGACATTATTATCCTGTCATTTGAGATGTAGACATTAGACATCTTATGCGAAAAACTTATTTTCAAAGTGTTTAACGCTGCAATTTTGTTATACATTCTAAACATTTTTGTTATTTCCTGAAATGACAGAGTTTGACTTCGGCTCTCATTTTTTGTATGTAACAGGTTGTTCCAACATACGCTTCCTTGATCTGGGTGTGAATGTTGTACAGACGTTAAGTATGGGATGCAGAATTCAGATTTAAGAAATACGGCTTATTATCAAAATAATGCATATTACAGCACATAGATTTTAAAAATCTGAGACAATATTTTCATATGTTCTTTGCTACGGTATACTACGACATGCTTTCTTTCTAAATCCATGAATCATCAAGAAAACATGTCCGTGTAATGTATATCTCCTTATACTCCACTTTTACATAGCAAAATTGGGGTATTCAGGGGTATACCTATTTTTCTTATCTTTGCTCCAAAACATAGATTTTGGGTACTCGTTAGAACCGCCTCGGCGAGGCGGTTCTAACGTGTACCCACAATCTATGTTTTGAGCAAAAATAAGAAAAATATCAAAAATTTTCTACTGAAAATTTTCCATTTTTACAAATTAAAAAATCTCTGTATATTGCATGGGCATTTTAGTAGTGTTTGAATCTGTTTGTTTTTGAAATATTTTGAGGACATCTGAACTTCACTACATATATCAACACGCACCTAAATAGCCGCTTTATCTCCCACTTCATTTAAACATATTTATTTCATCTGATAACACATAATACAAACATGAATATACACAATCAAATAGGATCAGAACGGAAGCAATACTGCTTATTTAGTTCCCCTCCTTCAACAACAAAAAAAAGATATAATAATATGGATGGATACAAGTTGTGATATTAATCTTGAAGTCAACAATGTATGGTATGCTAAATTATATAATAGAATGTTTGATCGTTCTTCTATACAGACGTATTGCATATGTGGATACGTTAGGATATCAGGCTGAAAATTATTTAAATCAATATGAGAAAAAGAGGATAGTATAAAGTTAAATAAAGAACGATATCAAATCTTTCATTTTTCCCATTATAAGTCTATGTAAAGCATAAATTGCCATAGCAACCAGAGTTCTTATAAGGCACACGTTATGTATAGGCTTATGTCATGTGTACAAAGTGCAGCCTTGATCCCTCAAACAGTTTCGAAGGAGAAGATGGTTTGAGTATTTGTCGAAATTTTCCCTTTATTGGGCCCCAGCAAACCATTAAAATTCAGACAAAGTCATCTTAGACGTAACAGACTACTCAATAAACATTATTGCAAAAACAAAATTCAAACATCTCCAAGAAAACATTTAAAAATTTGCAATGTTAACTTTGTCTTATTATAAGTCTATGTGAAGCATAAGTTACCATAGTAACCAGAATCCTTATCCAATCGAAACAAAATCACAATTATTCTTTCCCCCACCTGTAGATGATATGAGTAATATGAAGACAATCGGCTTTACGACGTCAGCCGTTTGAAAATATTGACGGACGGAGCCGAGGGGGGAATGTCAGACAACTCGGACCCAAGTCAATTCGGACCCAAAATTTCCAGGACGACTCGTATCAAACCTCTTCGGACCCAAAACAAATCGGACCCATACTGACTGACGATATCATAAATGCATGAATGTCAATGTTGTAGAAACAAACGAGCCGCCTCGTGTGAAAACTAACGATGTGGTTTCTGAACAGATCCGACACAAACCGGGCTATACAAGCACAGGAGATTGACAGAAGGTTGAAATTTTGGATTTAGAAAGTAGAGGAATTGCAGTATCCGTGTAGCGTAAACAAAGGCGCTGATCAGCTTCGCGTCCTTTGTTTTCGCATATGAAGATTGTTGGTTTTCTCATAATGCGGCTCATATGTTAGTACCAAAACAGTTAGTATGACTTTGTGTCTTAATTTAATAAAGTTTACACACCATACCCTAGAATCCAAAATCCTGTATCTCGCGTATTTAGCATTGGAGGTGACATCTCCTGCTATAGTTGGTTTGAATGCATTTTTGGCTAGTCCTAACCTTCCCTAAGAAGGATTGGGTGGGCTGCTCTGGAAATTTTTTTTGGCACGATAGTCTAATCAGGCGATGTTGTATGGTACTGCTATGCAATAAGCTTTAAATCTAATAAACAGACAACTACATACCTTTCCATTATCCAGTCATTTTCCCTGTCTGTATGACTTGCTTTTATATTTAAACAATTTTAGAAACTATTGATTTGATTATGAAACACCTGTATTGCTAAAACATATTTCTGTATTAATATTTTTACCTCTTAACATGTAAAATTATCCCTACCACCTTAATAATATGCATGTATGCGATTTTAATATTAATCTTCATATGGTTAGTTTGTTTTTAACAATCTATCCTCTTTAACATGCTTAAACAATAGCCTGAAAAGCAATAAAACTGTTTACTAAACTGTATGGACCTATACTTAAGGTTATTGCGCTGGCTCCCAAGCCAGTGCTATTTGTGGTTGGTTTGAGCAAGGGTTATGGGGCACAATTAATCGATTCTTCATTGCTATAAGCGGCTTTGATTTGAGCAGCTACTTCCATTTCTGGTTCAATACATGCGAAATCATTTTGTCAAAACATGAACTATATCTAAAACTGCATCTTAACATGTTTTTTGTCTTGAAATGACTGACTTTAATTAAATTTGATGATAAAAATTGAGGAACTATTTTTTCATTAAGACTATATCGAAAGGGTGGTCGGCTTCGAAAGAAATCAATAAAAAAACTTCTATAAAACCACGATACAAAAAGTTATGTTGCAAAATTTGATTTAAATCATTTTTATAAATACGACAGATATAATGTTATTTTATATAACTGCACCATTTTTACTTTTTTCCATTTTTTTCGCTGCGTGTGTAAAAACCATCGCAGACAGTCCTTTCGATTTTTCAACGTTGCTTTAGAACTTTTTGCGTGCTTATACATAATTATGACTTATCTGACCTTGATTCCGTAGCTTAATCGTCTACTATAATCTATAATTAGATGACCGTGTTAGAGTAAAACCTAGATTATCTCTTATGGTTTGTCGAATTTCGTGGGCTTTTTGTAAAGTACATGTACATGTAGATATTGATCATAGGTACATTCTAGATGTTTCGCGAAACCTGGGGAATTGGAATCCCATTTTGTTTTTCAGTGTTAACAGAATCGGACTTGCTATTTTGTTTCAGTCGCTAAAACATAGATTCCTTTTTTTTCTTTTTTGGTGTATTTTTCGAGCGACTTGATTGGGGATCAAAGATCAGGTAAATCTAGCACAGCTTAACATTAGTAGATCTACGGATACTTTCCCTTGTGCAGACTGATAATTATACAAAATGCGTTTTGAAAGAAGCTAAGTTTGTTTATCTGTGTACCCATATCAAATAAAAACGTGGCGGGATTTTAAGTGACAAACACGTTATGGGATATTTTATGTCACTGATCATTCCAAGGCGATACTTCTGTTGTGGTTCTAATTATTTTGTGTTTTGGAGTCGAATTTTTGTGCTGTTTGAGACTTAAGTTCATATTTTTAGTTCAGTTCGGGTAACTGAGTGGCCGCCTATTGGGGAATAGCTGCTCACTCGGCTTACGATATGTTTTTTGATATAAGTACCTAAGTGTCATTTCAAGTTTTTCCCACCCCTCGGTTTATAGAGTGGGAATTTCTTTTTGATCGTGCCATTTCCTGATAATTGCCTACTTGTACTTTTTTAATCAAACCCGGGATGTTTGATTTGCGCCTTGAACCCATCATATTTGTTTTACAAACGAAACCGATCTATTTTAATAACTTGCCCCCTTGTGCTATAATGTATAACCCTTTAAAATGCTACCAGGTACTGGTACACACTCAAAGTAAAAGTAAGCAATCGTCAGGGAACGAAAGTCACACTTTAAAAAACGAGCCGGCTGAGAAAAATTAGTTGACTAGCAGAAGTACATGTATCGCACTGGAATGACAGTAATATGAAATTACTGGGGGGCTTGAAACAATTTTGCAGACGCATAACCGCGCCATCCGCTTCTAACATGGTTTATAACATAAGGTTAGTCGTTCGATCCTCATGATGAAAGACCGACTTATTTGGGGCAACTTTCGATCAACAAAGAATAACGTCCCGACGTAAAAATGCTGAATAACGTCGATCAATTTCGACCGATACTACATGAAAAAATGGGTAACAAAACGCAATGAGTGCTGAGCTCATTTTTAAGTTTTAAGCCACTCGTCTTGTAAAACATGGGTCATGGGTTCAGTCCCAGACTTCTCCAGTCCTTCGGTCCGAGACTTTCACAGACAAATGACTGTTACTAAACGTATAACAGTGGTGTGTACGTGTTGAACTCGTGATAATTTATAGGCCACTAGCCTTGTAAAATAGGGGTCGATGGTTCGATCCCGGGATTCTCCAGTCACCCTATAGAGATTTTAAATCGAGATTCCGTCTCTAAATGACCTAAGTCTGTGATTGGGTCGTTGAACAACAAATCAAATGAGTATTTGCATTGCAACCTTTGAATATATTTAATAAATACATACATGTGTGGTCGACGTAAAATTACTTGATTAATTTCATGTAAGTAGTTTAGAACTTATTTTCATGATTCTGCTGACATGTCAATGTTTATTTTAGAGCATCTATAAACCAGAAAGTTATCAAAATTTTATTTCATTTTATTTTTATTATTATTATCAATCCGCGTAGTGTGTATTTGCTTCACCCGACAAACTAATGAGTTTAATTATGCATAATTCGGTAATAATGATTTGTTTGCAGTAGATGTCCACAGTTTTGCCATCAAAGTGTATGAATGTTGATTATAGACACGATTCAAAATGTGTACTTAGTATCATCATATCCATCTCTGATCATACATCTTGGTTTGCCAGCGCTTTCTCCTTTGCTCTGTCCCAGAGCAATTTTTTACTTGTACCTAAATGTGGTAATGCATCAATGGTATCCAACAGCGTAAAATCAACTACATGCGCATTTGTACTAGTGAATATTTTCACGAAGTCTTGGTTTGAAAATATTTCTAAATTAGACATTCTTCCTTTTCAATGACTGTTTCAAGTTAATGGCAAAAGAAATGTGAACTAAGAACTGATAACTTGCCTCTATGCACATGAGCGGTGGCTGCTACGCGACTGACAGCCCGACAAGACCATAACTAATTACCGAGGGTGTAATGCATTAAAACAATCCAGACTATAATTAAAAGTGAAGCTTCTGGCATTTTCTTAGAGCTGAATGATGCATATTAAATCAATTTAGGTATATTTGGTAATAGTCAAGCTCAGTACAAACACAAGATACCAATTGTATGGACGCTTAAGCATTATTTTGGAATATTTCTGATACTTACCTTACTATACACTGAAATCAAATATTGTCTCTTATCCTAGAACACAAAAACCTGTATGTCTCATATTTTGAGTTTGGGGTGACATCTGCTATGGTTGGTTTGAATGTTTTTAAGTAGTCCACACCTTCACGATGAAGGATCAAGTGAGCTACTCTTGAATTTTATTTGGCATACTGCTCAAATTCATTGATGTATGGAGGTAGTGCTATGACAAAAAGCTATATATCCTATGAAAAGTCTGCTAAAATGTAGTATATAAATTGGTTCTTGTTTCTTATTTATTAGTTACTTTCCAATGCATTGTGTATTGTTTGTAAGCAAAAGTATAAAGTGCAGTCTCATTTTACACTAAAAACCTCATGATCTGTTGAAAGTATGGCATTATTTCACACAGAATTACCCCACCAACTTTAAAACTCTGCATATTATTGATACTCTGTCTAAAAATTTCCGAAGTATTACTCCCATTTAAAAGAAACTATAAATTATATTGTGTTATTATATATCACAGGCAACTGTGCAGTGCCTTAGCAATACATGTTATTGGATGTCATTTGAAGCCTTACAGGTCAATTAGCAGCCAATTTACAGGTAATTTTGTGAGTCAATGTCTTATTTGTCTGCATTTTGCTCTTATTTCTTAAAAATATTGAAAGATAAAGTCGCACGATTTATATATCTGAATATGGACCAATAGAGCATTGTCTTATCAATCTTATGATGTCATCTACATCTTTAAAGGGCCATAAAAAGCCAAGACGCAGTAACTTTTGTAAGTATACCACTTCAATTTTTCCTCATTTTTTCTCTAATTATTAAAGTTTTCATAAATATTTTTGAAAAATGAAATCACATAATTAATTAATTTGAACATATACAAAAAGACAGTTGTCTTGGATATCATTTTGCACCATTTTCAGCTCTTTATGGCCATTTGAGGCCATGATAGAGGACTTTTGTATGTACACCCCACTATTGTTTCCGCATTTTTCCCAGTAAGTTTTACGCATGCATAATATTATAAAAATCATTTAATCGTATGGTTAATATATCTGAATACCAGCTAATGTGCCTTGGTCAAAGCAATCATTCAACACCATTTTCAGCTATTTGGGGCCACCAGAGGCTGAGATACAAGAACTTATGTTAGTATACCCCTTCATTTTTTCTCAATTTTTTGTTTAAGTATTTATGTTTTCAATAATATTTTTGAAACTTGAAACCATATGAATAATTTATATTATTACACTCAAATAGATAATTGTCTGAACAATCATTTGATGCCATTTTCAGCTCTTTATAATCATTGGTTGACTAGAAACAAGAACTTATGTAAGTATACCTCTTTACTTTTACCGCATTTTCCCTCCATCTTCTATGCCTTCACAAAAAATATTAGCACTCAGAGTCACTTTGATTTATATATATGAATACAAACTTATAGAACAAAGTTAAAGCAATCTTTTGACACCACTTTCAGCTATTCCGGCCCATCAGAGGCCAAGATATAAGATTTGTTGTAGGTATACCCCATTTTATTTCTCTCACTTTTTCTTTAATTATCTATGTTTTCAATAATATTTTTAAACTTGAAATCATTTTATTAATTCATCCGATTTCATACCAAAAGATAATTGCCATAGCAATTATTTAACACCATTTTCAGCTTTTATGGTCATCTGATGCCATGATACAAGGACTTTTGTATGTATACTCTGCCATCGTTTCCACATTTTTCTTCTATATTTTTACGTATTCATAAAAATCATTAATACATTTAATCATATGGTTTATATATCTGAATCCCAACCAACGTCCCTTGGTCAAAGCAATCATTTAATACAATTTTCAGCCATTTAGTGCCACCAGAGGCCGAGATGCAAGAACTTAAGTAAGTATACCCCTTTATTTTTTCCTCAATTTTTCTTTAACTATTTATGATTTCGATAATATTTTTGAAACTTGAAATCATATGATTAACTTTTCTGATAACAAACCAATAAATAGTTGTCTACACAATTGTTTGATGCCGTTTTCTACTCTTTATAATCATTGTTTGACTAGAAACAGGAACTTTTGTAAGAATAACCCTTTATTTTTCTGACATTTTTCATCCATCTTCTATGCCTTCATAAAAATTATCACCACTTAGAGTCATGTAATTTATATAATATTATATAAATACAAGCTTAAAGAACAACGTCAAAGCAATCATTTGTTACCATTTTCAGCTATTCAGGCTCATAAGAGACCAAGATACAAGATTTTTTGTGCGTATATCCCTTTACTTTTTCCACATTTTCCCCATAAAAATATTACAAGTTTGAGTCAATTCAATTCAATTCAAACTTTATTTCACTTAATCCAACATATAAATTGTAATATGAGGTAATGTAAAACACTTTGACAATGGAGGCTCTAAAGAGTCACATGATTTATGTATATGAATACAAGCTTATATATCAAAATCAAAGCAATCATTTGACACTATTTTCAGCTATTCATAAGTATACCCCTTTTATTTTTCCTCATTTTTTCTTTAATTATCTATGATTTCAAAATTAGATTTAAACTTTTAAATCATAATGATTAATTAATCCGATTTCATACCAAAAGATAATTATCTCAGCAATTATTTTACACTAATTTCAGCTCTAAATGTGCATTGAATGCCTAGAAACAAGAACTTTTCTGTGTATACACCTTTTATTTGTTCGCATTGTTCCTCTATTTTCAATGCATTCATCAAAAATATTAATATTTTAAGCCATAAGATTAATTTATCTGAAAACCAGCCTATAGAACCAAATCTAAGTAATCATAAAACACCATTTCAGCTATTTAGAGCTGTCAGAGGCAGAGATACCAGAACTTTTGTAGGTATACCTCTTCATTTTTCCATTATTTTGCGTAAGTGTTTGTTTGTTTGTATGTTTGTTTGTTTCATAACTTTTTCTTGACACTTTAAGCCTCATGATTATGTATCTGACAGTGACCGACTTTACATTGTTTCAACATTTTTTTCGATACCATTTCCAGCCTTTACCATGAGAAGCTGAAGTACAATTACTTTGAACAGACCGAAAACGGTCAGCTGTATATACAAATTTCCAGATAGGCACAGAGACAGAGTGTAATCTCGATCAATGATAATGTTTCATAACATATAACATAACATAACATATCTTTATTCGGTAATATAGGCCTTCAGCCCAAAATACAATACAATTCAATTCAATTCAATTCAATTCAATTCTTTATTCAGATTGCCAAATACATTTTAGCGCATCCACAAAACATGTAATAAAAGGACATCAAACAATTACAAATTACACACTAAATTTAGGAGGTTTTGATAGTGCAAACTGGCCGACCAGAATGTGAACATCATAGGAAAAACTGGTGCAGTGCCTATACAGTCATACATACAAGTATCCCTGATATAGGCCGTGCCTACCAGCCATCGGTTTAAGTTGCAATCAAACAGGGCGCCCAGTTCACTCAGGCTATAGTCTTTGTATACAATTATGCATTACGAATACATGTTCATGCAATAAACAGAGGATATTACAGATGAAAAATTAGAAAATTTCAGTAGAGTTTTTGTGATATTCTTCCCTTTTATGCCCAAAACACAGACTGCCGGCACACGTTAGACTCGCCTTGGCGAGGCGGTTCTACTGAGCACCCACAATCCATGCCCCGGAGCAAAAATAAGAAAAACAGGTATACCCCTGCATATCCCAGTTTTGCTATATAAAATTGGGGCTCAAGGGGATATTCACTACACGGACATGCCTGTTATGATTTTAACATTGCCATTTGGCAGGGTATTCTTCTCTTTGATTGGTCTGTATTCATATATGATTTCATATAATTTTGACTATATTTGCCAGTGGTAAACTGGAGATAAACTGTAATATCCTACCCCAGGACAGTGTTAAACATGTATTATTTAAAGATTTATAGCTAGAATTATCTGTAGGAAAAACAGGTGTTTCGACAGGCTATAGAAATACTTAAAATCATGAAAATAGTAGTATATCCACTTATTTACGGAACACTTCCTAACTTTTAAAGCATCATTTATATAGTTAGTAATATTTTTGCTATTTTGTTGGTTTTGTGGGTTTAGAATATGTTTAATTGCTTCAACCCCTTTTCCCAAAACATGTATCGTTTCTGATATAAATTTATTACTTATGCGCAAGGAATCATATTTCTTGCATTCTAAAAGAAAATGTTCCTCTGATTCTACAGATTCAGGACAAAAGGGACAAAATCTTCTGTCTCTTGATACTTTTGGTCTACAATATCGCAATGTTTCAATATTAAGGGTATGGCAGCTTAGTCTAAATTTGGTAATTAAAGATCTCTTATCTTTACTAGATTTCATGTTTAAATAACATGGTATATTGGAATTATAAAGCGTACTAAAAAGTTCAAGCTTGCTATCAGATGATGCTTTGATATGTGCCAAATTATTATCTATTTTTTGTTATAAAATGTTTTTAGAACATCTAAAAACTTGTCTTTACTATAGTTACAAAGGTCTTGCATACCCAAAAGCTTTTCGATATGTTTGATATTTGTAAGCCATGACTTTCCACCTTGCCGAAACAACTGTTTGTCTGTTTGATATAGCTTTTGCAACAACCTGCCAGATGGAAGTTTGACGAGCCTGCAATAATAACTATGCATAAGTTTAAGTATTGATATCAAAACTGGGAGTCGGTTTAGTTCACATCTTGTTGTGAACTCCTAGGGAAAATTTGCAAGATTTCAAATGCACAAGTTCAAATGGGTATTTATCATTCATCAAATCAATCTTATAATCAGAAATCCAAATTTCACTTGCATAGGTTAATATTGGTTGAATGATAGAATCAAAGAGTTTCAATAAAGTTTCTATATTCATATACATGTATATACAAAACATAACATACTTTGAGTGACATGACCCTTCTACCAAAGTTAGTTATGTAGTTCATTTATACATAGATATATGGTGCTAATAGCGCTAACCAAATCATTGATTATTCAACAGAGTGGTCCTTAATGTGAATGCCTGTTTAAGAAAAGAAGCTATTTTTAATACACTATTTCTATCCCTTAAACCCATTATGGTATAAAACATATTTAGTGATCGATATCTTATTTAACCAGGTTCTTTTGAAGAACATATCCCTTATATGTTCATATGCTGTACACTCAAAGAAGAAGTGATATTCATCTTCCATAATATGTATATTATCGGTTATGCAAATAGGACAAAATCTAAATTGGGCATCAATATCATCATGTCTACCCTTTTCTATCATTAGTTTGTGACCAGAACATCTAAAGTTAGCTAAGATAGCCCTAAGTTCGTAAGGAATATCAAATGATATATAAGATTCTACATCTAATACAGATTTAAAACATTTATAATGTTCAGCCTTTGAGGAGTTATCAACATCTGGGCGCCATTTTTGTAAACATCCATCTATCACACGTTGTTTAAACTGTAAAAGAAAATTATTTTCATCGCCCACTTCATGAGTTATCCAAGCATAACCAAATCCATACGAAAAAAGAAGTTCTCTAACACTGCTAGCCCATGTCTTCCTACCTACTTCATCAAGTCGTTTTAACATAAAATAACATTGCTTCGGGTATCTAGATTCTTGCATACGTAAAAGTCTCAGCCAATATTTGATACAATTTGACATATAAGTAGTACATAATGGTAACCTGCCACATTCTCCTAGTGCAAAAAAAGTCAGCAACATTAGGTGATAAGCTACAATATCTTTTACAAAACCGTATGTGTGTTTTTTCAATTACTTCAGAGTACGTAAACCCCCATATTTCAGAACCATAACAAAGTATTGGCTTTACCATAGTGTCAAACAATTTGAACATATCTTTGGGGTTAAACCGTCCAAAATTTCTTTGATACCTATAGATATTACTAATTGCCTTTAAGGCTTGTTTAGAGAGCATATCTTTTGTTTTTGACCAAACCAATTTCGGAGTAAAATACAATCCAAGATACTTATAAAAAGAAACAACTTCAATTGGATCTCCTTTATAAAACCATTTTTCAATATCTTTCAAAAATCCACCATTTCTAAATACTATAATTTTAGTTTTTCCTAAATTTATTTTCATACCAATTAGATCACAAAAATTAGCAATAGTATCAATGATGCGTTGAAGTCTCCTAACGGTATCAGAAAAGCCAGCTACATCATCAGCAAATAATAAAGATATCAAACTATCAGCTTCTTGAGAAACATATATACCATTTCCACAATGTACTCGTAAATAATCAACAAGATCATTGATAAACAATGAAAAGATAATGGGGCTAGCTACACAACCCTGTCTTGCTCCGACAGTACATTCAAAAAAATGAGAAAGCTTATCATCTATCTTAACACAAGATTTCAATTTAGAGTATGCTGACTTAAGAATATTTAAAAATTTTCCATTAACATTTTTTCTGTTAAATGATTCCCACAATTTGTCATGATCGATACTGTCAAACGCCTTAGCAAAATCAACAAATATACAATAGAATCGACCCTTTTTCTTAGAAATATATTTTTGTGTTACTGCCATTAATGTAAAACAATTATCAATCGTAGAATATGTCTTTCTAAATCCAGCTTGGGCTTCATCAATTACATTAAATTCTTCAGACCATTTAGTAAGTCGAATACTTAAAATATTCATAAAAATTTTACATAGTGAGTCCATTAAGGATATTCCACGGAAATTGTTAGGGTCACATGAGCAAAAATAAAAGTATCTAAAATGCAAAGCTATAGATAAATTTCGAACACGCATATTGCTTGAAGTGGGTGGGGTAACTTGGCATGACAAAACCCTACATTATAAAGGATTTATAGCACTTTATGATCTTTAAATACATTTTCAATTGTGTGAAACTATTCACATTCAAAGTATTTGCATAAATGTGCATTGTTTTATTTATCAAAAAAGCACAATGACCCCATAAATGATGTAAAAATCTGCTTTGTATGGAATGCGTATATTCCCATGGTACCTCAGAACATGGTGTGAGTAAACCTATCTGCCAAAAAAATTTCCAGAGCAGCCCACCTAAACCATTTATGGGAAGGTTAAAACTATTCAAAAATGCATTCAAACCAACTATAGCAGAAGATGTCACCTCTTTCAAAAATTACCCTGGCTGGATTCTAGGGTACCAGCCATTTGTTAATGTCTGTGTGTGGGATGTAGCCGTAAAATGAGCGTGAATTTTACATTCTTGTCGCTTCAACACGAAAAAAGGACTTCTTAAACTTATACAATGTCGCTTTTGAAAATATAAAATCCCTTTTCACATTCTTGACAGCCCTAAGACGCCACTCGGTATTGGTGTAATTGTTGAATGTTTGTTAGAAATCTGTTGTTTCGTGTTACATTACTGTAACCTCTTTAAATCATGTCTTTTTCGGTGTATTTATAATGTATTTTATTGTCAGGAGTCAAACGTTTCCAATACTATCATGGCAATTTCATTCATTACGAAAACATGCCCATGCAATACACAGAAAATTTGTAAAGTTGTAAAAAATGAAAATTTTTTGTAAAAAAATTTTGATATTTTTCTTATTTTTGCTCAAAACATAGTTTGTGGGTACACATTAGTCGGCGAGGCGGTTCTAAAGAGTACCCACAATCTATGTTTTGGAGCAAAAATAAGAAAAATAGGTAAACCCCTACATACCCCAGTTTTACTATATAAAAGTGGAGTTCAACGGGGTACACATACACGGACATGTTTTCCTGATGCATTGTTTCTTTGTATACCTTGATAACGTCGCGTTGACGTGCACCGAATTGTGGCACCAGTAAGCCTTACGTATACCACATGCAAACAAAACAAGAACACAAAATAAATAAATAAATAAATAAATAAATAAATAAATAAATGGGATTGAACAAGTGAACTTCTTCGGAAGACCAAAGTCAGACTGCACAACTACAAAATATACTTCAAGATGGGTAACAACTATCATATGTACATGTAGCTAGTAATAAATTGTACTATCTATTCAGTATAAATAGATATCCTGATCCGGTTTTTAAACAATTGTTTGAAGGATAAAGTATATCATAACATCAGGAAAACATGTTCGTGTAATGTATACCCCCTTGAACCCCAATTTTATATAGCAAAACTGGGGTATGCAGGGGTATACCTATTTTTCTTATTTTTGCTCCAAAACATAGATTGTGAGTACTCGTTAAAACCGCCACGGCGAGGCGGTTCTAACGTGTACCCACAATCTATATTTTGAGCAAAAATAAGAAAAATAGCAAATTTTTTCTACTGAAAATTTTCATTTTTTACAACTTTAAAAATCTCTGTATGTTGCATGGGCATGTTTTCGTAATGATCTGCGCTATTCTGCTCATTTTTCAAAATCACTAGGATCACAAATCAATTTAGTCACAGAAAAAAATAATGCAATATCTCAGTTTCAAAGAACCTTATGGGAAATCCCTGATACCGTTTTAATCATCTAGATACACGGAAAAAGAAAAACAAACAAACAAACATATAGCAAATTTAAAACATGTTGAAGATGAAACATCAAACATGATAAATGACAAAATTTTAGTCAAGCTTACTACAAGCCTTTAATCCTAAACTAATATAAAACAAATTAATTTATCTTAAACTTCTAAATCTTGCCTTTAATTTTATAAACAAAACACTTCAAGTTCATGTACATTTGATTATGGCGACCCTCTAAACAATGGCTACGGCGGCCCCCGTGGCCGAGTGGTTAAGGTCGCTGACTTCAGTGCTCTTGATCATTCGATCATCTCACCGATGTGGGTTCGCGCCTCGCACGGGGCACGAATTCATATGTGAGACAAGCCATGTTCTGCTTGCGGGTGTGTCAGGTGGTTTTTCCCCGGGTACTCCGGTTTTCGCCCCACCTACCGATTGATTCGTCTCGATATGAGTGAAAAAGCTTGAAAGGGACGTAAAACTGAATCAAAAAAAAAAAAAAAATGGCTACACGTTTTGTCCACTCAGTAGAAAACGGCATGGGTTATGGGTTAGTATCGTCCTTTTTGATTGGTCCGAGTCGTACCAAAGTTGAGTTCAAGTTGTCTCAAGTTTGGGTCCGAGTCGCCATGTGTCCGAAAAATACCAAGGGTCCGAGTTAGTTTGGGTCCGAGTTATCCGGCTTCCACGCCGGATACCTGCCAATCCTACATGTATAAGCAATGGATTAAGCAATGGAAATGTATATGCAACACTTGGTTTAGACTTAAATGCATGACGAACGACAGGTTAAATAAACGTGTTTTTGAATGGTCAGTAAGTAATGCAAGAACATCTTGCAAAAACTGGGTATATATTGTTAAAAAACATTTTCAGTCTTTAAGGTGCGGCGCATACGCAGAGCTAAATAATGTGTTTTCGAAATCAAGTTTAGTTCAAGATGTATCCAATGCCATGCAGACCAAATTTACCGACGAGTGGCAACAGTCGGTCAATCAAATAGAAGGCAACAGGGGAAGAGGTTTAAATAAACTTAGAACTTATAGGCTTTTTAAGACACAATATGGAACGGAGAGATACATGTATTGTCAGTTATTGCTTCTCCTTAAACATAGATCAGCTTTCGCTAAGTTCAGAATGGGAGTTGCACCCCTTAATATTGAAATTGGCAGATATAGGAATTTAGCAAGGGAAGAAAGAGTATGTCCATTTTGTTTAGATACAATCGAAGACGAAACACACGCTATGTTAATTTGTGATAATTATAGCGACATAAGGGGCCCTTTATTTAGAAAAGCTCAAAATTTAACTCATGATTTTAACTTGCTATCTGATGCCGACAAAATGAAGTTTTTATTCTCCAACCAAGAACTGATTAGAATGTGTGCCAAAACCTGTTATAATATCCTTGAGAAAAGAAGTTTTAGCCTATATAGACATTAATAAATATATTTCATATATTGCATCTTAACTAATTTTGTTGTAATCAATATTATATTTTAATTTTAAGTCTGGTGAATATGTATTCTAAGAAGATTTCTTGTATGCAACCTTATTTTTAAAGTTATTCAAGTAGTCGGTGTAAACACCAGTGGACCCTCGCTTGCTCTGGGCACAACAATGTTCCTGGAGATGCGGGTGGTGGCTCGTGGAGAAGCTTTATGTGACGCTCCGGTGCCAGGTCTTGGTGAGTAAGTACCTGAAGACTCGCAGACTCGCTCCTTTAGGTCTACTGGGGTTTACATTTTGCAATAAAACATTCTTTAAGGTGATAAGTTGTTTTTATAGTTTTAACAGACTATCTTTTTGACTTTCATTGTGTGAAGTTGTTTAAAAAAATTTTTTTTTCGACATTGTATTATTTTCTCCCATTACTAGTATGAATGTTTCTTATGTTTAATGTGATGTTCATTTTGTAAATCTGTTACACTTCGCTTCTTATGTTTTAATACATGTACATTTTGTAAATCTGTGATACACCTAAAGTGTTCATTTTTTAAATCTGTTACACTTCGCTTCTTATGTTTTATTCCATGTACATTTTGTAAATCTGTGATATACATGTACCTAAAGTGTCTCATAAGTCTATACAGACTGGATATCAAATATATGTTGTTATTATGTCTTTACATGTATATATTGTATGTATTTGATATGTGACACTCAAATAAACTATTAAACTGTATAAGCTCACCTATGAGCCATCGGCTCAGGTGAGCTAATAAAAAGCTAATACCCCCTTAAACCCCACTTTTATATAGAAAAAACTGGGGTTTGCAGGGGTATACCTATTTTTCTTATTTTTGCTCCAAAACATAGATTGTGGGTACTCGTTTGAACCGCCTCGGCGAGGCGGTTCTAACGTGTACCCACAATCTATGTTTTGAGCGAAAATAAGAAAAATATCAAAATTTTTCCGTTGAAAATTTTCAATTTTTAAAGCTAAAAAATCTCTGTTTATTGTATGGGCAAGTTTTCGTAATAATGAACGTTTTCTACAGAAAATATCTAACTAATGATGATATACGAAAAGAATGTGACATGCAAAAAAATCTGTGTCCGGCGAAAAGATGTTCTTTCTAAATTCAGCTTTATGTCAGAAAGTATTTCATTACGAAAACACGCCCATGCAATATATAGAGAATTTTAAGTAGTAAAAATTGAAAATTTTCAGTAGCATATTTTTGATATTTTTTTTCTTACTTTTGCTCGAAACATAGATTGTGGGTACTTGTTAGAACCGACTCGCCAAGGCGGTTCTAACGAGTACCCACAATCTATGTTTTGGAAATTGAAAATTTTCAGTAGCATATTTTTGATATTTTTTCTTACTTTTGCTCGAAACATAGATTGTGGGTACTTGTTAGAACCGACTCGCCAAGGCGGTTCTAACGAGTACCCACAATCTATGTTTTGGATAAAAAATGAGAAAAATAGGTATACCCCTGCATACCCCAGTTTCGCTATATAAAACTGGGGTTCAAGGGGGTATACACGGACATGTTTTCCTGATGCCCCGATATAAGTTTTAACATAGAACTGTTTTAAATCCAGCTTCTGTATCTCTATTTCTGAAAACAAATCCTATGGTGCCTACCTGGTCAAGTTATAAAATTTCATTTCCGCTCCGAATCCGGGATTCGATCGTCCCACCGCTGTGCCAAGTGTTGTTGGCGGCGCGGTGCACAGTGACATGTGAGCCCAGCCATGTTCTGCTTGCAGTTGTTTCAGAAGGTTTTCAAGTGTTATCCCGATTTTGATTCGCCTGTTGATACTGTATATGAGTGAAATAATCATCAAAATGAATCAAAAACAAAATAACGATAGAAGAAAATGAAAGTAACAGTATTGTCAAATAGACCATTAGAGGTCTAAATAGACCATTACAGATCAGAGGTCTAAGTAAACCATTAGAGGTCTACTAAGCCCTTGGTATTTGAGCCGTCTCGTGAGAAAACCAACAATGTGGTTTCCGAACAGCTCAGACACTAACCAGGCTGTACAGTCATAGAAGCAGGCTAGAAGCTAGAAATTTCGAAATTAAGAAGAAGAGGAAGTGTACTATCCGTGTAGAAAACAAAGGCGCTGATCAGCTTCGCGGTTACCGCGGTTCGCGACACTTTGTTTTCGAATATGCAGATTGTTGGTTTTCTCATGTGACGACTCATTTATTAAATTGTCGTGTTTACTGGTAGATTTGATTTAAGAAAAAGTTTAAGAAAATTGATATTTCAAGAGATATTCCGCACGTACAATCTTTTGTCAATGCCCAGCAACATCCGAAAACATGTCCGTGTAATGCATACCCCCTTGAACCCCATTTTCATATAGCAAAACTGGGGTATGCAGGGTTTTACCTATTTTTCTTATTTTAGCTCACAACATAGATTGTGGGTACACGATAGAACCGAGGCAGTTCTAACGTGTACACACAATTTATGTTGTGAGCAAAAATAAGAAATTTTTTTTCAGCCTTAAATTTTCAATTTTTGATGCTTAGAAATTCTATGCAAGTTTTCGTAATGATTTGCTTATCAGTCACCGTAGACTGTTCAGTTGTGGTCCCAAGTAAGCCTATGCGAAAACAAAACCGTTAGATCAGCACTTTTGTTTGCGCTACACAGATAGAACTATCCCTCTTCTTAAATCCGGAATTTTAAAATTTCTAACCTTCTTCTGTGACTGTACAATCCGACTTGCGTCGGACCTGGTCAGAAACCCCAAAATCTGGGCCCATTTGTTCAAAATTAACGACATCGTTAGTTAACGATTCCTTAAGATTTCAAGCATGAATATTACAATTACACTGTTATTTTTCGTTGATGAAATGTGAGAATCCTTTGCATTGCAAAGGATTCAACAGTGTATTTGCTTATGTAGTCGGCATTTACTTTACGTGTTGAGGTTTTAACGATGCCGTTAAACTAACGAAGTTTTGAACAACTGGCCCCTAGTTCTCGCATCGCGGCTCATTTATTTTGTAGACGATTATTCCTGTCACGACGTAAAGCTGACTGAAGAAACTGGAACTATTCGTTCACCTACACCGGGCATAGACATAGAATATGATGATAATATGATGATATACTGCCGGTGGACGATGATAGCGCCCAGTGGAAAAGTCATACAACTAGAGATACAATATCTCAGATTACTACGAAGTCAAAACAGCATCGCTGACTGCCAACAGACTCTACAAGTGAGATATTTTTAAGAATAAACCACCATGAATCGCCGTCATCTTATCTTCTCCTTTTCCTTTATTCTTTCTTTCTTTCTTTCTTTCTTTCTTTCTTTCTTTCTTTCTTTCTTTCTTTCTTTCTTTCTTTCTTTCTTTCTTTTTTTCTTCTTCTTCGTCTTCTTCTTCGCCTTGTTTTTGTCTTTTATCGAATTCTCCATCTTCTATTATCTTCTTTTTCTAAAACAACAGCAAAATTTGTTACTAACCCGCATATCTGACATTGTTGGGAAAGCCGAGGATTTGCCGACACTCTAAACACGGTTATCACTGCTGCAGCAGTGTTTCTAAAGTACCAAACGGAAGAAGCCCAATTTAAAGGTAAAAAATTTAAGAGTCCGACCCGATATGACTTAAAAAGAAAATTTTTGACCTGCACGTTTAACACCATTACAATAAAAAGCATAGTTCTAAAAAACTTTTATCATGATTATTTCTTTTTCTTGCACACCAGATAGAGAAATCCTACGTTTTACCACATGTGAGAAATTCTTATCTCACCCTTGTTATCTCACCCCAGGGGCACCTGCTTGCACATGGTCCTTTTTAACATTGGTTGTATAGGACGTCACGTAACGTCGTCGTTAAGCAACAATCAGAACGTCAGAAACGTTCAATTTTAAAATGGCGGACGCGATTGCAGTTTTTTTTCAATGTAAATGCTATGAAAATCAAGCGTCGTCGCTTTAGACATGCAAGAAAAAGAATCTATCAAATATGTCCCTCGAGTCATAGTTTGGCATCACTCGGCTGAGCCTCGTGATGCCCAAGTGACCCTCAGGTCCATCCCTGACATCCTTGTAAGATTCTTCTTTTGAAACTTTTACCGCTTACAGCTGTATTTTTTTTTTCAGATAAATGGTGGAGATTGGCGTTATTTCCGTTTTTGTGGTAACTACCCACCCCCACCTTTAACATCTAAAGAGCAGTCGATGTGGGTACTATTTACCATCGATCATGCTGTACCGCTCGTAGAGGGGGGTGGATTTAATGCAACATACACGCATGTAGAAGGTAAAGTGAGCCTTCGCTTGTGAAATTCAACAATTGGAGTTCTGACCAGGTCAGACACAAACTAGTCTGTACAGTCACCGCAAATAGTTAGAAGCTTGAAATTTCATATCTAGAAAAATAGGCTTCATACTATCTTTCGAGCGAAAATAAAAGTGCCGATCAGCTGTGCAGTTACTGCACATGCTTATATGCGCCTTTGGTTTTGCATATGCAGATTGTTGGTTTTCTGGTGCGACGGCTCAAAGTAAAATGATCATCTGGAGCCAGTTGTTCAAAGCATTGTTAGCTTAACGATATCGTTAAGACATAAATTTGTTAAGCAAATATCTTATGAACCAATGATCAGAAACTTTTCATATTTGGACCATAGGTACCCTATAGGGTTTGCTTTGTTTCCATGCGATCGGATCCGAGGGTCCATGCGCGGGCTGGAGGTCAAAATCTAGGTCACCTTTAAAATGTGCTATTTACAATGTGAATGTTTCTCTCTAAGTTCATATCTTAGTAAACGGTCATTGAAATGTATACCTATATAGATCACATATACCCTGTAGGGTTTTGTTTTTAATTCATGGCACCAAATCCTGGGTGCCTTCCCCAAAGGTGCAGCTAGATGTCAAAATCTAGGACACCTGTAGAATTTAATAGATGCCATGATAAGTTTTCTTTTAGTCTGTATTTTGACATCTACAAAGTCTTGTCAGAAAGCATTCTTAGACAGTAGGTACATGTACTCTGTAAGTGTCAGACTCTTGGGTCCATGTGTGGGGTGGGGCTAGAGGTAAAAAACTAGTACATCTGGTAATCCAGGGTAGCGGGGTCTACGCTCAAGATTCCTGGAATTAGCCATGATCAGCTATAAGTCTATTTAAAATTTCAAAACTCTAGCATTCACCATTCGAAGATTTAAAAAAGTGACCAACAGACCCAGCCAGAGGCAACATGCCCTTCCAACTTTACCAAAGTTGTGTCATAAAAAAGGCACAAAAAGCAATCTACTGATTGAGAAATACCTTAAATAAATAAATAAATAGACAAATAAAACAAAAATGTAAATTAAAATACCTATACAAAATATAAAATAAATTTTTTAATAAGTATTTGGTCCGGCAAAATAGCCTATAAGTCCAATATAGCTATTTTACCGGGTCCGGCAAAATAGCTCCTTTTTTTTAATTAGCTCACCTGAGCCGAAGGCTCAAAAGGTGAGCTTATAGGATGTATAGTCCGTCGTCTGTACGTCCGTCGTCCGTCAGCAATTTCAAAGATCTCCCCAGAAACCGCTCGGCCAGTCAAAGCCAAACTTCATGTGGAGCATCCTTAGGAAGGAGAACGAAAGTTAATATAAATGGTCCACTGCAGGTCATATGACCGAAATGGCCGTCATGGCTATAAATAGCAATCACTTTTGCATGCGTTGTTCGACCATTTCGGTAACGTTTACATTATATTATATCAAATATCATAGGATTTCTAACAAATGTAGTTAACTCAAAGTTTACAACGTGTAAAGAACAGGCTTCATAGTACTATACATCCCGCCAAAAGTTTAGCATATTCTTGTTTTTAATTGCAAAAGTTAAATGCCCGCAAAATATCTAAAAATCATAAAACAAAATCAAAATTCGTGGATTTAGGAAGGAAGCATGTCGCAACAAAGAACAAAGGGAAGATTTTGTCTCGGCCTATCAGATTTTTAAAATTTATGTATCGTTTTAATGTGCATTATTTTGATAATAAGCCGTATTTCTTAAATCAGATTTCTGCATCCCATATGTCACGTATGTACAAAATTCACCCAAAGTCAAGGAAGTGTATGTTGGAACAACCTTTTACACCCAGAAAAGAGAATTTAAAGTCAAACTCTGACATTTCTGGAAAGAACAAAAATGTTATGAATGTATAGCAAAATTGCAATGTTAAACAATGTCAAAACAAATTTGTTGCTAAAGATGTCTAATGTCTGCATCTCAAAAGACAAGATAAAACTGTCTATACCACATTATTATTGAATCTGTGGACTAATGATTTTACTAAGTTTCGTTCTATCATATTGAATACGAGTGCTTTTTGTAAGATTTAAAAAATGTGTCCAAAAACACTTTCAAAGCAATAGCCTTATCTTTTGTCATTCAGTATATAAATAACTGCCGATTTCGAATAAGAAAAAGCCCAGATTGTTTCCGCTGTAATCATGGCGTCGATTTTGGGCGATTACATCAACATGTTTATTCAATGGGGTAAGTCTTTACCAGATGAAATTTCTTCATTTTAGACATATAATTATGCTAAACTTTTGGCGAAGAGTATATATTAAGGATGCCCTCCCGGATTTTTTATGAAAATTCTTACACATAAATCTGAGAAGTTGAAATTAATTCAACCCATTTATTCTTTATCCTTAAAGAACAAATATGCGATGAATTCGAAACCATACGGAATGGACAGCTTGATTCTCCAGATACAAACATGGATGGATTTTATGAGAACAATCTGGATTGCACATGGGTGATCTGGTCTGATGATATTGCAAATCGGGTTGTCCAAATTTACTTTAACAATCTGGACATTCCATCAAGGGATGGCTGCAAGGATGATTATTTAGAAGTAAGACACACATTACGTTTCTTTATAATGCAACGACTTTAAAGATTGGCCTTATAAAGGGCGCAAGTGACGTCAATTTTAGTTGCGTTTTGTGATGTCGGTCTCCGCCATTGTTACGCAGCGTTACGTAGATAAAACAATGGACAAGCAAAAATATAAATTATCATTAAAATGTACTTAGTGGTCTAGCTACCCATATCCCCTCCCCCAGGGGGAATTTTCTACACTATGATTTTCTAAAAGTACATTGAAAAAGCTATCAAACCCTGTTTTCTGCAATCTTGAAGTGGGGGCGTTTGTGTTTTACGGTATGTTTCATTATATTACCTTCAATATTCAATTTTTGCGTTATAATAATGGGGGTACACATAGAAAATTGAAGATATCTCAGTTGTTTCTTATCCTAGACTTGGTCTCATTTTAATACTTAGATATAGCCAACATAGCTCTTTTATCTTATGATAAGCAATAGGAAATATCTAATTTGCATATTCATCAAGTTTTATTAAAAAAAAAAAAAAAAAAAAAAAGAAAAAAAAAAAAAAAAAAAAAAAAAAAACAATTATCCCCATAAAAACTAATTTCATGCCTAAACTATCATTGTGGCTCATTGTTATTGTACCATAATATTATTTGACAAATTTGTTGACGCCATAGACCTGAACAAAAATGATCTCATTTGCATTTTCATGATTATTAATGAAAATGACGAAAATCGAGGTTTACTCTATTGCCATTTGAAGGATTGAAGGATTTTAATTGGGTTGTAGGATGTACCTTGCACCAATAAAACATATGCTAATAGTGTTGCCAGTTTGGTCAGAGGATCACTTTAATGCCCGTTTGTGTAATGTAAAATCACAGTGTTCACCCCACCCCTAATAACCAGAGGAATTAATGTGGTACACCCATATTACCACATGTATCTTGGCTACTGATAGACCTAGAGAGATGAAATAGGTATCAAATGATTGCTTTAGCAATGTTCTATAATCATGTAATAAGATATATAAACAAGCTGGCTATCTTAATGCTCAAATATTAAAAAAAACATTCAGATATTAGAAAAATAACAGATTATGGAAGGGGGTACACCAACAAAATTACTGATATCTCAGAAACCAAAAACTCTAAGAGAGCTGAAATGTGATTCGAATGATTGTTATGATAATGTTCTATAATCATGTGATAAGATACTGAAAGAATCTGACTTTCTTGATAATCATATATTGATGAGAACTTTCAATAGTAGAGAAAATCACATAACAACGGAGGGTGTATACCTACAGATACGTTTATAGCTCAGTAACCAAAAGCCACAGAGAGCTGAAATTCGTAACAAATGATTGCTATGGTAACATTCTACAACCCTGAAATAAGATACATATATAATCAGACTTTCGAGCTGTTCGAATATTGATGAAATCTTTAAATATTAGAGACAAATCACAGAAAATGGAGGGGGTATACCTACAGAAACGTTTATATCGCAGCAACCGAAAGCCTGAGAGCAGAAATTGGTGTCAAATCATTGCTATGACAATATTCTATAACATTGTATTAAGATATATAAAAAAGCTGAGCGGCCGCCGTGGCCGAGCGGTTCAGAGCGGTTAATCATTCGATCATCTCACCGCTGTGTCTGGTGTGGGTTCGAGCCCCGCTCTGGCCACATGTGAGATAAGCCAAGTTATGCTTGCGGGTGTGTCAGGTGGTTTTTCTCGGGGTCCTCCCGTTTTCGCCCACCTACTGATTGGCCCGTCTCATATGAGCTGAAATAATCTTGAAAGGAACGTAAAACTGAATTAAAAAAAAACAAAACAAAACAAAACAAAACAAAAAAAAAAAAAAAAAAGCAAAAACAAAAAAGCTGACTTTTTTGTTGCTCAAATATTTAAGAAAACTTAAGATATACGAGAAAAATGACTGGCAAACGAAGGGGTTTACCAATAAAATTGCTAATTTCTCAGTGACCAAACGCTCTAGAGAAGAGAAATTGGTGTCAAATGATTGCTATGACAATATTCTATAACCAGGTAATAAGATTCATAAACAAGCTGACTCTCTTGTTGTTCAAATATTAAAGAATACCTAAGATATAGGAGAAAAAACACTGCCAAAGGAAGAGGTTATACCAATTAAATTGCTAATATCTCAGTGACCAATGGCTCTAGAGAGAGAGCTGAAATTGGTATCAGATGATTGGTATGATAATGTTCTATGATCATGTAATAAGACAAATAAATTATCTAACATATTTGTTGTTCGAATATTTATGAGAGCTTAGATAATAGAAATATTAGATAAAAATCATAGAAAAATAGAGAGAGTATACAAATAAAAACGTTTATATCTCAGCAACCAAATGTCATAGAGAGCTGAAATTGGTATCAAATGATTGCTATGACAATATTCTATAAACTTGTACTATGATTTGTAACCAAGCTGACTTTCTTGTTGATCAAATATTTAAAAAAACTTAAAATATAAGAGAAAAACACTGGCAAACAAAGGGGGTATACCAATAAAATTGCTAATATCTCAGTGACCGAAAGTCTAGAGAGCTGAAATTGGTATCAAATGATTGCTAGGATAATGTTCTATAATAACGTGGTAAGACACACAAATATTTTGACTTTCTTGTTTTTCAAATATTGATAAAAACTTTAAATATTAGGGAAAAAATCACAGAAAAATGGAGGGGTATACCAACAAAAAGGTTAATAACTCAGCAATCAAAAGCTCTAAAGAGCTGCAATTGGTATCAAATAATTGCTATTATAATATTCTATAACCATGTGATACGAAAAAAGAATAATTTGACTTTCTAGTTGTTCGAATATTGACAAGGACTTTAAATATTAGATAAAGGCACAGAAAAATAGAGAGGTATACCTACGGAAACGTTTATATCTCAGCAACAAAAGTCCTAGAGAGCTGATATTGGTATCACATGATAGATATGACAACAATCTATAATCATGTAAAAAGATATAGGAACGAGCTGACTATCTTGTTGCGAAAATTTAAGAAAACTTGAGAGATAAGAGACAAAACATAGACAAATGAAGGGATATACCAATAAAATTGACAATATCTCAGCAACCAAAAGCTGAAATTGGTATCAAATGATTGCTAGGATCATATTCTATACACGAAAAATATGAAAATAACAGAAATAATCAGAAACAAGTCATTCTGTAGGTATACCAGCTATTTTGTTTTTCATTTTTTTCTGCAATTTCTTGTTTTCATTAATATTCACAAAAAATAGACTTATATCCTTATACGTGTATTATATTTATCATGGTGATAGATTATTGTCATAGGATTCATTTGATCACACATTAGTGCTCCATGTTTATCAACAGCCCGGGTACAAATGATACTATATGTATATGTATACACCGTATTTTTCCAGGATTCTTTTACTTTTTAATAAATATTCATGAATACGCAAATGAGATACTTTTCTTATAAACTTGTGAAAACAACAAATTTATGAAATTTGTCTAATTGGTGCAATAAAAATGTGTCACAACGATAGTTAAGTCCTGCAATTAGTTAATTTATGGATTTTTAATGATTTTCTATCATTTTCATGTATTCATTAAAATAAATGAATATGCAAAGTAGATATTTTGCATTACTTATCATAGAATGAAAGGGCTATGTCTCAGTCTTAATACAAGACCAAGTTCAATGGTCTAGATTTAGTAACAACAGCGATATGATCGATTTTCTTTGTCTACCCCCATTATTTGTATACAAAAGATGGTATCAGGTCATATAATAAAACATAGCGTAAAGCGCAAACGTTTCCACTTCCAGAGAGCAGAAAACAGGATTTGATAGCTTTTTCAATATACTTTCAGAAAATTATGGTGCAGAAAATTCCCCTGGGGGGAGGGGTCGGGGGGGGGGGGCTCGCCCTAATGGCCATCAGTCTAACTGCTATGGTGGCAAATTTTGAGGGGTCCTTCTGCGGAATGATTGCTGAGCTGTTGACTAAATAAACAAAATAGCGGAAAGCAAATCTCCTTACTCGCAAAAAATATCTACTTTCGTTGCATTATTAAGTACTACCCCGTTACCAAAAATAAACCGATTTATCACGCTCGGACCTAAATAGATGAAATGGCGAGCTGATTGCGAGTTCGAGTCCCGGGGTATAATTCTTCTAAGTTTATTTTTTTTTCATTTGTTTCGCGCTTTTCTCTGAACTTTACTTATACTTTCATGCATATATGCATTTAGTATGGACACATATTACAGTTTCTGTGTCCTTAAAAGTTTACTTAGAAATTCAATTCAAGTATACTTGAATTATATCATTTAATTTTGATATGATCTGTAAAGAGAATAAATTAGTTAAAAAAATAAAAAAAGAAAGAAAGAAAGAAAGAAAGAATAGGAAACAAAACACAAAAGAACGCAGAAGAAGGGCGTTCTTTTAAATAATAAAAAGTGCCATTGATTGGATTCTTAACGTCAAGATATAGTTTTATATTCTAATGTACTTATCCCGCTCCTCTATCCTTTCTACAATATTATTAGGAACACCATGCCAATAAATTACCGGTGATATTGACTGGAAAACACATGTGATAGATAGGCTACTTATAAAAAGCTATATATATGTTGACAAACGATATAACCATAACACCGCCATTTGATTGTGGTAAATCATTACATTACGAAAACTTGCCCATGCAATATACAGGGATTTTTTTCACCGGTAAAAATTGAAAATTTCATGAGAAAATTTTTGATATTTTTCTTATTTTTGCTCAAAACATAGATTGTGGGTACACGTTAGAACCGCCTCGCCGATCTATGTTTTGGAGCAAAAATAAGAAAAATAGGTATACCCCTGCATACCCCAGTTTTACTGTATAAAAGTGGTGTTTGAGGGGGTATTCATTGCACGGACATGTTTTCCTGATGTAAATACAGTAAAACCACCAAAAAAGAAAGAATTAATGGCGCACAATATTTTGAAGCCTCATCACAGTTTCATGCATACGTTTTATACTTACGCTCGCTGCGGGCTGAGATCAGTAGCTCGTTTCACGAAGCTTTCTTAGGACATATCTTATCTTATGATCAAGACTAATCTTAGGAGTGACTTATGATTTATCTTAACGGTAAGACTAATCTTATGTTTGAAGTTATGACTTGCTCATAAGATTGATCTCATTTCAATGTCAAACATACCAAACAGTTAGTTTCAAGTATGTTAAATCATAAAATTGATTTAATATTGGTGACAGCTCAGTGGATTTATGCAAGTAATTAAATTGGTATTTTTTGCCATAATATGAACCAGGCGATCCGAGATCGAATCAATTTTTCTCTCTTTTTTCTTTTCTTTTTTTTCTTCTTTTTGTTTCAATATAAAAACATGTACTTAAATCTACCAATGCTTTACTATGCTATACTAGTTCGTCTGCAAATCGAAACCCAATCGTGTTTGCCTTATAGTTACACTGTATGATGAACCTGATGCATCGGGCGGCCGATCTGTTCATCAAAGCCCTGTTCCGATTTTGGGGGATATAGTCAATTTGCCATATTGAACTTAGGTCTAGTTATACTCGCAAATATATACAGCTCATGATGTTTGCAGTTAAAATGAAAATTGGACCCATTGGGGCCCTGAGAAATTATAGATGTGCTGCTTGTACCGCTCCAAGATAATATACGCTACTGGCTGGCCATCAGGCTGATTGGGCTACTGGTTAACCGCTCAGGTCTGAGCCTGCCTAGAAATCGTGGTAAAGTCAAACCATCCATACACATAAGTCTTACTTTGGTACTTTATACTGAGCCAAACACAACGTATCACGATTATGGCATGTTCTCGCATTTCAATGACATGTTAGACAATCTACCATACATATGCTGGTCAGCAATCGCCTATGAATTAATAGGGTATAACAGTGTTTAGTTTTCAGAGTAGGACCATTGAGCTCGAATGAGATTGGCCAAAGCGGTTTTTTTGGTGGCATGCGCCTCCTGAGAGATTCTGGATGTCAGTTTTAACACAAATTGCTTCCTTTTGGATCGTGAAAAATGATTAATGTCTTGAGACGCGTAATACAGAATGTTACAACCAGATGTTGTAAGATTTGTCAATCGCCCGGCAATCTAATCCAGTGGAAATAAAGTTTATTAAATAAACCGATGTTGCGCTATAAGTTTGGCTGAGTATATTTGAAGCACGTTTTGGATGCCATGACATCCTAATTTTGTATGAACGTCCAATGGAGGCAACGTCTCTGTATGAACATAGCTGTTGACTGGTGCGTAAAGCATTAACTCAAACATCCTAACTAAAATAAAATGTATTCTATTGGCGTTTATCAATACTGAAGCAATGAATAAAAAATATGACTCGGTGGCTCAGTGGTTAGTTTTGTTTTCTTCTGTCCAGGCGATCCGAGTTCGAATCCAGTCTAGGTAATATTTTTTTTTTTTTTTTTTTTTTTTTTTTTTTTTGCCCTCACATACATGTAAACACGTCCGCCATTTTAGTTCACATTTAGATAAGATCAATCATAAGTTATGAACTATTGTTAGGACTAAAGTTGGGACATCTTAAGGATGAGTTCAAACTTAGGATAAGATATGTCTTAAATCGCTTTGTGAAACGAGCCTCAGGTATCTACTAATGTAACACGTGCTTTAAAACCGCGCACTTACTTGCTTGCTTACTTGCTTACCGTTAATTACTCACCATTTTTTTATTATTTATCTTCAGGTTCATGATGGCCCCAATCTACTGACAACGGTATGTGAATCGGATCCTCCACCACTTATCACGACGACTTACCATTATGCCTTGGTAAAATTTCACAGCAATCGAAGGGTCAGGGGTCGGGGATTTTCTGGAATTTTCAAGATTGTAGGTATGTAGGCCTAAATTGCTTTATAGAAAGCCTGAGCTTGCCCTGGTTTTATCAAGCCATTCATGCATAAAAACCTTGGTTGTTTTCTAGGGTGCATGTTTATATTTTGTGCACCAGTCATTTGCATCCCCGGCTCCCCCGGGACCGGGGAATAGCGGGGCTTTTAACTTTTCAATTTTTAAAGCCCGGCTAAAAGCCCGGCACTGCCGGGTTAGAATTTTGGTAAAACCCCTGCTAAAAGCCCCGGCTCCCCAGGGGCTGACAATAACGTGGAACAACAGCTGGTAGTTGTTCTGATGAAACTGAAACATGGGAGAAGGGCCTCAATTTATGCATGTGAATGTTTATGTGCATTTGGAAATTAAATAAGTACCATAAATATAATTAAATGTTAAAATATCATTAAAATCTAATTTGAATCAATGCGACAGTGTATTGGCGGGAAATCATAACCCCGGCAAATCCCCGGCACTGCCGGGACACATCAGAGGTTAAAGCCTGGCACTTTAGCCCCGCTATATCCCCGCTATCCCCGGCCCCGGGGGAGCCGGAGATACAAATGACTGGTGCATCGAAGCTTATTTTGATGCCATGACATCCATATGTAGGCTAAAAGTACTATTTAATTGAGACAATGTCACGACATGACCATATCTGTTGGTTTGAACGTAAAACATCAATTTAACATAAACAAACAAGTAACTCGATATTTGTTTAGATCAAGGTCGGGAGTGTAATGGAATATACGCGGCGGCTGCAGGGGAGATAACTTTTGACAATTACGACTATTATACGGCTAGTGAGGGCGGGTGCGAATGGATGATAATAATACCGGACCATCACATGGCGGAACTAAAAGTCCTTGTCATGAACATGCCTAACCTGGACGACGATTGCGAATATAATAATGTGCAGGTATTGTTTATTTTCTCTGACAATGTCGGATAACCCATTTTTATGATATATCATTTTAGTATGACTGCTTCCTAAATGTATTCATCAGGAAAACATGTCCGTGAAATTTGTAACCCAATAAACCCCACTTTTATATAGAAAACAGGGGCTTGCAGGGGTATACCTAATTTTCTTATTTTTTATCCAAAACATACATTGTGGGTTCTAGTTAGAACCGCCTCGCCGAGGCGGTTCTAACGTGTACCCACAATGTATGTTTGAGCAAAAATGTCAAAATTCTTCCAATGAAATTTTCAAATTTTACAGATTAAACAATCTTTGTATATTGCATGGACGTGTTATCGTAATGCTCTGATTATCCATTTCTAATTAGTTCAGTCGGACTTGTACACGCACTTCGTTTGATACTTGAACATGAAATTGTCTAAACGACTACACGGGGACCCAACTGTTAATCGTGATTATTGATGCGACGTGGAATGTTAATGCATGCCATTATGAAGTTTCGTATGCGTCGGCGAGTTCGTTACGAATGCGACGTTCCACATCCTCTGTCCTTGGACGGTAAGTACCACATGTTTTGCTCTCGTGAAAATAAACAAAGCCGAGTTTACAAAATCGGCGTCCACTATGATCTTCAAAATTCTTCTATATTCCCACTTGCAGTTAATTGGAATACTTACGGCACTTGTGTTTTTCAGGTAATGGTTTATAAAGTTGACAGGTAGATGCAAGATTGCCGCGAATACACATTACATTCTTAAAGTCCTTTTGTTTTTCTAATTCTTGGTCGTAAACTAAGAAGTATAACACAGTCCTATGGGTGTCTTTATTGAAATATGTATCAAAATGTCTTTGTAAATGCACATTTATCTACTGAGCGTGAAAAACAGTAAGATAAGCATCTTTTGTATGCATCGAAGATGAAGGTACGTACTACTAGAATGAGTCATGGAAGAATTAGCATTTTGTTGTGCTCTTACAAAAGTTATTTACGTCAATGCAAAAGCATAATTTGTGCTTTTATCAAGCGCAATATTGCATGGTGTATTGTTTCCTTGTAAGTTACATGTACTTCGTTGAGCGAGCTTTAAAGCATGTGCCACTTTTATTTTGAATGAGGTCACAGAGTGGTTTTCTGATACAGCTTTGTCAACATTCGAGTGACTTCTTGCCTCGAAACAGCAAATCATTTTCGGGCATATCAGTGACATATGTAATATGTTTTCTAAAATTAAATGACCACTAAGGCATAACTAAATAATATTTGATTATTTAATATCGGTGGCTCCATGCATTTTTGATAAGCTGGGGGGGGGGGGGGGAGAGAAAACAAAAGAATTAAAGGGATTTGTGAGGGTTTTAGGTGCGGTTGTCAGTCAGTTTACCATGGGAATGGTGTGTTGTACAAGAACAGCGATCAACTATGGTTATTTTATTGCAATAAGAAGAGTCTTTCGGGAGTCTTTCGGGAGCCCTTTGAACCCTCGGCCTCAGGCTAAAACAACTTTCTCAAGCCTCTGCAAATGTTAATACAGTATAAAAACATGATTGACCCCTTTAACATGTATCTAGAAAATATTAATTGAAGAAAATGCATCACTGTCTCCATATTTGCTATTTTATTTTACTGATTCATGGGTCTCAATCTTCCACGATGCATTTCTGTGTCGCATATTAAATTTTAACAAAATCTACGATGCATACAAGAGATGCTTATCTTACTATTTTTCACGCTCAGTAAATAAGTGTGCATTTACAAAACCATTTGGATACATATTTCAATAAAGACACCACAAGACTGCGTTATACTTCTTAGTTTACGGTAAAGAATTAGAAAAACAAAATGACTTTAAGAATGTAATGAGTTTTCGTGGCAATCTTGTATCTACCTGTCAACTTTATAAACCATTACCTGAAAAACACAAGTGCCGCAAGTATTCCAATTGACTTCAGGTGGGAACATAGAAGATTTTTGCATATCATAGTGGACGCCGATTTTGTAAACTCGGCTTTGTTTATTTTCACGAGAGCAAAACATGTGGTACTTACCGTCCAAGGACAGAGGATGTGGAATGTCGCATTCGTAACGAACTCGCCGACGCATACGAAACTTCATAATAGCATGCATTAACATTCCACGTCGCATCAATAATCACGATTAACAGTTGGGTCCCCGTGGACTAGATATTCATTTGCCCGAATTATGTACTGTTAACACTGTTACTGTAGTTTCCATTATAGTTAGACCTATAATTACAAATATAAGAAGTTGAAAGTAAGCAGTGATAAGGAACGTGTAATCAGAACAAAAGTCTAGCCCTAAAAACCAAGTGGGGAAATTAAAGGTAAGTTATTACAAGCCGATTCTAGAACATATTACGAAAACACGCCCATGTGATACACAGATTTTTCTTAAGTTGTAAAAATTGTAAAAAAAAAATATCAGTCTAAAAATTCTGATGTTTTTTTTTTCTTATTTTTTGCTAAAAACATAGATTATGGGTAAATTCGACGAGGCGGCTCTAACGAGTACCCGCAATCTATGTTTTGGATCAAAATAAGAAAAAAAATGTTTAACCTTTATACCCCTTTATACCCCAGTTCTATTATATAAAATTGAGGTTCAAGGGGGTATACATTACACGGACACGTTTTTCCGATATGTCAACCCGAAAATTGTTGGGAAACATATCAAAATTACAAAACATTATTGATACTACCTAATGGACCGGCGATAACTAGCAAATATGTGACAGTATCTAACATTTGGGTCCCGTGGAGTCGAATGTCGGATATTTAGTTTTAACGTTTTCATAATTTCTATTATGTTTAGAATAGATTTCCAAAAAGTTTAACTGAATAGCGCTAATTTTTCCATCGGTATTCCATTAAAACCCTCCCCTCCGTACCAACGAGGTACCGAAGTGGAGCGGAGTGACAGTTAGTCAGCTGATCTAGCGCTAACGATAAATGGAGAATTAGAGAAAAAACGGATCACCTTCAGTTTGCATCGCAGGTTTATTTTAATTGATAATTATAATTGGTCGCGGGAAAACGTTTGTAAGTCAGAATTATAGTGTCATTTTCGGTTGTCCTTTTAAGTTGATGGTGACTTAACATTAAAGTATCGGATATTTCAAGGATTCAAAGAAATTAAAAAAAATATATGCTTTAAGTGTGTTCGCTGCCAATGAAAAAGTATTCAAACTTTTTTCTAACCCCTCTTTTTTGATTTCAAAATTCAACACAAGACATTTGAAAACAAAATTAGTATAGGGTAGTGTGCATTTTTTTCAAGCTACAAGCCTTTGAATGAGACCACTGAACACCATGTTTTAAATTTAGTAAATTTAATTTAATTTTCAATTCTTTGAAATATACCTGTCCTGAACAAAGATACACCAAGAATGCTTTCAAAATTCATAAAATTTACGTAACGCAGACTATTTGGACCAAAAGCATACAACAATTTGCAAGTTTAAGTGGATGACAAAATTTTACGACTCGCTTTACAACCCTATCCCCATACGCGAAAAGTCGGAAAAAAATCAATGATTTTGAAATGAGCGAAATCCATATTCAAACTTTTTCTTGTATTTTCAGAACTTATAAATATTGTTCGAATAAAGGAATGAAATATATAGGGTAGTGTCCTTATAAGAAAGAACCAACGACTTGAAAATCGCCATTTTAAGCCTTTTTACAGCCATTTGAGCCGTCTCGTGGGAAAATCAACAATGTGGTTTCCGAACAGGTCCGACACAAACCGAGCTGTACAAGCACAGAAAAGAGCTAGAAGCTTGAAATTTCGGATTTAAGTAGAAGAGGAATTGTATTATCCGAGTAGCGAAAACAAAGGCGCTGATCAGCTTCGCGGTTACCGCGAAGCGGATCTGCATCTTTGTTTTCGCATATGTAGATTGTTGGTTTTCCCATGAGGCGGTTCATTTTGTTTCTTACACTCCATTTCATAATACAACCCAAAATTTTAAAACTAGCACACCAAATGCAAAAAGACTAGTATTGAAGACCCTGTGCTCATGTACTGCTGCTAAAATAAACATCGAACCAGTGCAATTAATTTGAAGTTTTGCAATATTCAAGTTTAATCTACCCTACCCCCTAAATTTTACTGACAACTAAACTTTTCTGAAAAGTAGCAGAAAATGGGGTGAAAAAATGAATTTCCTTAGATTGACATTTTTCATGGCTCATTCAATGCATATTATTAATATGCATTCAAATATAAAATATTAGGAAAATATCTGCAATCATACCTAGCCGATTTTGACACACGATGGCCACACGAATATGAAATTTTCAATTTCGCGCGATTTTCGTCACGAATTTGGTAAAAAGCCAATGTTGAGCCGAAGCATGTACGAAGCCTACCGATGGGCACACGATGGACAAACGATGGACACACGATTATACCCGATGCACTCACGAACGATACACGAAGTGGTAGTTTTGCATACGATGTTGATGCGAATGGTATTCGAAGGCTTGACGATGTCGTGAAGCCATCGTGAAGCCATCGTGACGGGTGTAAAATGTATTCCCGAAAGTGTCCCGAAGGCATAACGACACTTCCCGATGTTATGTAAAAATCAATTAATGAGACTAAAAAGTGGTGTTGAGAAAACATGATCAGCTTTGTCATTGGAAATGCCACCGAAACTAGGAAGAGGGCGTGGGAAGAAGATTGCGCCTGTCAGCTCCACCCAAGGTTCCACTCCAATACTCCAGTCCATGACTCCACTCAAAAACTCAATCCATAAAATACAAGGGGTCTATATTGTAGGCGGGAGATTGAACGAGACCCTTTCATTCGCGTGCAAACATGGTCTCTTTTGAGATGGTACATTGTATTTCATTTGTATGATTTCGTTGTTGACGTCCACGGTAAAAATTACTACCATGACTGTATGGTCACTTTACAACACTGTTCATATTTCTCGGTGTCAATTTGGTTGTATTTCAATCTATCTTTCGCATGAAACTAGCACAAAACTGTTCTTGAGTTTATAATAGATGTAGATAAAAGACTCGTTTGTCGAAAACTGCAGTGGTTACTGCTCTACTAGAAAGAAAACAGAGTGCTGCTTGAAAGACAACATAATAGTAAACAAACCAAATACCTGTAAGAGATGGTGTTTTGCTCCTGCAAGATGATTTTATCATGTTCCAATTGCGTGTAAAAAAGCAGTGCTGCAGTCTTCTTCTTCCTGTTTGTCTTGTCTTCGAAATACACCATGATTTTTGTCAGCATAGAATCAACAGTACTGAACTTAAGATTTTCTGAGAAAAAGGCCGCGTGTGTGTGGATGCTGATTTTTGTATGTCAACGTTACCTTGGGATATATTAAAAAGGCAGAAAATGCAGTTTTGGTGAATATCGTGTTTCCGTCGGGATGCCATCGTGTTCCAATTTTTGTTAGATACGATGCTTATACGATGGCGTTGCGAGGGCTATACGATGTCGTGTTGCCTTCGTAACACAATCGGGCAGCATCGCGTCTCCATCGTATTGCCTTCGTGTAGCTAAAGTTAGCCGATGGTGCCGATGACCACACGACAGAAGTACGATGTAGTCCCGATGTCATATGATGGCCTCACGATGGCTTTGCGAAGGCCACGATGCACTCGCGAATTCAACACGAAATTGAACCATCGTGTGTCCTTCCTGTATTTTTTTGGCATGTCAAAGATTTTGGTGCCGTTCGCGATGGTGATGCCGATGGCTTAAAAAGTCTCCCGATGGACATACGATGGGTAACGATGCACTCACGAATGGCCCGATGTCTTCACGATCCCCGCCGAAATTGAAACTTTTCATAATCGTGTGTCCATCGCGTGTTAAAATCGGCTAGGTATGACGCCTACTTCACGAATTTGGTAAAAAGCCAATATTGAGCCGACGCATACACGAAGCCTGCCGATTGCAACACGATGGACACACGATGGACACACGAATAGCTCACGATTATACCCGAAGGACTCGCGAAGATAGAGGAACTGGCAGTTTTGCATACGATGTTGTTGCGAATGATACACGAAGGCCTCACGATGGCTTCACGATGGCCTGACGACATCGTGTTAAGTGTTAAATGTATTCCCGATTGTGTCCCGAAGGCATCACGTGAATCAGGAATTTATTATCGGTTAAGATTCATTTTCTTATAAATGTTTAATATGTTTGGCCCCATTTAGATAATATTAGTCTTTGTATCGACAACCCTGTTAAAAGTTGCAAAATTTCAGTAATTCTCTTTGGCTCCATGTTGCCATACCTAAAGCGTGACTGACGAGACTTTAACAGTCGAAACCGAGGCATGGCCCATCCCCTTTCTCATTAATGTGCTAGCTGCTCTTAAAGGATCTCAAGTTTTAATGTTTATTTATGGGTTGGAGCCAAGGCTTGGAGTCTTGGAGTGGTCTTAGGCTGCCGTATTGGAGTGGATTCCTGAAGTGGAACCCTGGAGGGAATGTTGCGAGTGGCACAGGAACTACACGGTACCTACATATACTGTAGGCTGGTGGTTGAACGAGCCCCAGTCTCATGTGCGTGCAAACATGGTTTCTTTTGAGAAAGCATTTTTGTATGCTTTCGTTGTTGACGTCCATATAGTAATAAGTTAATTAATATCAGTAACTTTACAACACTGTTCAAGCTTCATGGTGACAGTTTTCTAGTATTTTAAATCCATCTTTCACATGAAACTGGCACAAAACTGTTCTTGTTTAAACGCTCGTTTGTCGAACTCTGCAATGGGTTTGTCTGTTAGAAGAAAAACGGGCGCTGCTTTAAAGACAGAGTAATGAACAAGCCAAATACATGTACCTGTAAGAGATGATGTTGCTCCTGCAGGAGTTTTTTTTTTTGTCATGCACCAGCTTGATGTATAGCAGCAGTGCTATCGGGATGTTTATCATGATTTATTTGTTTGTTCTTGATGATTCATTGACTAGTTAGAGATTCACCACGAGGACAGAAGAACTAACTATTAAATGTTATGAACAACTGCAGAAGCTGAGGGTGAGGTTAGGCGCCTGTAAAACCGGGTTAAGCCCGCCAGTAACTTTGTGTTACTGATCGTTCCAAGGCGATACTTCTGTGGTTGTTCTTTTTGTTTTATGTCTTGGTTTTTAAATTTTTTTGTGCTGTTGGCGCCTTATGTGTGTCTTCATAGTTTTAGTTAAGGTAACTGAATGGCCACCTATTGGGAAAATAGCTGCTCATTCGGCTTACGATATGTTTCATGGTATAAGTACCTGATTGTTAGTTTGGTTTTTTCCCCACCTCGGTTTTTGGAGTAGGAATCTTTTTCTGATTGCGCCTTTTCCTGGTCTTTGCCTACTTGTACCTTCTTTTTCCTATTTTTTTTTCATCGAAATACGCCATGATTTAAAAAGTATTCCACTTGAGGCTTCTGAGAAAATGTTGTGTGGGTGCTAATTGTTTTTGTTTTGTATGTCCACGTTATCCGGGGAAGTATTATAACAGTTTTGGTTAATATCGTGTTTCCATCTTAGTGCCATCGTGTTCTAGATTTTTCAAATACGATGCTTATACGATGGCGTTGCGAAGGCCACCCGATGTCGTGTTGCCTTCGTAACACTATCGGGCAGCATCGTGTGTCCCTCGTAGTGCCATCGTGTAGCAAAACCTAGCCGATGGTGCCGATGACCACACGACACAAGTACGATGTAGTCCCGATGTGAGAAGATGGCCTCACGATGGCTTTACGATGGCCAAGATGTACTTGCGAACTCAACACGAAATTGAACCATCGTGTGTCCTTCCTGTATTTTTTTGGCATGTCAAAGATTTTGATGGCGCTCGCGATGGTACTGCCGAAGGCTTAAAAAATCCCCCGATGGACATACGATGGGTAACGATGCACTCACGAATAGCCCGATGTCTTCACGATCCCCGCCGAATTTGAAAATTTTCATAATCGTGTGTCCATCGCGTGTTAACATCGGCTAGGTATGACGCCTACATTACGAGATATTCAACAAAATAAAAATAGGAAGTTCCGAAATGTCAAATGTTAGCAGCGAACATCCTTAAAACTAGTGACTGAGTGCACAAAAATGTTGTGACATCATCTTTCATTTTCGTTTTTAGACGTCAACGTCGTACCTCCACAATTCCCGAAATCGCGAAAAAAAAAATAAATAAAAAGCGCTCGGACTTATTATCTTAAATCGTAAATTTTAAATGCTTTATATAAGTATCAATTCGGTATTGCCATTTATACACTGTTATTTTAGGTTTTAAGTAAATGACTGCATGGTCATAACCTCAAGCGCCTGTGCTTTCAGCAAGAGCGAGAAAATGAGTCGGGCCCAATCAAGGCTGTAGAACTAAATTATTATATTCTTGCATACATGTAGATATTAGGCCAAAAGCCGTGTCCATACAAGAAAACCCATGTTCAAATCATAAAATTCACGTACCGTTTGAACATGGCCTTGGCTAAAATTCGTCAACGTCATTGGTCAATGCTACATGGGTCAATGCTATATGACGTCACTGTTCCGTGGAAACAAGCTCAAACAATTCCTCGAATTACCGCAATTTTATGTTATGTTATTTTGAACAAGATATCAAACTGAATACATTGTAGCTGTGAAAATGGAAGAATAACAACCAACCATGTTTATTTCGATGCATTAACGTTTTTCTAGCTCTTGGAAGCAGTGTGAACCCTCGGCCTGGTCCCGAAGTTATAAAACTTTTCTAATGCTCAACTCAGCTGAGACTAAAAATTATTCTGCTCATGAATTGGCATTTTAACATTTATTAGCAGGATAAATTGCAGACTTTGGTTATCTATACCAGAAAAATTCAATTTATTTAGATCAATTCAGTATTTTAAGCAGTTTATTTCATGCTCGGCTGAGTTGAGCACAGAAAATGATTTATAACCTGGGGACCAGGTCGCCTCGGGGTTCAAACAGCAAATTTAAAGCTAATGCATGTTCGATCCCTATATACAGATATACGACGGAGTAGGACAACTGTTAGACACATTGTGTGGCTCCCGAATTCCGCCTTTGATAACAACTTCGTCGAGTCGACTGGTATTGAAACTGAAAACTACATATCTATCAATGTATAAATTTTATCAGAAGGGATTTTCTGCAGTATATCTTATCAAAGGTACAGTTTCCATTCGGATATTACCGCTCGAGGCACTCGGCTTAAGGACCGAAGTTTCTTTTTGATAAAATATAAGTACAACAAAGTATCATGAATAAAAATGTTTTTTCTACAGACGGCTGTCACCAGGTTTAACTATTTGAGTATTTACCGACTTTAGCCAGTTTGCAAAGCTAATTTTCTAGGAAACCAGACATAACTCTTTTACTTTGTTATCTTACATAAACATTCCAATACTGATAATAAAAAACATAAAAGCTAAATCCTTTGGAAGCAGTGACAACGTTCAAAGGGAGATAGTATGAACTGCGCAATTTCGGGTACTGAACCCTCATTAGTGGCCCTTTTTAAACCAGCGACGATAACCAGATACGTGTAAATATACTGCAATTTCAAAATCTCTAAATCAAAAATTCATGCCTAAACGGGGTCAAACAATTAAAACATTGTTTAGAAGATGTCTCTAAACGTACAATTTTTGATACTCTGAATATCCCCACTGATCCCAAAGGACAGAAAGAAATAATATAATCTGCACTACGGATGATGTGCGGGGAGAGTTTTTAGGGCCGCCACACGGCACAACGCCAGCTGCAGTAATAGCAAATAAAATATAAAAACTTAATCCTTTGGAAGCAGTGAACACCGTCAAAGGGAGGTAAATGTAGTATGTACCATATTGCGCACTTTCGGGACCTTTGTTCATGTTACAAATTTACAAAATTTTTGCTTTGAAATAGGAATATTGTCAGAGAATGTTTGATACAAATAAATACCAAAACATTTCGATACCAAAACATAAAGAAAAATAAAACCACTACAGAAGTAAATGCACAATATAAAGAGGATATTCAAGTTTTTGGAGTGAATATGAGTTTTATTTCATCGAGTGAAGTGAATTTTTTTATATTTCATGAGTGCCGAAGGCACGAATGAAATATATAATTTTTCACTTCACGAGATGAAATAAAAGTCATATTCACGACAAAAACTTGAATTTTCTTTTTATTATATTGCATGTAGTCATTGTAACGTTGCGCGCTAAAGCATATGACGTCAAAATCTTAAATGACGTCATTACGTCACGTCATTACGTCGCTATTGTGTGTGAACGTTCATTGCGTCAACAATAGCATAGATTATAAAATTTAGTTAAGTATAAATTAGAAATGAAACGGTGGAATTGTAATTTGCGTATTCCCAAATCTTATATTTTCATATGTGAAAATAATTTTTTTTTTATATTTTCACATGTGAAAATATAACTTTTTCAAATATTGGTTATATTTAATAATACATTTTTCTCTATATTTCATCACTTGCCATATAATAAATAGAGGATATTCAAGTTTTTGGAGTGAATATGAGTTTTATTTCATTGAGTGAAGTGAAAAAATTTTATATTTCATGAGTGCCGAAGGCACGAATGAAATATATAATTTTTCACTTCACGAGATGAAATAAAAGTCATATTCACGACAAAAACTTGAATTTTCTTTTTATTATATTGCATGTAGTCATTGTAACGTTGCGCGCTAAAGCATATGACGTCAAAATCTTAAATGACGTCATTACGTCACGTCATTACGTCGCTATTGTGTGTGAACGTTCATTGCGTCAACAATAGCATACATTATAAAATTTAGCTATGTATAAATTAGAAATGAAACGGTGGAATCGTAATTTGCGTATTCCCAAATCTTATATTTTCACATGTGAAAATATAACTTTTTTATTATTTTCACATGTGAAAATATAACTTTTTCAAATATTGGTTATATTTAATACATATTTCTCTATATTTCATCACTTGCTATATAATAAATTGAATTTTGCCCCATTTTGTATCATCTAATACAATGTACAATATACACGTATCAGATTGCTTTATTTTAGAACACGACTGTTTTCAGATTCACAATTCAATTGCGGTGGAATACGAACTATGTTGGACGGAGAGATTGTCTTTTCTCGAGCAAACGTGACTGGTGTTGGTATTTTAAATGACGCGATTCAGTGCATCTGGATATTAGCTGCCGTCGGTCAAAACGTCACTGAGGTTGAATTAACACACATTGAAGTTGAAAGTGAAAACAAATGTTTTGACAACTCCATTCAGGTAAGACGTACACGATGCCAATTTAATTAGGTCATATGTACACGTGGAGTGGGAATCTTTTTCTGATTGCGCCTTTTCCTGATTTTTGCCTACTTGTGTACCTTTCCATATAGGTAAAACGTGCATGAACTCAACCCCGTGAACTATACATGTAGCTAAAGCATGCATAGTCAACTCCATATAAGTAAAACCTACACGATGTCAATCCACATAGGTCATAAGTATGTGTTGTCAACTACATAGAGGTCGACTCCGAGTAGGTAAAACATACGTTAAGTAAACAGAGGATCTTACACGAGTGGTCATTTCATATGAAATTTATTAAACGAGCCTTCGGCGAGTTTAATAAATTTCATATGAAATGACCACGAGTGTAAGATTCGTTTTATCATATGACTTTTAAAATAGGATTTCATCGCCTTCGAAGTGGACATATTTACAATGAAAATTTACATTGTTGTTACGGACGTCGTCAATGACGTTACGTATTCCCGCAAAAGTGTTATTACACGTGTGGCCATACGATTTTTATGACATGACGTTATCCACTGGAAAACAGCGACGTCATATGATAATGTCCATGTAGGAACGTTGTATTGGATATACAAAGCCAACAATATATAGGAAAAATGGATATGCAATCAGATACATGGAGGAAAATGTGTATGAAAAGGTACAAGTAGGCAATGAGCAGCAAATGGCGCAATCAGAAAGAAATTCCCACTCCATAAATCGAGGGGTGGGAAAAAATAAACTGACACTTAGGTACTTATACCAAGAAAACATATAGAAAGCCGAGTGAGCAGCTATTCCCCAATAGGTGGCCACTCAGTTATCTGAACTGAACTAAAATATGATATGGACACGTACATTAAGCTCAAACAGCACAAAACTCCAAAACACAAAACAGTTAGAAACACAACAGAAGTATCGCCTTGGAAAGATCAGTAATGTAAAAATACTGGGGGGCTTAAACCGATTTAACAGGGCCAAAACCTCACCCTCATCTTCTGCAGTGGTTCACAACATTTAGTTAGTTGTTCGGTCCTCGTGGTGAATCTCTATCTAGTCAATGAATCATCAAGGACAAACGAATAAATCATGATAATCACCCTGATGAATCAAAAGCGAGGACTCAACAGATTGAGTAAGCTGCCCGACGATGGAGTCCCTAGGCGCCGAATAACTTACTGAAACCGGAGCAAAAGAAAAGCACTAGTTGAACCCTGGTGGGCCAAGCAACAGACAAGAAGTTCCGGCCCGACCAACTAAAATTGATAGATTTATGTCGGGACCATTATGAAGTCTGACGCCCGACCCACCGGCGTGCAATTTAAGAAGGCAGCGTAGTTATCAACCATGATTTGGTTTAAAACTAAGCATGCAGACTGTCGCATAACATTCAAGTTATAACCTATACGTCTGTGACGCGTTATGACTTTTCTGAAATGAAAAGAAAAATCATTCCTTCCTATAAGTTTCTTAAATTTGTAAACCAAGTCACCATAAAATACTGTTTCCGAAAGGCCCTCACGTAAAAGCGTCTTTAAATAGCGCAACATTAAATTTGGAAATCAAGTCATAGTGCCTGCGATAAAATATAGAAAAATGTTTTTCGATAGCCCTGCTGGAGAAGTTTGGCTGTTAAAGCATGTATTTCGCGCGTTGAAGTCCGCTTCATGATAGCAGACTCTAGCAAACCTAATAAGTTGCGAAATGTATACCCCATGCGAAGTACGGCGAGGAACGTCACCATCCAAAAACGGAAAATTTACTACATCAAAATCAAAGTCATCGCGTTTATCATAAATATTAGAAGAAGCAAATCCATCTGCAATAGAAATATGTAAATCAAAAAAGAGGGCTTCGGTATCTGTGGTGTTAGCTTTATTAAACTGTAGTTCAGGTGGATAAATTCGATTGACCATGTCTTCAAAATAAGTCAGTGTTCAAAAGGTCATCGAGATACCTAGAAGTCCAATTAAAGGCCTCGATAACATCAGCTTGACTGCCATGGTTAAGAGAATCCCTTTCGTAGCAGTATAAAAATAAATCAGCTACGAGAGGGGCGCAATTTGTACACATCGGAATTCCAACAATTTGTCTGTATAACTTGGTTCCGAATCTAATATAAATATTATCCAGGATATAGGATATTGCCGCGCATACATTCTGACATGACCAAAGTGTATATCGACTTTGGCCAGAGGATGTGAAAAAAGCTTTTCTGTCATTACAGACCAAATAAAATGAACAATTGTTTTTAATGGTCTTTTGAAGGTCCACTCTATCAAATCGAGAAGTTTTTCTTTAATCAGATTATGTGGCGATGTGGTATACAGAGCAGAAAAATCGTACAGTATGTGGACAAGCCGTCTACACTTCAGTTTACTGAGCACCTCGCCACAATTCTTTTATTGACCAAAACCAGTTTTTATTTGAAGTTTCATACACCGTCTCACAGTATCTTATTACATGAGATTTGAGCAGTAAGACAGGAAGTTAATAATTTAGAAAGTTCAGTGGTAGTACAAGAACTCCACTTAATACAGGTAAACTGTAAATCAAAAAGTTAAATGTACATGTTGTCATCTCCTTAGAGGTCAATTTCATAACCTTTTAAGGTAAGACATGCGATAAGTATCAAATGTTCATATAGGAAAGATGTATACAAAGCCAACAATGTATAGGAAAAATGTAAATAAAATCAGATACATCAGGAAAATGTGCATGAAGTCTACTCAATACTTTTACTACATAAAAGTAGGGTTTTATCGGGTACTCATTGCACGGACATGTTTTCCTGATGTTGGAGATTGGAGAATAACTTATTGTGGATTATCAAACATTGTGGTCTTTGCGTTCTGGAAACAGAACAAAGGATTCTGGTGAATTAAAATTCTTAGGGACATTTAGTCAAATGAAGACATTTATATTATAATGTATCTACTTCACAATACTTTTACTATTAACATCTACAAATATGTTTTAGATTTTCCGAGGTACATACAGCGAGGAGGCAAGCCAGGGAAAATTGTGTGGCACAGAACCGCCCCCAAACTCGACCGTTACAGATAAAATCATTTACATGCAACTGCAAGCTGCGTCGCCAAATGTCAACCTAGAATTTAAGGCGAAATACAAGTTCTTTATTGGTATATATAATGTTGATTAAATTCATAGTGGCATACATGTAACTTTATAATCAATGATCATAACATGTTAAAATGCACGATTGGCCCCTTACGACAATATTTAGTGAATGTAAATGACATTACGAAATATACCCATTCAATATACGGAGATTTTTCTTTCAACACTAAAAATGTAAGATTTCGTTGGATTTTTAGCTCACCTGAGCCGAAGGCTCACAAGGTGAGCTTATTGTATAGTAGTCGAGCCGGCGTCCGTGCGTCGTCCGTCGTCGTCAACATTTTCAAACGACTTCGCCTCTGAAGCTGCCAGGCCGAATCTTTTCATATTTCACATATAGCATCTACAGGTGGGGACGAATATTTGTGTTTTTTATTTCGATCGGATAAGAACTCTGGCAACTTATGCTTCCCATAGACTTATAATCGAGAAAAGTGAAAATTGCCTATTTTTGCTGTCTTGTTTGAGATATTTGAATTTTGTTTTTGCAGAAATGTTTATTGAGTAGTCCTCTACGTGACTCATGTGACTTTTGTCGTAATCCTTCATTTTGATTGGTTGCAGGGGCCCCATACAGGGCAAAATTTCGAAAAACATTCAAAAATCTTCTTCTCAGAAACAGTCAAGGGGATGAAGCCTATACTTTGTATACATGTTCCTGACAGTGGCCTCTACATAATTTGTGTTTTTCATTCCAGGCGGATAAGAACTCTGGTTGCTATGGCAACTTAAAATTTCCATAGACTTATAATGGGAAAAGTGGAAATCGGCTATTTTTCCGCTGAAATTGCAGACACTTGAATTTTGTTTTTGCAGAAATGTTTATTGAGTAGTGTTTGACGTTTCTTGCGAGTTTTGTCCTAATCCTTTATTTCGATTGGTTGCTGGGGTCCCATAAAGGACAAAATTTTGAAAAAAAAAAAAAAAAAAAAAAAAAAAAAAAAAAAATCTTCTCCCCAAAAACTGTTAAGTGGATGAATCCTGTACTTTGTATACATGTTCCTGACAGTAGCCTCTACATAATTTGTGTTTTTTATTCCAGTTGGATAAGAACTCTGGTTGCTATGGTAACTTTAAGTTTCCATAGACTTATAATGGGAAAAGTGAAAATTAGCTATTTTTTGAAAACTATTGCAGCCTGAGATCTGAAAAGTGGTAGATGCAAACAACTAATGGATTAGATGAAGGTATATGATTAATTTAGGTCAAGGTCATCTCTTGACCTTGGCCGGTCTGTCGTCCATACACACTTTTCAAAGATTTTTTTCTCTGAAACCACTTGGCCAATCAAAGCCAAATTTTATATAGAGCATCTATAGGAAGTGGGAACCAATGTGTATATAAATAATCCAGGTTACATGACCAAGATGGCCGCCATGCCCATATATGGTAAAAACCATTAAAATATCTTCTTCTCCAGAACTGACGAAACTTTGCATGAAGTATGGATGACTCAAGTACTACAATGTATATATAAAACATGACCCTGTGGTGACCTTGACCTATTTTATGGCAAGGTCAACATAGGTCGTCAATGCATTTGAATGGGAAAAACTTTTGAAATGTCATTTTAAGTGAAAGTATTGCAGAAAATGGGTAGTAGGACTGAAATTTAATGATTCTGAAAAAATGGACCCCAGGAGCCCATCTGCTTATTTTTTGAAAACTGTTGCAGCCTGAGAACTGAAAAGTGATAGATGCAAACAACTGATAGAGTAGATCAAGGTATGTGATTAATGTAGGTAAAGGTCGATTTTGGAAACATAGGCAAACATGGAAACATGGGGAAAAGTGACAACTAGGTCTCGGGTAAGCATTTACAGGACCAATGATCCTATGGAAACCATTGCAGCCATAGGCCTGAAACTTGACCAAGATGACCGTCATACCCATATATGGAAAAAAAAAACACTTTGTCCAGTGACTGTACTTGTTGACTCGCAGGTGAGCGGTCGTTGCCCTTGGGCTACTTGTTTTTATATAAATTGGTCAAAATAAGTTAAGTCCCAGCTGAAATTTTTCCATAGACTTACTGTTAAAATCTCCAAATTTGTTTTGCAATAACTTTTGACTGAATTAACGATTTTACATGCAATTTTCAGCAAATAAGCTTGAATTATTCTTCTAAATATGGTTTGATTTTCATTTATGTCAGTAAGTGTTTAGCTCACCTGAGCCGAAGGCTCACAAGGTGAGCTTATAGGTGAGCTTATAGTATAGTAGTCGAACCGGCGTCCGTGCGTCGTCCATTGTCGTCGTCTGCTGTCCGTCGTCCGTCATCGTCCGTCAACATTTTCAAACGACTTCTCCTCTGAAGCTGCCAGGCCGAATCTTTTCATATTTCACATATAGCATCTACAGGTGGGGGAACGAATATTTGTGTTTTTTATTTCGATCGGATAAGAACTCTGGTTGCTATGGCAACTTGAAGTTTCCATTGACTTGTATGGAGAAAAAGTGGAAATTGGCATTTTCCGTTGTCAGGCTGGAGATATTTGAATTTTGTTTTTACATAAATGTTTATTGAGTAGTCCTTCACGTTTAAGGCAACTTTTGTAAAAATCACTTTATTTGTTTTGTTGCTATAGTTTAAACTTTATTTCAACTGTATAAATACATCAAAAACAATAAACATGTGACAATAATACAACTTATTATACAATTAGGATTCGGAAGGAAGTCAAATAGACTTTTGTTATCCGTTTCCCAAAAGATGAAAACGTGCACTAGCTTTTGACTCATGAGACAAACATGTACAAATACAACCTAGGAATAGATACACTACATAAAAGCGCGAAGTGGTAGTATTATACAGCAAAAAATCGTGATTTATTTGACATACTTAAATTTGAAAAAAAAAAAAACGTTGAGTTTTGTAAGTTTTTATAGTTTGAAACAAAACAACTTGATGAAAAACGAGGAAAAAAGCTCAGTTTGCTCCACGGGGAAGGAAGGAGCCACGCAACCGCAAGAATACTAGTAAGACATAAAGAGGTATGTGTGAGATTATCCTTCATAGTTCAATTATCTAGAATTCAAAGGCATTACTATTTACGTATAGCTGAAACGTTTGGATTTAGATATAAATTTCTGGACAGCCTTAAAGATCGCAATGTTGTCATCAATTGATACGTCTTGACTACCATAAAGCAAAATACCTAAATTTGGACGACAGATGTCCGATATGGTTGCCATCATGTCTAGACAAATATCGAGATAGAGAGCGTATTCAAAAAGAAAATGGTGAGAGTTTTCGATTCCACCACACGAGCATAATGGACTCGGTACGACTTTTTTGGAAAACAAATGTTGATTTAAGGCACTACAGCGTGTTCTGATTCTGGTATGGTTAATTTGGTCTTGTCGATTTCCCGTTGTGTAATACACTGGGGGTTTCGTTAAATTACTGTTCAACTGATATCTAAAACTGGACAGCGAGGGAGAATCTTGTATTTGACGAGGTAATGTGTTCCACTCTCGTATAGTAGAGGGTAAGAACGAGTGGAAATACAGTTCTGAGTTTGTTTTGATTGTCCTAATGGCATTCGCATTGCGCAGACTATAAAGAGTTGCTGATCCAACGTTTGTTGGTGTGAGAGAAGACAGATACTCTGGGCATAGATCGTTTTTCATTTTGTAGAATAAGATGAGCTTGTGCTTTCTCCTCCTGTCACTAAGAGTTTCCCAGCCTGTTTCAGTAAGAAGAGATTCAATAGATGCTAATCTGGTTGCCCCGGTTACGATACGTGCTGCCTCATTCTGAATAAGATCTAATGCTTCGGCTTCGTATTTCGCGCAGTTGTTCCAAACTACATCTGCATATTCTAGAAGTGGTCTTATAAAGGAGAAATAAATAGTTTGAAGAGATTTTCGGTCAAGAAGAAATTTACAACGAAGCATGATATAGATGCGTTGCCAAGCTTTATTCTTTATGTATTCAATATGTTCATGCCATGTGCACGTGCTGGAAAGGTATATTCCGAGATGTTTGTGGTTAGTAACTTCTGTAACTTGCTGATAGTTCATGGACAAGGGTGTGTGGTAGAGTGTGTTAACTTTCCTGGAGAAAAGAACTGATTCCGATTTAGAAGGGTTAAATGTGACGAGCCATTGGGTGGCCCATCTATGGATTCTGGAGAGGTCTATATTTAGAGTGACTGCTGCATCGAGTGGATCTTCAACTATTATGTAGAGACTTGTGTCGTCAGCAAATAATCTAATTGAGGACTGTACATCTTCTACAATATCATTAATATAAAGTAAGAAGAGTAAGGGGCCAAATATAGATCCCTGGGGAACACCAGTCTTTACTGTAGACCAGTTAGATGAAGCACCAGGAAGGACAACGCGTTGTTTTCTGTCTTGAAGATAGTCAGAAAACCAAGTAAGAAGGGAACCACTTATGCCAGCACGCCTTAGCTTATACAATAGGCTTCTATGCCAGACTCTGTCAAAAGCCTTACTGATATCGCAAAATATGGCACGGACTTCCTTGCCATCGTCAAGAGCTTTACAGAAGGTATTGTACAGGTCTACAAGCTGGTTAACAGTAGAGTCCCCTGGGACAAATCCAGATTGGAGGGAAGTAAGAATATTATTGTCTCGAAAGAAATTGAATACGCGTTTGTGAACGATCTTTTCAAACACTTTACCAATAGTATTTAGTAACGAGATCGGACGATAGTTAGAGACATCAGATGGATCACCTTTCTTGTGTATAGGAATAATGTTTGCTTCTTTCCAAGAGTTAGGAAATTTACCGTGTTGAAGAGAGAAATTAAATAGGTCACGAAGAGGCAAAGACAAAGGAGCCGCAAGTTCTTTTAATAGTTTATTACTTATAGAATCCGGTCCCACTGCTTTACCCACGTTTAGGCATTTTAAGATCTCGCTGACTTCTTCTTGGGTGATTATTAGAGAATTAAGGGTACTGTTGTTTTCAAGTGGCGTGGCCGGCAGTGATGCATGTGTGTCGTCTAGAGATGTTTGTTGTGTAAAATAATCATTCAAAAGGTTTGCTTTGTCAGTTTCGTCGTCAATGATTGAGTCATCTGTTTTTAAGGGTGGAACAGAAGAACGCTGTTGGGGTTTTATAAACTGTTTAAGTGTTCGCCAATAATCTTTAGGTTGAAGACTTGAGTCCTGGAGTTTATTTGAAATTTTATCTGTTACTGACTTTCTAGATTTTCTTATTTCGTTTATAACTTTGTTTCTGTACGTCTTGTAATTCGTATGGTTTGTTTCAGTTTTAGATCGCATGAATTTGTCATATAGGTGTTTGCGTTTGCGTTTCATTTTCTTAATTTTAGAGGTCAGCCATGGAGGATCGGTTTCACGAATAATCACTTTTTTGTTGGGAATGTAATTTGCTATAGCAACATAAAGGGTAAATTTTCGAAAAATATATTCAAAAATCTTCTTCTCAGAAGCCGTATGGGGGATGAAGCTGAAATTTAGTATACATGCTTATGACATTAGCCTGTACAAAGTTTGTGTTTTTATTGGCTTTGTCCAACTACTTTGGTTGCTATGGTAACTTGAAGTTTCCATTGACTAATAAGACAAAAAGTGGAAATTTGCAATTTCTGCCGTTTCATTGAGGATATTGAAATTTTGTTTTTACATAAATTTTATTGAGTAGTCCTCCCCGTTTAAGGCAACTTTTGTCAAAATCGCTTTATTCGTTTGGTTGCTATAGCAACGTAAAAGGGTAAATTTTCGAAAAAAAAATATTCAAAAATTTTCTTCTCAGAAGCTGTAAGGCGGATGAAGCTGAAACTTTGCATACATGCTTATGAAATTAGCCTCTACAAAGTTTATGTTTTTTATTGTCCTTGTCCCACTACTTTGGTTGCTATGGCAACTTAAAGTTTCCATTGACTTATAAGACGAAAAGCGGAAAATTGCAATTTTTTGAAAACTATTGCAGCCTGAGACTTGAAAAGTGGTAGATGCAAACAACTAATGGAGTAGATGAAGGTATGTGATTAATTTAGGCCAACGTCATCTCTTGACCTTGAAGGGTCGGTCATCCATACACACTTTTCAAAGATCTTCTTCTCTTAAACCGCTTAGCCAATCAAAATGAAATTTTATATGGAGCATTCCTGGGTAATGGGGACGAAAATTTGATCGCAAAATCTGGGTCACATGACCAAGAGTGCTGCCACGCCCATATATGGGAAAAACCACTCAAAAATCTTCTTCTCCAGAACGGGCAGGCCGATTTTCACGAAACTTGGTATGTAGCATTTGGGACTCCAGCCCATCATAGTTTGATCAAATAATGACCCTAGGATGACCTTGACCTATTTTATGTCAAGGTCAGTTTTGACAACATAGGCTTTTACATGGGAAATATTGAAAAATATGGATTTTTTGAGAACTATTGCAGCCTGAGACTTGAAAAGTGGTAGATGCAAAACAACTAATAAAAGTATGTGATTAATTTAGGTCAAGATCATCTCTTGACCTTGGCCGATCTGTCGTCTATACTCACTTTTCAAAGATCTTCTTCTCTGAAACCGCATTGCCAATCAAGCTGAAATTTTGTGGAGCATCCCTGGGTAGGGGTAACGAAAGTGTGATCCCGAAATTTAGGTCACATGACCAAGATGGCCGCCGCACTACTAAAATCTTCTTCTCCAGAACCGACAGGCCGATTTTCACGAAACTTGGTATGTTGCATTTGGGACTCCGATCCATCATAGTTTGATAAAATGATGATCCTTGGATGACCTTGACCTATTTTACGGCAAGGTTAATTTTGGAAGCATAGGCTTTTACATGGGAAAAAGTGACAACAATGGATATTTTGTAAACTAAATGCAGCCTGAGACCTGAAAAGTGGTAGATGCAAACAACTAATAGAGTAGATGAAGGTATGTGATTAATTTAGGTCAAGGTCAATTTTGGAAACATAGGCAAACATGGAAACATGAGGAAAAGTGACAACTAGGTCGCAGGTAAGTGTTTACAGGACCAATGACCCTATGGTAACTATTGCAGCCATAGACCTGAAACATTACCAAGATGGCCGTCATACCCATTTAGGGTAAAAAAAGAAAAACATTCACTTTGTCCAGTGACTGTACTTGTTGACTCTCAGGTGAGCGATCGTTGCCCTTGGGCTACTTGTCTATAGCGTGACACACGTTTTAGTACACGTCACGAAAACCTCCCTATTATCCCCATAGTAAAATTGGCAAAAATCAGGATACTCTCGGATAAAGAAGCACATATCGAAAGACAACCTGTAATCATGCTTTAGATGTTGCTGCCTAAGTTGGATTTGGGATGCGCTTCCAATGACTTTTGAAGTTTATTTTTTAAATAAGCAGTTAAACTTAGGCATTTTAACATTATGACCGATGGAGAAAAATGTACACGGAGCTTAACTTATTTTGGCCAGTTTATATAGTATTTCTTGTTTTCGCTCAACACATTTACTGTGGATACACGTTAGAACCGCCTCGACACTGTGCATACACGTCAGAACCGCCTCGCCGATATTTTTAATATATTTGCTCAAAACATTGATTGTGGTTACACGTTAGAACCACCTCGGCCGTAAATGCGGAAACATTGATTGTGGTTAAACGTGAGAACCACCTCGGCCGGAGAGGCGGTTCTATCGAGTAATCATCATATATGTTTTAGACCGAAAATAGGAAAAAATTGGTATACCCTTGCAAACCCCAGTTTAACTATTTAAAAGTGGGGTAAAAGGGGGTATACATTAGACGGACATGTTTTCGTAATGGGCTACCCCATAACTGTAAACAACCATTCCCAAGAAACTTCGTCAGGTAATTGTCCAGGTGTGAATCAATATTCGCTACAAGATTAATAGGGCGATATTACAATTTTAATAAATAACTTTTGCAAAGTCAAAATTATCTTTAAGGTGCAAATGGATCTAATTACACAAATTATTCAGCTTTAATATGATGTTTTTAAATTTAAGACAGCATAATCAGAAATTAGTCTTTTTTCGTACCTTATTTAAGTACACATAAAATGATTAAACAAATAGAAAAAATGCCGAAATTAGATAAGGGTACAAGTTTTCAAGCTCCCCTTTTTAACGTAATTCACAAAAATATCGCTAAGGTGCAAATGGATACATTTTCTAGAGGTTTTATATTTTTTATCGATATAATTTTCATAAGTGTGACATAAATAGAAATTAGTCTTTATGCCTAAGAAATAAAAATGTTCAAATTATTATTTGGTTTCGTTTGTGTTCGGACTTTTCCGTAGATTTTAAGAAAAAACCTCGGCGTACCTGTCATTACCCGTGACGAGTCAGTTATAATACCTGATATTGTTACTTTTTAATATGGGACACGTTATGTGTATATAGAGTAGATTAATATTGACTTGAAATAAATAAATAAATAAATAAAAAAAAAATAAATAAATAAATAAAATTTATACTATTTTGTAAACGGATCTGAAAAAGTGCATAAGTGTAGAGTGTGGTTTTGGATGAAATGTGATCTAAATACAGACTAAACTGCATATTAAGAAAGAAAGAAAGAAAGAAAGAAAGAAAGAAAGAAAGAAAGAAATTGCATCGTTACAAAATTGACAGGCGGCTAAATAAAATTAATAAATAAATAAATAAAGTTCAGGAAAAAAACATTGAGAGATATATGTTGTCCGAAAATAAAATAATTCCATGAATGAAATACGCATTTTCAACAAGTGGCTCCGCAAACTTAGACAACTTGGAACAAATTAGTTGTTTGGTCACTTTTTCTTCGAATTTTACTCAATGAAAAATATCTAAAACTTTGCCACTTGGCCGAGGGAATGTTTTAACAATAACGAGAATTATCGATATCTATCGGCACGCGTCACGTGTCAAAATTCTTGTATATTCAGTCCAATCATGTCGGAATCACTTTATCTTGATAGTCTCGAGATACTACAGAATACTATTCTATTCGCGTCTGTTGCTATACAATCTTAAAGATTTTTTTCGCGAGTTTCTATAAAATAATGAAATGTTTGCTCTTTAAGGAAGAAATAAAGATAGAAAGAAAAGAAAGAAAGAAAATGTCACATAAAGAATGAGCATAGACGCAAGCATTGATTCATTACGAAAAAATGCCCATGCAAAATACAAAGATTTTTTCAGAAAAAAAAACAAAAAAAAAAAAAAAACAACAACAACAACAACAAAAAAAACCATTAAAAGATTTTTTTTTTAATATTTTGGCTTAAAACAAACATTAAATGGGTACACGTTAGAACCGCTTCGCCTAGGCGGTTCTAACGAGTACGCACAATCTATGTTTTGGATCAAAAATAAGAAAAATAGACATACCCCTGCAAACCCCAGTGTTTCTATATATGGTGGCGTATAAGGGGGTATATATTTGATACACGGACATGACTCTATGCTAATTTTAAATGTAGTCCGAGATCCAAGGTCCAAATTTTTGGTTAACCCTACACGATCTTGGCCTTAAGGTTTGGTGGCTTTTTTTGAAAGATATATGATAGTAGTCTATGAAACAGGTCCGTGTATAAAAATTTAGGCCGGCGAAAGTCTTCAAAATGGCCGCCATCCAAGATGGCCGCCGAAATTAGGATTTATACAGGCTTGAGTAAAAAGCGTTTTCATTTTAGATCTTGTTACATTTAAGTGCTTTCAGTGTAGATTTTCTATAAACTCAACATTATGCTTTAGCATATTAAGTTGAATTAACCCAGTTTTGATGTTCTCATGTGTTACATACGTTACTATATTAATGTTACTTGTGATAAATGAAAATATTGACTATTAGTGTTTATCTTAGTGCCATTCTTCAAAGTTTTTGAAGTGTTTATGCAAAGTGTTCCTTAAAAGACTTGAGTAGCGTCTTGATAAAGCTTCTTTGGGTCGTTTATCTGCATTTGGTGGCCAGCCTCAGGTCTTTTATCACATAAATCAAGGTTCACTCTTGATCACTTAATATTGTAAACTCACATATTTTGGGTAAACTCACATATTTTGGGTCTGATTATACATACAATCAACAGCTGTTGATGATTTGTTAATAAATTATATGGATTAGAACCGCTAACTCCATTTATATAATTTTGATACCCACAAGACGTTCCTAACTGTTACATATGTTACCTTTTTTATAATATTTCCTACAAAATTAATATATTGACTATTCTTGTTTATTTTAATGTTATTCTCTAAAGTTTTTGATTTTTTTTTGTATTTAATGCATTAAAAGACATGAAAAAAATATCTTTATTAAGTTAGTTTGTGTGCTTTATTTGCTCTATCCATCAGCGATGGGTCTTTAAACACATAAATCCAGGTTTAAACTTGACCCCTAAAATATTATACACTCACATATTTGGGGTCAAACACATTGATAAAACAGCTGATGGGGTTTTATAGATTGAACATATGTAAAAGAATTTTAACTCAAATGTTTTAGAGTCAAGATGTACCCAGCTGTTACATACGTTACTTTTCTAAGGAGCCTTTAACACGATTAACATTATTTCCATGTTCTGAAGATGTTGACAACTGTTACATTCATCACTTTTCTTAAATGATATATCCTACAGAATCAATATATTGACAACTGTTGTAAATGGCGTTTATATGCTCTTAGGTTTTTGAATTGGTATTATATTGATTGCATTAAAAGACATGGGAGACATTTTGATAAAGACATTTTGGATGCGATATTTGCTTTGACAGTCAGCAATGGGTCTTTAAACATATAAATCCGTGGTAAACTAGATCACTCACATATTGTAAACTCAAATAGTTCGGGTCGGAACACATAAATATATTTATAAGAATCTTAAACTTAATATACAAGTACGTTATTTCAATGTTCTCTACGTGTACTCAACTGTTACATACATTACTTTTCTATAATATTCTATACAAAAGCTCCATAGGGTCACTGAGGAGGCTTAAGTAGCCAAGCATCCCCTTTCTCAATAATATGTTAACTGCTCTTAAAGGATCTCAATTTTATTTTTAGTTGAAGAGGACTGTGTATAGAACTTTAGACTGGGAAAGTCCTAAAAATGGGAACAATTCATTTATACATATATGACTTACTGGATCAGATTTAACGGGAAAAGGGGTTTGTCTCCCATGAGTGTCTTTTTGTTACCTATCTGATTCAATCATTTAAATTTTGATATGCTTAACCCACCATGTCACTTTCTTTTTTGAATGGTATTGTCTGAAATGTATATCCAAACAGCAGATGATGATGAATAAAAAGATAAAATGTCTAAATATGACATCATCCATAGTATGTACATTGAGAGCCATATTCTAAACATTGTTTTAATTATCTGACCCAATTTAGGCATGTGTCTTAAATTTAGACTTCCTTTGTGTAAATTTTTGAACTTGCAGTGTATTTATCTGGCTATCGTATACAATTTATAAAGGGTCACTAATGAGGGTTCATTACCTGAAATTGCGCAGTATGGCCCATTACTTCACCCCTTTGAGGGTGTTCACTGTTTCCAATATTTTATTCATTGCCAGAAATTGTATAATGTACCCACACTTCTCCTTTTAATTGTTTATGCCACTTCCAAAGAATATAAAGTAAAGGGGTCAAGGTACCGAAATCGTAATCCTAGCTCGTAAAAATCCATAATAACATTGGCAAATACGAGATATGTAGCCATACAGGCATGGATCCCCCAATAACAGGAGGTGTGATCAGGTGTTTGCGAAGGGTGAGCATCACCTGCCCATTATAATGCACCCGCCATGTCCTTATGACTGATTACAAAGCCGAGAAAATTAATATCTGGTAAGAAACGAATGTCCATTAATTGAAAGCCTTATTAATTGTTGCCAATTGGCATAAGGTCAGTCACAAGTTTAGACGCAGCCACGCTGTAGGGATCAACAAGGTCATGGTGTCTCCCATAGAACTTTTTAAGAGTTGACACAAGCTTGGTCCTGCGATATCCCCGTGACAACAGTTTGGTGGTGAGTAACTTCCCCCTATCAACAAAGTCTTCGTAGTTACAACAGGCTCTAGCATAGCGAACTAGCTGAGAGACATTTAACGTTTAACTTAAAAGTTAATAATCTGATAATGTTGTAAATCTTTTGCAAAATTAATACATGTGTACAAGTTCAATCATAAAAAAAATATATCATAAAATTACTATAAACAGTTTAAAAATGAACAAAAATGGTCAAACTCTTGATTTTATGGGGATATACCAATAAGAGTAACATATGTAACAGTTAAGAACATCTCCACTGTGTTAATAAAGAAAAAATATTCTAACACGTAACATTATATATACATGTAAATATATGTAAAACAACAATATGTACATGTAATGTAAATAGTTAAGACCAAAGATTATATGTGTTTAATACAACTAGTAGCCTCAAGTAAAGGGGAATGTTTGTTTTTAAACAAAAGTTAATGAATACAAAACCAGTTTGATCACCCAAATGTTTTATTTGTGTTGTAGGTTAACATGCCAGTCAAATAATGTTTGAGTATTGTGTTGACAGAGACATTTAACCAGATACCTTTAGCTTAACTAGCTTAACACATATAAGCCTGGCGTCCCTTTTATGGGACATAGGCAAACAGAATAGCCCAAGATGTGACGTTGCATCTGGGACTATTCTGTTTGCTTAAAGAATTTTCATCGAAAGTTGAATAGAATTTAAAAATTACACCTGATGCCCCTAAGAACTGAATACTCACCAGAATGATAGAGACGGGAAAATGCATTCGTCAAATATGGGTTATGGAAATGTAACTCCGTGCCAGCATGGTTCAAAACAAGGAGCACTCGTTTAGGAGTGTGTTGCTATAATACTACACCAACATGGTCTTCAAAACTACATAAATTTACTTTGATTAAAATTGTCACAATCTTTTATAAGAAAATACAAGATAGGCTTTCATTAACAGAAATTTAGACCATTAAACAAACAAGATAAGGCAAATAATGATTTTATATGGGATTATGGGATATCCTATGACAAGTAACATATGTAACAGTTGTCAACATCTTGAGAACAGAGAGAACATTCAAATATAATTGGAGGTAAATGTGCTACGACATTTGTATTATAATTCATAAAAAAAATCAGCAGCTGTTGAAATTTTGTGTGTTAAGAACCCAAATGTAACAGTATTCAGTGATCGAGTTGAACCTTTATTTATGCCTTCAAAAAACATGCTGCTGACCAACAAAAGCAGAAAAAATACACCAAAAAATGGCTATAGCAAGAAACCCCTCGTGTTGTGTAAAAATATTAATGCAAAAATACACAAAAACTTTAAAGAATAACACTAAAATATACAGTTACAATGGATATTATGATTTTGTAGCATGTAACATTAATGGTGTAACGTATGTAACATGTGAGAACATCAAAATCGTCCTAAATCAAATTAATTTAAAAATGCAAATTTCTATTTTATGTTTTATTGATAAAACATAAGAAGCTGTTCAATTAATGTATTCAAACCCAAAATATGTGAATTTATGATATTTTAGTGATCAAGTGTGAACCCGGATTTATGCGTTCAAAGACCCATTGTTGACTTAAGTGTTAAGATTATGTATCTAAAATTGCTTTATATGTTCCTTATGTCTTTCACTGCACTAAATACAAAAACACACTTAAACCTTTAATGGATACCACTCAAACAAACAATAACAGCCAATCTATCATTTAATGGCAGATATAGCGTTAAAAAGTAATGTATGTAACACATGAGAACATACAAACTGTGTTAAATAAACTTAATATGCTTCAACATATGTTGAGTTTATAGAAAACCAACACTGAATGCAGTTAAATGTAACAAAATCTAAAATGAAAAAGTTTATTACACAAACCTGTACCATTCCTAATTTTGGCCGCCATCTTGGATGGCGGCCATTTTGAAGACTTTCGCCGGCCTAAATTTTTATACACGGACCTGTTTCATAGACTACTATCATATATCTTTCAAAAAAAGCCATCAAACATTAAGGCCAAGATCGTGTAGGGTAAACCAAAATTTTGACATCTCCTGGATTTTGGATCTCGGGCTAATGCGAGCATTATGGTGCAGATTGGCACCCGGCCGAGAATCTTAAAATGAAATAAAACTTAGAGAGAGAGAGAGAGAGAGAGAGAGAGAGTCCGTGATTATATACGCATTGTTTATACATAAATCGACATTGTTCAAATTTTGAGCTCAAATAATGATACCTTTCAGCATCAAGTAGCAGCTACAAACATTTTCCAAAAATACGTACTTCATTGATTTATAGTTAATGAGCCGCGTCCTGAGAAAACCGGATTTTTGCATATGCGAAAACAAAGGCGCAGATCAGCTTCGCAGTATTGCGAAGCTGATCAGTGCCTTTGATTTCACTACTCGGATAGTACAATTCCTCTTCTACTTATAGCCAAAATTTCAAGCCTCTAGCCTGCTTCTGTGACAGTACAGGCCGGTTGGTGTCGGACCTGGTCAAAAACCCCGAAGACCGGTTTTCTCACGTCGCAGCTCTTTTCATCGAAAATGCTCTACCTAGTCGAAATCAAATCGCGGGAACCTACATTCTTTGTTTCAATTAAACATCCGCAAAATCAATCGCAGTGAAAGCCATAAAAAGTGTTGATTACATCCCTCGGCTTATATAATAAAAACACAAGACATAAACCACGGGGACCCAACTGTTAATCGTGATTATTGGTGCGACGTGGAATGTTAATGCATGCCATTATGAAGTTTCGTATGCGTCGGCGAGTTCGTTACGAATGCGACGTTCCACATCCTCTGTCCTTGGACGGTAAGTACCACATGTTTTGCTCGCGTGAAAATAAACAAAGCCCAGTTTACAAAATCGGCGTCCACTATGATCTTCAAAATTCTTCTATATTCCCACTTGAAGTCAACTGGAATACTTACGGCACTTGTGGTTTTGAGCTAATGGTTTATAAAGTTGACAGGTAGATACAAGATTGCCACAAATACACATTACATTCTTAAAGTCCTTTTGTTTTTCTAATTCTTGGTTGTAAACTAAAAAGTATAACACAGTCCTATCGGTGTCTTTATTGAAATATGTATCAAAATGGCGTTGTAAATGCACATTTATCTACTGAGCGTGAAAAATAGTAAGATAAGTATCTTTTGTATGCATCGAAGATGAAGATACGTACTACTAGAATGAGTCATGGAAGAATTAGCATTTTGTTGAGCTCTTACAAAAGTTATTTACGTCAATGCAGAAGCATAACTTGCGCCTTTATCAAGCGCAAGATTGCATGGCGTATTTTTTCCTTGTACTACATGTACTTCGTTGAGCGAGCTTCAAAGCATGTGCCACTTTTATTTTGAATGAGGTCACAGAGTGGTTTTCTGATATAGCTTTGTCAATATTCGAGTGACTTCTTGCCTCGAAACAGAAAAACACTTTCGGGCATATCAGTGACATAGGTAATATGTTTTCTAACATTAAATGACCACTAAGGCTAAACCAAGTATTATTTGATCATTTAATATCGGTGGCTCCATGCATTTTGATAAGCGGGGGTGGGGGGGGGGGAGAGAGAAAAAAGAATTAAAGGGATTTGTGCGAGTTTTAGGTGCGGTTATCAATCAGCTTTCCATGGGAATGGTGTGTTGTACAAGAACAGCGATCAACTATGGTTATTTTATTGCAACTAGAAGAGTCTTTCGGGAGCCCTTTGAGCCCTCGGCCTCAGGCTAAAACAACTTTCTCCAGCCTCTGCAAATGTTAATACAGTATAAAAACATGGTTGACCCCTTTAACATGTATCTAGAAAATATTAATTGAAGAAAATGCATCACTGTCTCCATATCGTAACATTTGCTATCTTATTTTACTGCTTCATCGGTCTCAATCTTCCACGATGCATTTCTGTGTCGCATATTAAATTTTAACAAAATCTACGATGCATACGAAAGATGCTTATCTTACTATTTTTCACGCTCAGTAAATAAGTGTGCATTTACAAAGCCATTTTGATACATGTTTCAATAAAGACACCACAAGACTGTGTTATACTTCTTAGTTTACGGTCAAGAATAAGAAAAACAAAAGGACTTTAAGAATGTAATGAGTTTTCGTGGCAATCTTGTATCTACCTGTCAACTTTATAAACCATTAGCTGAAAAACACAAGTGTCGTAAGTATTCCAATTGACCTCAAGTGGGAACATAGAAGATTTTTGCAGATCATAGTGGACGCCGATTTTGTAAATTCGGCTTTGTTTATTTTCACGAGAGCAAAACATGTGGTACTTACCGTCCAAGGACAGAGGATGTGGAGCGTCGCATTCGTAACGAACTCGCCGACGCATACGAAACTTCATAATAGCATGCATTAACATTCCACGTCGCATCAATAATCACGATTAACAGTTGGGTCCCCGTGTAAACGGATTTAAGTCATCATCGGGAATTCTCGTGAACTGTCGTAAAATTACCGGGGATAGTATGCTTTGATAATTACCTGGGCGAGCTCAGGTAAGGCCTCTCATAAACTACGAAGTTTCGTAGCCATGCCTCCACATCAGAGTGCAAGGGTGATCGGTTGGGAATATGGGCTCCCGCCCATTGGGGCCTAAAGAAATAGATGTGCTGCTCGTGCCTCCTGGCAAAACTTCTGCGTTACTGGTCATCTGAGTAATGGTTAACCTCTCAGGCCTGAGCCTGCCCAGGAGAAGTGGTTCAAGTCATACATATAAACCTTAGGGGCTTACTTGGGTGGCTATATTCGGAGCACATTTTGGATGTCATGACGTCCTAATTTTGAGTAAAAGTTCCATAACCTTTATACATTACATATAGAAACACTACTGAAACAAACGTGAAATAAGAAACAAAGAAAATAGAACCACAATTATAATGGCATATATATACATTGACAAAAATGGATTGGCTGCATGCCCAGCGACTGACGTCGCATCGACGTTGATATGACGTCATTATGACGTCATGTGCCTGCTTCATGGTGATTGCTGGGTTAACTATTTTAGGGAAACGGAAATGTGGAGAACAACGGAATGCAACCCTTGGATCTATTGGTACAATAAGTCATGTGGTAGATGCATCCGATCTGACATTCGATGGCCATTGTCGCTGGCATATACAGGCAAAAGCCAATGCCACTGTAGAGCTGAAAATATTGAAAATAGTGATAGCAGACTCTCTGAACAATACGGAGTGTAAAGATTATGTAAAGGTATTTTAAATTCAATTCCTTAAGGAAGTATACAAAACGAAACAATACGTTAATATGAAATTTGATGCTTTTTTACACCATCCTGTGAGAAATAGGTTCATGCTACATACATGCTGCTGTCACGTATAATTGTGATTGTCAAATCCAACATGCACGTTGACGTCACAGTGACACGTTTGTGTTTAGTCGAAGACGGTTAATGCAGAAAACTGCGACCATTTTAGTCGCATCGGCTACGCAACAATTGAAACATCCATCAGCATCATTGTCTTTTCTGAATAGGGTAGATATTGACTTCTCTGCGAATGAAAGCAAAATTTCAAAGAATATGTCGACCACTGAGTACTTAGGTGGAATTGTGACTGATTAGTCCATCAAGATGGCATCCATTATTGGGTTTATTACTACAGGGGAAATAACCAGGTACAAGAAGTTGTGTTATGGCCTTGTTTAAACACATGTTTTGAACATAGATTTTAAATGCAACAAAGGATGGTCTGATAGGTGTATTAAATCGGTCTTCTTATGTTTTTGGGTATTTTCTCCATTGCTGGTTGTTTTGTATATCTTTACGTATATATTACAACTTGTAAAGAAATCTAATGACTTTTTTCAATTCTCCCTTCTCCACCTTTCATCCTGTTCCTAACAGTAAAATCTGTTTTCAAAGGATGTGTAAACCCTTTGTAGTATAAAATGACCTATTATAGTAAGTAACCCCAGGAAGACAGCAGTACACTAGTACAGAGCTGTGTCACGTATAAAGACAAAATAGCCAATAACCATTTTTGAATGGACAGTTTATTTCATTTAATACGATGCAATGCTCCATAATAAATCTAGATGATAATCCGTCTTCTTAATAACTCTAAAGTTTATGGTAATGATGTTTATAAAGATAAAACATCAAAAAATTCATTATGGCATATTCTTTCTTTTTCTCTGGACATGGCCATTTAGTGTACCAACATCTTTTGATGTAAAGTTTTGACCTCCTGATTTCAAGGACATTTAGTGATCAAAAGAAAAATGTCACAGCTGTTTCTTTTGAAATTCTAGCCGCTTGTAAAACTTTGACAATGTGACCGTTATCTAATTGTGAATGACCACAGTAGGAAAAATCATTAGATTATGGAATCAGTTGTACCATAGTAGCCTGGCATTCAGGCCAATGTATTCAGATATATTTGACTCTACCAGATAGTCTTAATTCTTACTGAAAGGTACATAACCAATGTAGGGCTATTACCATGGCACTTTATTACTTCCTCATTAGCTGAAATACACTAAATCTGACTTTATAGTAAATAGTTGCATTCTGAATCTGATGAACATTTCTTGACTTTAAGTGTTTGTCAAGTGATGTTGTTTTATTTACTGGACTGATGCCAGTCTAATTACCATAGCTGTATGACTAAAGCCTTTGACTAGGACTTTGAACAACAAAATAAAATAAAACAACCAAACTTGGAATTGTAAAATATTTCAGGTCCATGACGGGAGTTCAGAGATATCACCATTGTTAGGTAAATATTGTAGCCAGATGCCTCCTGGCGTGATAACCTCTTCTTCAAGAGACCTCTTCGTCCACTATCACGCAACTACCGTAAGAAATGGAGAAGGGTTTGAAGCTGTTTATACACAATCAGTCGGTAATGTATATAGAAACATTAGGAAAACATGTCCGTGTAATGTATACCCCCTTATACCCCACTTTTATATAGTAAGACTGGGGTATGCAGGGGTATGCCTATTTGCTCCAAAACATAGATCGTGGGTACTCGTTAGAACCGCCTCTATGTTTTGAGCAAAAATAAGAAAAATATCAGAATGTTTCTAATGAAAAATTTCTTTTTTGACAACATACAAAATAAGATCGATTCGGGAGTAAATGGTTAAAGCGACGCTCCGTCGCTCTTATGGTAGGAAGGTGGTAAAATGTTCTGTTCAATTCTGTCTATAGATCCTTACATTGAGAAGAAAAACAGGTCAATTCGCATAATCCGTCGAAATGTAATTCATTGGTCAGTATGTTTCTCGTATAGACCAATCGCACACTAAGGTGTTCCGTAACTTACGGTGGAGGCTAGCAACAGCTGTCTATGTTGAAACATTCGAAATATTGAGGCCCTCCCGGGGGTTTTCAGGATTCAGGGAGAAGGGCTATCTATTTTCAGGGATTTGGGGAGAAGGGTCATTTATTTTCAGGGATTTGGGGAGAAAGCATAACTTTTTGGGGTTTTAGGGAGCAGCGAGCAGGGGGCTGAGGAAAAACATTTGAGGGAGCTGGAGAGAAAGGTCATTTTTCTTTCAATATTATGTTGACAAAATTTCTCCGAGGGCGGAATCTTTAAATGAACGATTAAGATCAAGAAACTTACCATATCAAATTTTTTATTTCGATTTGCATTCACTCCTTTGCGTAAATAGAGGCCTATGCTGGAGGAAAACATAAACAATACACTGTTGTTTTTGTTCCTGACAGATCATGTCAGTATGACGTCACCTTTTTCTTGATTATTACGTCACATGGTTGCGTTCGGTTAACTGCACATGCGTAACCGTGCGCACCGAGTGGCAAATGTTCTTATGAAAAAATCTTCCTCATATCGGAATGGTCCATCCTCTTATTGTAGGTCTACTTTGTATGACAGTCATTGTAAATCGTGAAAAAATGAAGAATTTGATGGCTCATTTTCCTTGTGTGTTCCTGATCATCAAACTCTCGGCTCCCTGATAGAAAATGACTTTTCTTCTCAACTCCCTAAATGTTTTTTGTTTCTAATATCGCTGCTCCGTTAATCGCCATGTTAATTCTTGCTCCCCAGATCCCTGAAAATAAATGGACCTTCCCCACAGATTCTCAAAACCCCCAGCAGGTGGCAGAGCCACAGGGTAAGGAAGCTATCAGCTTTTAAAATTAATGGCGCAATGGGAGCAGAGCGTCGCGCCAAAGGTGGTGCCTTATTTCATATTAAGAAAGGCCAAATTGCGACTATTTGATGCAGGTTTAAAATGAATTGTTTTCGTGGTTTTAATAAGGTAACTTAAGACTAAGCCATGTGTATTTGTACACTTAGGTTGTATACGGAGATGCACTGGTTTGCAATATTAGGCGTACTGTGACGGGATAGCCTCCCTTGGAAATATGCAAATTTCAAACTCGAGACTTTGTGAATCGAGTAAGTGTTGGGTATATAGCGCAGTAAACCACCCTTGGTGAATGAGCATGCTTTTCCACCGACGGGGTTTGCTGTGGCTTGGCTCGGCTGTTCGTTACATTTGGTGGCAGCGGTGGGATGATGACAACCGCCAGACTGGGGTTGCCTTACCCACGTAGTCCCCAGGCCAAGACTCGGGACGAGTCTTCTCGGAGGGGGAAGTAATGAGACGGGATAGCTCCCTTGGAAATATGCAAATTTCAAACTCGAGACTTTGTGAATCGAGTAAGTGTTGGGTATATAGCGCAGTAAACCACCCTTGGTGGATGAGCATGCTTTTCCACCGACGGGGTTTGCTGTGACTTGGCCTGGCTGTTCGTAACACGTTGCGTGTTTTTTTAAACTTGTGTCTTCATGTGCAAAACTAAATGATGAACACTGTAAAATATTGACTTGTGAAACATATAATTGTGGGTGGTTTTATCGCTATGCCTTTAAAGATGGAATTTGAATTTGAAACAAAAGTCATCTGTGCATTTGAATGGGGAAAACTGTTAAAATGTGATTCAAAGGGACAGTCTTGCAATAAATGGGCAGCAGACTGAATATTGATGATTTTGAAAAACATTGGCCCCTCATGGCCCCTATGCCCTCAGCCCGGGACGATATACATGTATATTACCCTAATATTCAAACACCTCCTCTTAAATAGGTCGGTAAATCAAGAAAGGGGGAACCAGCATGTATATAAATAATCCGGGTAATATGACAAAGATTGCCACCATGCCAGTATATGGTAAAAGTCCTTCAAAATCTTCTCCTCAAGGACCGGTGGACCGATTTCAACAAAACTTGGCTCGAAACATTAAAGACTAAAGTACTGCAATGTGTATAAGAATAATGACCCTGTCATACATTGACCTACATTGTGTATTACAGCAAGGTCAACATAGGTCGTCGATGCATTTGAATGGGGAAAAATTGTTAAAATGTCATTTAAAGGAAAAATCTGGCAGGAAATGGACAGTAGAACTAAATGTTTATGATTCTGAAATAGTTGGACCCCAGGGGCTCATTTGCTCTATACCCCGGGTCAATATACATGTATATTACCATATGTTCAAACATCTCCTCTAAAACCGCTTGGCCAGTCAAAGCCAAATTTTGTATTAATTTTATAATTCCAACTTTACTAATTTCCTACATTCTGATTGGTTGTTTGGAAGACTTTATACTTCGATAAAAGCAATGCGTAAGAATACTCAGTTTTTACCTGAAAAACGGCGCGACGTTACGTGATAACGTGGCGTTTCTTTGAAGAAACGTTGACGTCACCAAAACTAAACGTCATAAAAACAATGGATGAACGCGTTTTGAAGGCGTCGAAATGAATATTTGGATTTTTTATTAACATGGACGCTTTTTCTTTTAACAGAACACCGTACGGTAAGTGTTTTGAATTTCTCGTTGTATGTTGAAATTTGACGTTTGAATTTCTAATATTCCGAGCCCCAGTTCAAAATCGACATGTCTTTCTATCGGTCCAGACGGCGATAGTTTCTCCCAAAAGCACAAATTTGAATGAAGGGGAGATGTTTTACAGCTCCCGCTTTGACAACCTGCCTATAGCAAGCCAGTTATAGCTTCTATTTATTGCGAGAAGTGAGTTTTATGCTTTGGAAATTTTCAAGATGGCTTCCTCTTGAAGATCCGTTTTGCTCTATTTTCCTTCCGCTGGCTACAAAAATTTAAATCAATATAGACAAATGCAGTGTAATGAGACAAAGTTGGAATTATAAGGAATGAATTATTATTTTTGTTGATTTTATCGATGTGTAAACTCAGGCGAATCACTCACAAACTTTTTCATAAAGCCCTTCGGGCTTTATTTAGTTTGTGAGTGATTCGCCTGAGTTTACACATCGATAAAATCAACAAAAATAAAAATCATTCCTATAATATTACTGATCGTTTTGAGAGTGAGGTTGGGCGCCTGTACAATCGATTCAAGCACCTCAGTAATTTTATATTACTGATCGTTCCAAGGCGATACTTCTGTTGTGGTTCCATTTGTTTTTGTCTTCGTGTCGAATTTTTGTGCTGTTTGAGCCTTATGCACGTTTTCATATTTTTATTTAAATTCGGGTAACTGAGTGGTCGCCCATTGGGAAAAAAGCTGCTCACTCGGCTTACGATATGTCTTCTAAGCATAAGTACTTAATTGTCAATTTAGTTTTGTCCCACCTCGGTTTTTGAAGTGGGAATTTCTCTCTGATTGCAACTTTTTCTGATCATTGCCTACTTGTACCTGTTTATGTGAAGCATCACATGGCCCAGATTACCGCCATGCCCATACCGTAAAATGTATTTTTTGTCCAGTTACGGTACTTCCTTAATTGCAGATGAGCGATCATTGCTTTTAGGCTTCTTGTTAAAGATGGTTTAATTTTGGATCAGCCGTGCTGGCATTAAAATATCAAGTATAAGTATATCTGACCATTTGACATCAATCGCGGTACATTTACCCTAAAAGAGCTTTAAATATGCCTAGTTTAAATCAAAGCAAACACGTTTTTGCAGTGGTTCTGATATAACGTCTTGTTGATTGTGCTTATTACTCTTTTTTTATAATGAGATTTAATTAGTAGCAAAGTGCAAACTTTATACTTGGGGTATGCGTGTGGATAGTTTAATCGATATACCAGCAAAAAAATCGAATTTGATAATTATTACAGAAATATAAACAACGCTAAGAATTTTTAGAAGAACAGTCAGTGACAGAATCATTTTGTTTCAGAAAATATGGGAAATTGCTTTTATCACTATATATTTACATTTTTATTGCAATCGACCTAGATGAAAGTATCTTTCTTGATGTTATTCATTTCCCAATGAAAAACATTAAGTCACGTGATCTAGACGGGCCACGCCTATGCACGGGGCGACGTCAAAACCCATCCAGTGACGTTGTTTGTTTACTCTTGTTGTCGTGACGTTGGTCGCGTATCGCCATGACGTTAGGCGCGAAAATTTGACGTTTTGGCTGTTCCAAAATTACGTTAAGACGGATTTAATGTCAAATAACATGAAAATGAGCGGTGATACGCGCAATTAAAAATCTGATACTTGATTGATAATATAAAATGTAAATATAAGTATTGAAATTCAGATTTTAGCTTTCACTGGATGATGAAAAACATTCGGGCTTCACAGACATTAAAACAGCCTAATGTTTTTCATCATCCAGTGAAAGCTAAAATCTGAATTTCAATCCTTAAATATTGTATAAGATGGTTTAATTTTTGGATCAGCCGTGCTGGCATTAAAAATCAAGTATATCTGACCATTTGACATCAACCGCGGTACATTTACCCTAAAAGAGCTTTAAATTTGCCTGGTTTAAATCACAGCAAACACGTTTTTGCAGTGCGTCTGATTTAACGTCTAGTTTTTTTTTGCATTATGAGATTTAATTAGTAACAAAGTGCAAACTTTATAGTTGGGGTCTACAACAAACATACACTTGTGGATAGTTTAATCGCTATACCTGCGAAAATCGAATTTGATAATGAAACAAAAATCCATAATTATTACACAAATATAAACAACGCTAAGAATTTTTAGAAGAAAAGTCAGTGACAGAATAATTTTGTTTAAAAAATATGTAAGCACCCAGGCGAAAATGCCTTTATCACAATATATTGGTTACGATGGTTTATATTTTGGGTCAACTGTGCTGACATTAAACAAAAACAAGTACATCTGACCATTTGACATCAAATGCGGTACAGTTAGTAATACCCTAAAAGCTTTAAACTTGCTTAGTTTAAATCAAAGCAAACATTTAGTTTTTAGCTCACCTGAGCCGAAGGCTCACAAGATGAGCTTATAGGATGGCCATGCTCCGTCGTCCGTCCGTCGTCCGTCGTCGTCGTCCGTCCACAATTTCAAAGATCTTCTCCTCTGAAACCGCTTGGCCAATCAAAACCAAACTTCATGTGGAGCATCCTTAGGAAGGGGGGACGAAAGTTTATATAAATGGTCCAGGTCACATGACCAAAATGGCCGCCATGGTTATAAATAGTAAAAACCCTTAAAAATCTTCTTCTTCAGAACCAGAAGGCCTATGATTTTGAAACTTGACATGAAGCATCAGGCAATAGAGCTCTTCAGAGTTTGTGTAAATCATGACCCTGGGATGAGCTTGACCTTTTTACGACAAGGTCAACATATGTCACCCATGCATTTGAATGGCAAAACACTTGCTAGGAATGAGCAAATGGACAGAAGATTTATGTTTATGAAAATATTTTTGGCCCAGAGGGTTGTCTGTCCCTGCCCCGGGGCTATATACATGTGTATGACCATAATATTGAAACATCTTCTCTGAAACCGCTTGGTTAATCAAAGCCAAACTTTATGTGGAACAGTCTTAGGAAGAGTGAATGAAAGTTGTATAAATGGTCAAGGTCAGATGACCAAGATGGCCGCCATGGCTATAAATAGCAAAAACCTTTAAAAATCTTTTTCTCCAGTACTAGAAGGCCTATGATTTTGAAACGTGGCATGAAGCATCAAGCAATGAAGCTCTTCAAAGTTTGTATAAATCATGACCCTGGGATGACCTTGACCTTTTTTATGGCAAGGTCAACATAGGTTGCCTAAGCATTTGAATGGGGAAACTTGTTATAATGTCATTTGAAGTGACTGAATCTTTATGATTTATTAAAGAAATTGACTCCAGAGGTTGCCCTGACCCTGCCCTGGGGTTATATACATGTATATTACCATTCTAGTCAAACAACTTTATTGGTATATATCTCAGGTCTCAGGTGAGCGTTTACAGGACCATTGGTCCTCTGGTTTATGAATCACCTACAATTTCTTTGAAAGTTTAATTTTCTTAACCTTTCAGGAAGTCACACTTAATGTGGAGGTACATTTACGGAGTCGTCCGGTGTGTTCAGGAAAACATGTCCGTGTTATGTATACCCCTTGAACCCCACTTTTATATAGCAAAACTGGGGTATGCAGGGGTATACATATTTTTCTTATTTTTGCTCCAAAACATAGCTTGTGGGAACTCGTTAGAACCGCCTCGGCGAGGCGGTTCTAACGTGTACCCACAATCTATGTTTTGAGCAAAAATATGAAAAATATTGAAAAAATTCTACTGACATTTTTCATTTGTTACAACTTAAAAATCTGTGTATATTGCATGGGCATGTTATCGTAATGTAGTTTCTTAACCTTTCAGGAAGTCACACACAATGTGGAGGTACATTTACGGAGTCGTCCGGTGTGTTCAGGAAAACATGTCCGTGTTATGTATACCCCCTTGAACCCCACTTTTATATAGCAAAACTGAGGTATGCAGGGGTATACATATTTTTTCTTATTTTTGCTCCAAAACATAGCTTGTGGGTACTCGTTAGAACCGCCTCGGCGAGGCGGTTCTAACGTGTACCTACAATCTATGTTTTGAGCAAAAATAAGAAAAATATTGAAAAATTTCTACTGACATTTTTCATTTGTTACAACTTAAAAATCTGTGTATATTGCATGGGCATGTTTTCGTAATGTAGTTTCTTAACCTTTCAGGAAGTCACACACAATGTGGAGGTACATTTATGGAGTCGTCCGGTGTGTTCAGGAAAACATGTCCGTGTTATGTAAACCCCATTGAACCCCACTTTTATATAGCAAAACTGGGGTATGCAGGGGTATACCTATTTTTCTTATTTTTGCTCCAAAACATAGCTTGTGGGTACTCGTTAGAACCGCCTCGGCGAGGCGGTTCTAACGTAACTACAATCTATGTTTTGAGCAAAAATATGAAAAATATTGAAAAAATTCTACTGACTTTTTTCATTTGTTACAACTTAAAAATCTGTGTATATTGCATGGGCATGTTTTCGTAATGTAGTTTCTAAACCTTTCAGGAAGTCACACACAATGTGGAGGTACATTTATGGAGTCGTCCGGTGTGTTCAGGAGTCCTGACATTGACAATGACGGATACTACGACAACAATTTGAACTGCAGCTGGACAATCGTAACTGAAACAGACCGACTCGTGCTTTTACTTCCACAAGTGGAGCAGTTCGATGTTGAAGCGTCCTCATCGTGTCGATTCTACTTTGGTAGTAGCTACTTTGATAGTAGTTACACTGGTCTTCTTCACTGCCACATCTGGATGGATACCGAATGCAGATTTGATAGCGTTAAGTTAAGTAGATCTTTCTGCATTAATATATCGAAACAAAGATCAAAATATATCATAACAAAATATAAAAATTAGATCCTTTGTAAGATGCAGTAAAAACGTTCAAATGGAGATAGTCTGTGTCATATAAGAATGCAGATTTGATAGCGTTAAGTTGACCTTTCTACATTTAATATATCAGAAAATGCGGATTTGATATCTTGAAAAAAAAAAAAAAAAAAAAAAAAAAAAAAAAAAAAAAAAAAAAAAAAAAAAAAGAAAGAAAAAAAAAAGTACAAATTTCAACCTGCTTGTGTTGTACCGTCTGTATGCCTGTAAACAAACTTAAAACTGTTACACTGGAGCCTTACATGGAACATTGAATATTTCTAAGAGCGCCACACAGTAAAAGGTATGTTTGTCAATATGTTTCTTAATGTATGTAATATATGTACATGTCTATAAGTTTTGTTAATTTTTCAATTCACTCAATTAGCAAAATACATGGTCCCCGCCTATTGGGACCTAGAAGAAATTGACGGGCTGCTTGTGCCTCCAGGCAAAGCTTCTAAACTACTGACTGACCACCTGATTACTGGTTAACCGCTCCTGTCTGAGCCTGTCCAGGAAAGTGGTTTAGTCAAACCATACATATAATAAGCCGTATTGGTGGTTATATCTATGAAGCACATTTTGAGTGTCATGACATCCTAATGTTGGGTAAAAGTCCCGTGTAATGGAGGCAGTGTCTCGATATGACCATTGCTGTTGACTGGGACATAAATCAGCAATAAGCAAACAAAAAAGAATTACAGGTATGTTATTGATATAAGGGTAACAAGAAAAACTATAACATGTGCTACATGTTATATACGGCCTTGTTTCATTTTAGTTAATGCTAATATTGAGTGGACGTTCAAACATGCCTTTTCATGCATTTACGTTTGAAGAAGTGGATTGTACTCGAAGCCGCCATGCTTCTCGATATACTCTCGACATAATCTCGGCATGTTGTAGCAATGTAACATTTGTAACAAAACATATGAAACATAATGTAACGTATGTGACACAATACAACATATATAACATTGTACTACATAACATAATATGCACGCCATGCAACATATGTAATATATATGGGCCACAACGTGAGAAAAAGTACCTTCTGACATTTTTTTGAATATTAGAAAAACAATGTTACATTGAATGTATGATGTTTCTAGAGTCTGTTAGTCTTTATTTGACCAGATTATTTCAGTTTTTGTTGTGAGTTATGACCAATTTACTATATGTACCCTACAGACGTCATTGTCCTGGAAAATGACGTCAAAATTGCTTAATGCATTTCTGCATGTTATTAGAGCTTACAAGACTCGATGCATTTGCTTAGAATGTTTAAGCACTGGTCAGAACCTATTGTTAAGATAGAAGCATAGTATCCTTACAGGCAATCTGTCGTAATTATTTTGTCTATCTTTATGATGATGTAGTTGCTATGCGCATAGTTAATCAATGTAAATATCATGCAACGTATGTTACATATGTACGTATGTTACGTATGTTACATACGTAACATATATAACGTAACATATGTAACATATGCAACATTACAAAACATATATAACATAGCATGTAACAAAGTTTATCATATGTTACATAGTGTAAAATATGTAACATAACTCAATGTATGTAACATATTTGTGCGTGTAAAATCTTTAGGAGTAAACATAATTTTGCAAAAATAAACATTAGATAGCCCTCCCCCAAA